>OW285241.1:62407462-63016817 GCA_935421215.2 Melolontha melolontha | reverse complement strand
CTTAGTGCTGGTAATCAAGTTGGAGATAAAATTTATAGCTACTAATTGTAATCTGTCGGAAACCATTATACTTTGCGAGATATTATAATTGGTAAAATTTTTTTCTTTCGCTAGATTACATAGCTTACATTGTTTGATGACCCGTTTAATAATCCTTTCATCATTCGTGCAGTAATATGCCTCTCGAAACATGATCCAACATTTCCTTGCTCCTATGTGTCCGAACGAGTTGTGTAAATGATCTGCTATTTGTCTGGTGAGTTCCTCATTGGTTAGGTAGACTTCGCTTCTTCCTATCTTCTTGATTATGAAATTCCCTCGGATTACCATGCCTTTGTAAACTTGATTGGTACCAATTAGCGTTCTGATCTCTTGAAATTCTGGTAAGTTCTGAATTTCTTGAATGCGATATACTGAATATAGTCCTACCTCTTGTAGCGATACAAGATTGATGCAAATTTCCTGTTTTTTCTTCTCTCCTTCCTTCCTGCTTAAGATATCTGCAGCAATCATTTCGCGCCCTGGTTTGTATCTAACTTCCACATCATATTGTTGCAACAGCAACGACCATCTGTATATTCTGCTGTTGTTGAGTTTAGTGTTCATAATGTTTAAAAGTGCTTTGTGATCGGTTTCCAAAATGAATTTCTTTCCAAGTAAATAATAACGTAATTTCGTTAACGCAAACACTATAGCTAACATTTCTCTTTCTGAAGTGGTATATCTTATTTCACAAGGTTTTAGTGTGCGGGATGTGAAATAAATTGGTATCTCTAGATCATTATTTACTTGTACTAATTCGGCTGCTATGGTGTGTTGTGATGCATCGGTTCGAACAATAAAAGGTAAATTGAAGTTTGGATGGTATAATGATAAATTTTCTACAAAGCTAAGTTTGAGTTGGTTGAAACATTCTTCACATTCAGCATTCCAGATCCACTTTGTTCCTTTCTTAAGCAGTTTTAACAATGGCAATGTCCTCTCGCTGTAGTTGGGTACAAATTTACGGTAGTAGTTAAGTAATCCTAGAAATCCTCTTAAAGCTTTTAACCTGCACGGTCGTGGAAAATTTTTGATGTCTTGTAAACGGGTAGGATCAAGTAAAATATTCTGTTCATTTATGATGTATCCCAGATAATTGACTTCAGTTCGGAAAAATTGACATTTACTAAGATTTAGTTTAAGTCCTTCCTCTCTTAACGTAGACAGCACAATTTCTAAGTGTTGTAAATGTTGTTCGGGACTATCGGAAAAAATCATAATATCATCTAAATAGTGTATAACAAAGCTTTCATATCGGTCGAGTATCTTGTGTAGGAAACGTATTAAAGCGGCTGGCGATGTTTTGACTCCAAATGGACATACACAAAATTGGTAAGGCATTCCATTGATTATAAAACCACAATACTTCTTTGAATTTTCTTCTAACTTTAATAACCAAAAGGCATTTTTCAAATCTAATTTACTATAGATCTTTTTGTTACCACATTTCGTCAATAAAATATCTATGTTAGGAGGTAATTCAAATTCTGGCTTTATTCTGGTATTTAAATTCCTGGCATCTAGACATATTCTAAGAGAACCATTTTTCTTCTTCACAATAACTATAGGGTTTATGTAGTATGTGTTTGATCTCTCAACAATTTTCGCATCTACCAGTCTAGTTATCTCTTCGTTGATCTTATCTTGATAATAATATGGAATTGGATAATTCTTTAATTGTTTCGACCTTTGCTTGTTTAAGGAATTTTGATAATTTAAGTTGCTGTTGACCTATGTAAGTAAATGATTTAAACTGCTTGTCTGGATCCACTTTAATGATCGGGTACACCTCCCTTAATAATTTATTGACTGATTTTTTAACAATTAATTTATCTATTAGATTTGGGTCATATCCGTTGTTGTGAGCGATTTGTTTTAAAACAAATCGCTCACAACAACGGATATGACCCAAATCTAATAGATAAATTAATTGTTAAAAAATCAGTCAATAAATTATTAAGGGAGGTGTACCCGATCATTAAAGTGGATCCAGACAAGCAGTTTAAATCATTTACTTACATAGGTCAACAGCAACTTAAATTATCAAAATTCCTTAAAAAAGAAAACATTAATATTGCTTATAAAACTAATAATAATCTAGCCAAATATATTAAAAATAATAAAGAAAAAACTACCAAAGACAATAAATCAGGAGTCTATAAGTTATCATGCGGATCATGTACCAAAACAAATATTGGACAGACAGGTAGAACGTTTAAAAAACGAATCCAAGACCACTATCATTCTTATATCAATAAGAAAACTGACTCTACCTACTCTAATCATTTAATAGAGAATGAGCACGAATTTAATTTACAATTCGACACCATACATGTAGAAAGTAAAGGTAGAAAACTAAACTGTTTAGAATCTTTAGAAATTAATAAACTTAAAAACTCAGAAATGTTACTAAACGATAAATTAGACTTGAATTCATCCCCACTGTTAAATCTGTTCACCCATTGATATATTATTTCTTAGTTGCTTATACTATATTTTTATACTTAAACCTCACACAAGTAGCACATTGTATAGTTTTTAAAAAAGCAAAATATAAATGTAATAGTTCCTAGAATTTTAACTTGGGTCAACTACCTGATTAACGCTGTATCTTGTATGTATCTTTAGTCTTAAGTTGAATTTGAAGAAGCTACTGTGTTAGCGAAACAGCTGTCGTTATTTTATTAATAAAGTGTAAATCTAAAACATCTTATGTGTGTTTTATTTATTAGTGAATTGGATAATTTTTACAAGTTAACGGCGAATCGTCATCTACTCTTATAATATGGGTATAGTCACGGGCAAATGTAATTTCTTCATTAATTAATTGTATATTTCGGTTGAGAATCTCTATTAATTCGTATTTCATGTTAACATCATTTATTTCCTGTTTATCAATAATTTTTCTAATATCCTCTACATCAGTTACTGTCGTATAATCTCTCATATCTTCCTTTATTAACACTTCCTCTTGCTCTTCTTCCAAATTACCATTCCAATTCACTTCTCCGTTCTCTCTTTCCATATTTATATCATCAACATTATTTTTATATATAATATTATTAATTAAACTATTCAATACATTTTCTTTATAAACTGCATATCTTTCTATGCTTAAAACATTTATTTCTTTATCCATCTTCATTTCATTTTTACCAATCTTCACTTTCTCTTCTTCAAAATTTAATACCATACCTAGCTTCTTCATACTGTCCACTCCTAATGTACAATCATAGTGTAACTGCTTGATTACGTAGAATTGCAAGAAATAAATGTTCATATTTATCATAACTTCAATACTCAAACAACGATTAATAGAACCCATTTTCTTTTTATTTGCCATCACGATATCCGTGCTTTTAATTTTTATTAAACTTTCTTCATATCCCTTGATTTTCTTTGCTTTTTCTTCATTGATCAACGTTATTTCAGCACCAGAATCAATTAATGTTGTAAATTTAATATTTGTAATAGCAATGTTAATAAACGGTAGACTAGTATTAACTGATATAATCGAATTACCTTCCTCTGCTGATAAAAATTCTTGCGGGTCTTGATAAAATTGTATATTCTTTAAACTTAACTTATTTACTAAACTATTTACAAAGTTTTGTACATGTTGAGTTTCTTCTAATCTCGGGAAGTACTCGGTTGAGGGTCCCGATAACTCTCGTCTAGAGAAATCGGTGTTTTTTTTAGTATAGTGTCGTCCTTGATTTCCTCTTGTATCGAAATACCTTTATTTATGTTATTAACTTCCCGTCTTTCGGGGGGTGCGCTCGGTCTGTAATTCCTATCAGCATTATAACCGGCGTGGTTCATGTAATTGGTATTTTGAGAATGATATGACGGTCGAGAGTAATTAATGTTTGTCCGATTAATGTTAGAACCGTTAAACCTATTATGACCATTATTACCAGAAGGATGACCGTTCTGTTGATTGTATGCATGTGAGTGTGAAGGCTTGTTATTTGTATAATTACGATTGTGTGTCGGTTGTGTCTGTTGGAAGTTCGGCACGTACGGTCTAGGCTGGTATCCCTGATTCTGATTAGCTAAATTGGCTCTTGGTAGGTAATTTTGGGGTTGTGGTCTCGTTCTGGATTGGGTATTGGCCTCATGATTATCAAGCTTGCGTAATAAATCGATCAAAGAGTCCATATCCGTTATGTTCTGGCAAATTATAGCGTGTGTGTCCGTGAAAATAAAATGGTTTAGAATCTGGCGTACGATTGTCGATTCTTGCAACTCTGGTACATATTTACAAGTGTTATATATACGCGTTGCATAAGCTTCTCGGGATAAATTTCCTTGGCGATATTTACCCGTAAGTAGTTTGGCCTTAACCTGGTCCTGTTGACTCTCGTTCCAGTAATTTCGCTTGAACAAAGCGACGAAATGTTCTACGTTTTCACAATTATCTTCTATCCGCTGGAACCATTCTGCGGCTGATTGTGTGAGTGTAGCACGAATGACATTCATTTTTGTTTTAGTGTCCAGTAAATCCTCGATGTATCTGAGAGTGTTCTTCAGATAAGTCATCGGGTGTATCGCAGATTTGTCCCCATTAAAGTGGATGAGGTTTTCTATCTTGATACCACTATTTAATAAGTTAAGGTTAGGCATACTTATTACATTGCTAGTATTTTGTTTAAGTCGTTCCAACTCTGATTGAATCTCTTTCAATTGGTTGCAATTGGTTGCAATTGGTTTCTTTTATACTGTCGAACTCTCTATTCCTATACAATTCAGTCTCCGAAAGTAAAATGCGTACCTGTTCATTTACCTCTTCGCGCATTGGTTGCTGGTCTTTGGTCGCAGACACCTTCAGAATAATGTTTTCTTCTAACACTCTATTTTGTGTCTCGCATACAGCTATCTTAGCTTGCAAGTTAGTGTTTAATGTCTCAATAGAACTTTGAGTTTCACCCCTTAACTTATCGTGAGCATCTAGTAATTCTTCCCGCAATTGTGTAGTTTTATTGCTGAACGCTACGTTTACTATTTGTAACTGAGTGTCCAGTTTTGCATCTAATCGGTCCTCAATCTCTTTAATTTTATTTTGAGTAGTTGCCAACTGAAGATAGATTTCCGCCTGATGCGCATCCAGTTTTTTGTTTATATCTACCATTTGTTGCTGATTAGTTTCTTTTAATTCCTTTAACTGTTCTGTCATATGTTCTTGATTGCCAACAAATTTCTTATTCATCTGTTCTTGAAAACCTTCCAACTGTACTCTATTTTCCTTCATCATCGCACACAACATCGTGAAAGCATCATTGTTTATTTCCGGGGTCGCGGAACTGAGAGGCTTAACAATAGTTTCAGCAGTACCTGCTGCTACTTCCACTTCCGGTCCTTGAACAGTTGTAACAGGCTCTTGAGCCTGCATCCCCACCAAATCTTGATCCCCCATTTGGTCAATTTGCTCTTCAGCACCTGCCCTCTCTTCAGCTACTTGTGACCTGGACTTCCTTGGCATGTTAATGTAAATAGTGATGTGTTTGTGAATGTACAATGAATGAATACAAAAGATATCACCTTAATTAAATAATAACCTATGTATAGCTTTATAATTAAATTTAATAAGACTCTGTATATTTTATGCTAATAAATGCTTATTCAAAACTTATGTCTTTCAATTATATTCACAAACAGATATTATATTAGAATAAACTTACTGATCAGATAATAAAGTCACTACCCTTTTCAAAACAAAGCAAGTTAAATGAACTTGGATTCTTGTTAATAAAATTTAAAGAACTGGGCACCCACGTTGTAGCGTCAATAATGTGATAATGCTGGAATGCCGTGGAGAAATTGCTCCACGTTCGGTGCCAATAATGAAATGATACTTATTACGGCCCCTACTTTGATGGTGCCTATAATGTAATAATCTATGTGATCTTAAATCAGGATAGATAGAATCCTTTCGATAATTAAAAACTCTAAAATGTAATTAAAGAAAAACACCATTTTAAAACAAATAAATTCAATTTAATACACATAAGAAAATTAAATAATACAAATAAAAATAACAATTTGAACTTCTCCCCACTATAATTTACTTGATTGCGAGTGCCCTCAACTTCTAAACAATCAACTAAGACAAATAATGGGTAATAAACCAATTCAGCTTGTAATCAAAGTTAAATACTCAAACAAGGTAAATAAATTTCATTAGTGTATGTTATAAACAATTAGTCATTTTGAATTATGCCTTTTAGACGAAAAGAAAGAATTTAGAATGGTTTATAATACAAACAATGTGATATAACCTCAAAATGGTACTGGTTCTCTATATTAATTATTTTGGTTTCTCAGGGTAAATTAAAAAAAAGGTTAGTCTTGACTTTATTATCAATCAACAGGTCTATGTAGAAATCTATCTCGGTAATACTACATTAAATATACCTATAATTGTTAAAAATTACAGTGAAAGCTGATCGATTAATGGTTAATAACTATAATATTTCATAGCAAAATCTCTATTTAAGGGGTAAATTCTACCTTGTAAATGTGCACAGGTATATGATCGTAACAGAAGTTGTCTCAGCTTAGCAATATGGACCTTCGGGAATGTACTCGGACAAGTCACAGGATCCAATCTTCCGATTCAATGACAGGAAATAGGTTTAAACAGCACGACTAATTGTATGGCCCATAAATAATGGTATTAAATTAAAAAAAGGATTAGAAGGGTTGCTATTATAGAATAAACACGATACCAGACCAATGTGCTGACAAACGTTGTATAAACACTTTATAATTCAAGGTATTTTGAAACTCCAATGTTGTGTATATTATTAAATGGTTATATTCTTTATTTTTCAGCTTCAGATTGCGTTTTTAAAACATAGAAATCGCCTTAAAATTCTTCAAAATAACGCATTATCAAAAATTTCAATGTAGCTTCTTTTTAAAATATCTGTTTATTAATTCGTTAACAACCAACTTCTCTTGTTTTTTAAAAAACGCCTTAACTACCTCGGAAAATATATCCGCACGAAAAAAGAAAGCGTATACAATTAGTAGAACCAAATTGATCCTTTAATTTGAATGAAAAAGGAATAATACGAAAGTTTTTATAACATCATATAATAATTTAGAAATACGTTAATAATTAAGTGACATTTAAAAATATTGCAAATTACCAATAGGTATATAATAGATTACCCTGTTTAAGTTATTCTGACATAGATGGCGCGACCAACATATTTTAAGTAAAATGAATTTTAAATATAATTTTAAATTAGAAATATTAACTAAAAATTGTTTATATACACTTAATAATAAGCAGAAGACTGAACCAGCTTAATATATATATATATATATATATATATATATATATATATATCTTGTTCTTCAGGTGCCATCTCCTCTCAGAAGGTTGGCTATCATCACGGCTATTCTTATCTTTGATGCTGCGGCTCTGAATAGTTCAATGGAGCTGCATTTACACCACTGTCTCAAATTATTTAGCCAGGAAATACGTCTTCTTCCTATATTTCTTCTTCCCTGTATCTTACCCCGAATAATTATCTGTAGCAGAGCATATCTTTCCCCTCTCAACACGTGGCCCAGATACTGTAGTTTTCTTATCTTTATTGTGTTCAATATTTCCTTCTCTTTCCCAATTCTTTTAAGTACTTCACTATTCGAAACCCTATCTATCCATCTTATCTTCAGGATCCTCCTATATGCCCACATTTCAAATGCCTCTAGACGCTTGTTAGTGTCTTGCTTTAGCGTCCAGGCTTCCATCCCGTACAGCAGCACCGGGAACACGTAACATTTCAATACCCTGATCTTGAGACGCAGACTAAAGTCATTGCCACACAATACTTTCCTCATCTTGTTGAATATATTCCTGGCTTGGCCGATTCTCGTTCGAACTTCTTCTGTATATTCATTTGTGTCGGTAACAGTTGTTCCCAAATATTTGTATTTCTTTACTCTCTCTATTGGCTGTTCTCCAATCCATAAGCCTTCTTGATGTCGGTTAGACTTTGTAATAATCATGAATTTAGTTTTTCTAACATTTAGTGTGAGGCCACTTTCTTCGCCATTTATTACAACCTGGTCCATTAATCTTTGTAAGTTTTCCAGTGATTCTGCGATAATAATGGTGTCATCCGCATATCTAATGTTATTAATAATTCTTCCGTTAACTTTTATTCCTATTGTTGTTTCTGCTAACGCTTTCTGAATGATGTTCTCAGAGTATAAATTGAACAACAACGGGGACAACACACATCCTTGTCTCACACCGCGCTTTATCCTTATATCTTCCGATACCTCTTTACCCAGCCTGACATTCGCTGTCTGGTTATAATACAAATAAGCTATTATCCGAATATCCTTGTTGTCTATGTCTTTAGCTTTGAGAAGCCGAATCAAGTCGTTATGGCGAACCCTGTCAAATGCCTTGTTGTAGTAGAATATATATATATATATATATATATATATATATATATATATATAATATTTTCGTGACCTTGGTATGATATGGTAAATTCAATCAGTCGGCGATTAAAGGTCTGTTTTACTTCAAAGTATATATATTCAAAAAAAAAACCTTACATGTTTCGGCAATGATGCCTTTATCAAGGATATAAAATATAAATTTATATTTATATTTTATATAGGTATATATATATATATATATATATATATATATATATATATATATATATATACATACATATTGCCGTGTATCTTTCCAAAGCAAGGTAAATTAAATAGAGGTAATAGCAATGAAACATATTTGAAACGGACTGTATTTTAAATGCACCCTATATGCCTAAATGGCAGATTTTGTGTTTAATATTCCATATCAATAGGTTATTGTCTTCATTACGATTTAGTTTTATAAATACATAAAATTTAGAATAAAAATATGCATTACGTACCAGAATTAATTTAAAAAGGATATAAAAGACCATTTGCGGAAGTATAATTTCATGACTAGCATGTATAACTAGTAAGTTCTCCTTATTAAAGTATAAAATATCGATAATATTGATAAACCTTCGGAAGACTTTACAATGTTTAAATAAAGCTATATATGGTATTCAAGGTATCGAATACCATATAAAGCTTTATTTAAACATTGTAATGTTTTCACATCTTATTTATAGGTATATGGAGAAGATGAACATTCATTTAAAACAACCTAAACAAAACAAACGTCAAAATTTTGCTTTGCACTTTGAGGTTATATATCACCTGCATAGACACTATCAAATAAAGAAATAGACAAAAGTGTACAATAAAAGGAAAGAGGTCATTTGACCTCGTAGTTATTAGAAAGTTAAAGGATAAGCTATATTATGTTCACTGTTAATTTTGAAAAATTATTCTCATTTTTAAACCATACAGTGGATTGTTAATTTTCCAAGCATTTTTAAATTTAATTATTTGTAAAACATTCAAAATTTATTTTATTTAAATTATTATCATTAATTTTCTTTTTAGATAATTTTCTTTTATTTCGTGGCTCACAAAAATGTATCACGCTGAACTCGACAACTTATACAACGAAGAAAGGTCTGTATGAGAGCGCGAAGTACGGTTAATTAACTAAAAAAATTAAATTTGAAGCATACATGGATAATTAATTAGTAGTAAATTAAATATAATTCCTGTTTACACAACAGAGTGATAACGATACTTTATAGAGCACATAGCGATACAGTCTCACGAGTATCTAAAAGTATTTGTGTTCTATTTTAAATTAAAGATTCATTAATTAAGAATCAAATAAAATTTTATAGTGTGAAGATAAGAATCTCATGTGGTAGGGATTATTTCTCACCAAGTGAATATTAAATAGCACACTCTTTAAATACAACAATATCATTAAAATTTAAAATCCATAAAGCTTCAACGTATTGTGAATTAAACAAAGCGTCTGTCATAGCTAGGTATTTGGAGGATATTGCATTCCCAAAGCTAAGATAATACACAAGCGTGCTAATTGCAAGATTTATAAAATCTGAATAAGGACTTTAAGGTTATATATATATATATTATATATATATATATTGTTAAAAGGCCTTATAGGTGTGATTAATGAGCATGAGAATTTACGTTAAATACGAGGTGCATTCAAGTTCTAAGGCCTCCGATTTTTTTTCTCCAGACTGGAAAGAGATAGAAGCATGTGCATTGTTTTAAAATGAGCGTGCGTTCGTTGTCAATACGTCACAGAGATGGCAGCCCTGTACGGCAGATGGAATTGTCGCGGCAGCGTCGAGAATGAGAACTGTTTTAGATACTTAAAATGGCTACGTTTTCCTTACTTGAACAGCGTTCAATCATTCGTTTTCTGAATTTGCGTGGTGTGACACCAATTGAAATTCATCGACAGTTGAAGGAGACATGTGGTGATGGAGTTATGGATGTGTCGAAAGTGCGTTCATAGGTGCGACAGCTTAATGAAGGCAGAACATCGTGTGACAGACAACAACCTCGGGCTCGCACAAGCCGGTCTGACGACATGATCGAGAAAGTGGAGAGACTTGTTTTGGGGGATCGCCGAATGACAGTTGAACAGATCGCCTCCAGTGTTAGCATTTCCATGGGTTTTGTTCACACAATCCTGCATGACAACCTGAAAATGCGAAAAGTGTCCTCCAGGTGGGTGCCACGCATGCTGACGGACGATCACAAGGCTGCTCGTGTGGCATGTTGCCAAGCAATGTTGACGCCCAACCAAGGCATGAATGGGACTTTCTTTTCGTCGATTGTGACAATGGATGAGACGTGGATGCCATTTTTCAATCCAGAAACAAAACGCCAGTCAGCTCAATGGAAGCACACAGATTCACCGCCACCAAAAAAATTTCGGGTAACTGCCAGTGCTGAAAAAATTATGGTGTCCATGTTCTGGGACAGTGAGGGCGTAATCCTTACCCATTGTGTTCCAAAGGGCACTACGGTGACAGGTGCATCCTACGAAAATGTTTTGAAGAACAAGTTCCTTCCTGCACTGCAACAAAAACGGCCTCTTCCAAGTGCAAAACTTATTGTTTAATACCTTATGTGTATCTTAATCTAAATGCCGGCTAGCTGTGTTGATACTAGTGAAATTATACTTTAATAATAATAGTAGATGTGCGAGTTCGGTACCCAATAGAATAAAGATGTATGTGTTAAAACAAGTTATTAAATATATGGTGATTCTGGATGTATAATTTTATAAATAAAACAAGAGAGTGAAAAGCATAAATAAATGGTTTAATAGAAAAATTATATTCAAAAAGGTAAGTGTTTAACATGATAGTAAGATGCATTAACCTATGAATAGTCACGTGATCAAATATGTTCATAATAGTTAGGTTAACTAATTTTAATGAGACAATGCATTTAAATTTAATTAAAGTTACTAAAATTATGACGCAAGGGAACTGTATTTTTTAGTTTTAGAGGTATATCAATTAAGTATTAACATAGTTGATATACATATAATAATATCAACGATTGTGTTCAAATTAAAATAAAAATTTCAATATTTTAGGAAATGTAAATAAATAAATACTCAAGTTGGTTTGACGGAGGATACAGGATGTTCGGAGGGTGTTTTGGATTCCTTTACTCAGGATAAAGGCTCTGGTTGTAGAATTATTCAGGTATCGTCTCTTGGTATGGGTAAATATGCAGGTAGCGTCCCCCGGTGAATGGAATTTCGTTTTAAAACGACCAGGAAGGTTTTAGGTTGTGGAAATTTCGTCGATCGTTGCTTTGTAGGTATGAGATACGTAGGATATATTTTGTGGTGAGATTATAATACTTTATTTACTACATTTCACTAAATTTCAGGAACACACTTTTTTTAAATATGTCGACGCATGCAAAATTTTAATTACCCACGCTAACTCTCGGTTGTTTTTTTATCCAGGCATCTTATTCGTAATTCTTGTTTGTATTTATTTAATCTCGTTATTAATGTTTATAAATGAAATAATTTACTTTAACTAATCGTTTGGATATTTTACAGAAATTATAGTTTTAATTTTATGATAGACAAAACTGTTTTTGAAATGTTCAATATTTCGCTTGATACCTGTTTACAATTGGGATATTTCCTGCCGTATACAATTCAAACAAGGTACAGCTATATCCATAGTATGTGTCAAAAATATATTCAATCAATTATGTTAAAAATCTTCGGTAAAATAATAATGTTGATGAAAATGACTGAAGCAAATGACTACAAGAAAATAAATAATCACGTGATTCAAATTTGAGCAATTAAAAACGCGGAATTAACTTTATTGATATGACATGTGAAAAATGCAGTTCCAACCATATCTGATGTTCTAAATCAACATTGCAAATCTAAATGTTGTTCTGTATTTTTAATTCTAGGGCCCCTTTTGTATATGAGTATGACCTACTACAATATATATATATATATATATATATATATATATATACCGGGTGTCCACACGAAAACTTAACGCCTTTAGTATTTTTGAAGAAAGAAACTTGAAATTTTGGGTGGTTGTTCAGGATATAGCGGGACAATAAACAGTATATTTCATACCGCCGCATCGGGTCTCCCGCCACCCCCAGCCACCCCTATTCTAAGATTTTAAATGACAATTTGTATTTTTTTTTATTGATTTTGAAAGAACACAATTTTTTTGATATTTCTATTTCAAAAAACTAGTTACGTACATCATGAAATTTATGAGACATTTAAAGTTAAATGTTTCATATATCAGAAATTATTAACTCCGAAAAATCATAAGTTAGTCATGGAAATATTTAAAGCAAGATTTATCACAATATTTCTGTTAAATTAAATGCTCAAATTGTTCACCGTTTACAAAAATAAAGTCTATTTTCAAAAGCATTTCTAACATTTTTGAACACTTGTGGCGTTAAATTTCGACATTCCTGTTATTCTATTATGTAAATCAGCTATTGATTGTGGCGGTGTCTTATAAACAACAGACTTCAAATGTCGCCACAAAAGGAAGTCTAGGGGAGTTAAGTCGGGGGAGCGAGTTGGCCATTCAATAGAGCCCCTATGTCTTATCCAATGTCCTGGGAAAACACTATACAAATAATTCCTAACTTATAAACTGTAATGTGACCCAGATCCATTTTGTTGGAAGTATAATTGCTCTTCGTTTATTTATTCAAGTTTCTTTCTAGACACGGTATGATAAGAGGATGTTATTAACTCTTCCAAAAACTGTAGGTACTTAGGTCCAGTTAAATTTTCCTGGAGGAATATTGGGCCAATTACTTGGTTACTAAGAATTCCTGCTCATACATTAATATTTTGGGGATATTATGTGTGACCTTCTCGGGAAGTGATGATTTACGTCGCTCCAATAATGCCAATTGTATCTATTTACAAGACCATTAAGTAAAAGCAACTTTCATCACCGAAGCAAATACTTCGCAAAACATTTCTATTTTGCCGAATCATATCTGTCATTATTTCACAAAATTCTACTCTTTTGTCGAAATCACCGTCACCCAACTCTTGGTGAAGTTTAATTTTATAAAGGAGCATATTGCTTAATTTTAATATATTACGGCAAGTTGATTTTGGCACTCTCGAAACTTCGAATAATTTTCTCAACGAAAGCTCTGGATCTAAATTAATATGCCTAAGAAGTGCTAGTTGCGTAGTTTTATCCAGTACACCATGATTATTCGTAATCCGTTTTTTATTATTTACAGATCCAGTTTGCAAAAATTTTTGTATTAGCGTTCTTACATAAACAACACATACGTTTCTATTGGGTGATTTTCATTAAATAACGTCGCCGTATGAGAATATTGTTTGTTTGGAATTCCATATAAAATCACAATTTTAGTTTTCTCTTCCTGAATGGTTTACCCTCAGTAAACCATTCAGTAAAAAAGCCGAACCTTTAAGAATAATATTACAGGTATTAATATTAATGAAACACAAATGTCATATTTTTGATAATTCTAATTTAAAATAAACTATTTCCATGACTAACTTATGATTATCCGGAGTTAATAATTTCTGATATCTGAAACTTTTAACGTTAAATATCTCATAAATTTCATGATGTAAGTAATTAGTTTTTTCACATAGGAATATCAAGAAAATTATAAAATAAACCAAAAAAAATACAGGATGTTATTTAAAATTTTGGAGTGGGGGTGGCTGGGGGCGGCGAGCAACCCGATGCGGCGGAAGGAGATATACTATTCATTGTCACCCTATATCCTGAACAACCACCCAAAATTTCAAGTTTTTGTCTTAAAAAATACTAGAAATAATTTAAGTTTTCGTGTTGACACCTGGTATATATCTGACAATATATATAAATTTATATGCTTATGATTTCATTTAAATTTATAAATAATCAATAATGTTTACTGAATTCATAATTCATGAGTGTATAAGTATGAACAATAAATGTGTTAAATTTGATATCTTGGCGTCTTATTTCTTTACCTTTTACATTGGATGCTAGGCTTAGCTACAAAGCACCGGAAAACTATTCCTGAGAACAAACATACAAAAAACGTCGAACAATATGTGTGCATTGTGTAATGATTTACATTTTAATATAATTAGAACCCAATTTTAGAATCAAACTACACAGCAGTATGTACATATGCATATGATTTAAAATATTATTGTTAAGAAATAAAACATCTAAAACATCGTATAAGTGAGTGATGAAAACCCATAATAGAAACATTGAATACCTAAACATTTTCTATAATTACAAAAATAGCTAAGAATAGTGTCCACTTTACCACAACCCGTATATATGATACCAGAAAGAAAGGAAGAAAAAATCTATTTACCGACTTTAAAACGCGTCTTAGAAATACATTCCTCTTCTAAATCTTGACTTTTCAATACTTAGCCGTGTAAAACGTGCCATTACCTTTTCATTTAAAAAGCACGTGCATTAGTATAAGTGGAAGTATTCGCTGGAAATATTTCACTGCAGTTCATCTTGCCTTTTGTTCGCCTCTATCCCCATTTTCACAGCAATCTTTTAAAAAACGTGGTTTGAGGTTGTGACCGTTGTGCTTTTCCTCATTTGTTTCCCCAAAGGTAAAGACATTCAAAATGAAAACGTGTTCGAGCGTGTTTTTGTTTTCCGTTTTTCATTCGTTTCCACGTCGGTCGGTTTTTGTTTTTGTGCACCTGGGCTGGGCTTTGATGACGTGATCTATAGAACGGTTTTCTATGATAAAATTGTAATAATTTTAAATGTTTATTTCTTTCAAAGCGCTCTAAGACAATATACAAAAGGGAATATGGATATTTCTCTTTGCCATTTTCTTTGTTTCGTTCAGCGAGTTACATATTTTGAAAGGGATATCGTTCAAAGAACTTGCTTGTGTACTAGAAAAGCATTCTCTTAAGTTCAACACAGGCCTGCAAGAATTAAAATCGATATTAAATATTTCATATGCACTTCTTGCTTCTATTTAAAAAATAGTTGCAATGTTTTTAAGTTTACGTTTATGTATACCACTGTCCCATATAGGATGATTTCATTTGATATATTTGCTATATACTTTCTCATTGTGAAAATATGTAAATACAAATTAATAAGTTAAGGACATAACATATATGAGAGCTGTGATGATGTACGACTTCATACGAGGATTAAAACTTTAATAGTGATAACTCTGAAGTAGAGACTCTACGCATCGGAACGAGATAATAAGCTTATGTACGTCTTTAGTTACATGCTCTACCTTAAGCCAATAGGTTCTCATATCCCATACGATATAATTAAATGAGTCGGAGGAGGTTATGAATGACTCAAGGTTCCGGTAAAGAAGAGGAAGATAAACTTATGATAAGGTCAATACAGGGTGATATTATAATATTATATGAAGGTTAAATAGGAGGTTCTATATTCAGTTGAGACAGAGGATGTTATGACTAGAGACCGGACACGAGAGGTTGATGATTCATCACCCACGAGCCTACTATTGAACATTAGTATTTTTAAAGTTTTTATATAATTATACTTCTAATAATAAAACGGGTATATATACGGCTACAAAATAAGAATAGTATATTATACTATAAGGGAGAGAAATGCGTTATTTTGGCAGAGGTGCAATTTGAAGCCCGAGGGCGAAGCCCGAGGCTACAATGCACCGAGGACAAAATAGCATCTCTCCCGAATAGAATATACTATTTTTCCACGGTCTCATTAACTTAAAAACACATATTTTGTCATTATGAAGTAAGTAGCACCAGAATTATTGTATTCGGATTTGAGCATTTGTTTAGTAGTCGTTGAGTTATTGTCATAACTACAAAATAAACAAACAAAAAGAATTGTCAAATTAAGGTGCTAGTTTGGTTTAGTTTAAAGTTTGTTTAGTGCACAATGAATAATTGTGAGTCGGAAGAGATTGTGGAGGCTGCATATATTGCAATAAGCAATTTGCTGCCTACGAAGTCAAGATCTTTATACGATATAGCCTATAATCGGTTCAAAAAGTGGTGCGCCGAGAAAAATGTTCAAGTATACAGCGAGAATGTTTTGTTGGCATACTTCAGTGAAAATGCAAAGAATTACAAGTCTTCCACATTATGGGCGCAATATTCTATGGTTAAGTCATGCTTGATAATTTACGACAACATAGATATAAGCAAATTCCCCAAGCTGATCGCATTTTTGAAAAGAACCGGTGACGGATATCAAGCGAAAAAATCGAAAATATTGAGAAAGGGTGAAATCGACCGTTTTCTATCAAGTGCAGATGACAAAGAATTCTTAATGATTAAGGTACGATTACTTTTGTTGTTAGGTATTTCAATTATTAAGTATTTTGATTTTTTATAGGTTGGATTAATTCTGGGGATTGCCGGAGGTTGTCGAACTGATGAACTAGTCAATTTAACTGTAGATGATATTGAGGATGTAGGCTCTTCCTTGATTGTAAAAATTCCAAACACTAAGACTAAGATTCCACGAACCTTTGTGGTTACCGATGTGGAAAATATGCTTGAGTTGTTTCGAAAATACCTGTCCCTTCGTCCTCCCCACGTCAAGCATAAGCGCCTTTTTTTGTACTATAAAGCAGGAAAATGTAGTTCGCAGCCAGTTGGCAAGAATACCATGGGAAAAATTCCGAGTGTAGTAGCTTCGTATTTAAAATTACCTGATGCTGCATGTTATACTGGTCACTGCTTACGAAGATCTTCAGCGACATTACTGGCAGATGCTGGTGTGGATATCACGACAATAAAGCGTCATGCTGGTTGGAAATCAACGACAGTCGCTGAGGGTTATGTCGAGAACTCCATTGAAAATAAGACCAAAATTGCTAACCAGGTTTTAGTAGGTACCACTACTAGGGCAATCACAAAAACTGTAAATGTAAGCGAAAGTAATATTCCTTCTAATATTAATTTTGAAAATTGTACAAATGTAACATTTAATTTAAATGTCAATAAATAATTTCAATGTTATCTTTTTTTTGCATGAATCACAAACGTTCTCCATAATGTAAACTCCCTTGGGAGCATTATACTCCCTTGGGAATAATCGACTACTTCTGTTTTAATTTTGATGTCATAGAAACTGATTTCTACTCCCGACCGTGGAAAAATACATTTTTATTTGTTCATTTTGTAGCTCCAGTTGAGTAAAAGGAGTATTAATATTTACTAGCAATACTTTCTCAAGGTTCTCTTCTGTAAAATTTGTTGAAATATTCTTTCATTTCAGCGTGTTTAGCAGTTAGATTTTGAAGAATTGTCCCCATACACAATTGCCGCAATGTTATTGAATCTGGATTTCTATTAAAAACTGCGTCAAACTTTTGCCGAAGGCAACATCCGAAGTCATTTGGAATATTTTTCAAATTATTAATAGCCACATCTAATGTGGATAATCCATCTTTTAATTTGAGATTTTGATTTTCAAAATAAGCAATTAGTTTTGTCAAATTTCCAAAGTGTTCCTGAAGAAAGTACAACTGATTTTTAAATGTGGAATTTGTGTTAGTTCCTTGCCATCAGAAATATTCCGAGCATCGTCATTTAAACATGCAACGAAATTTTGTAAACTATCGAAATTCTCTGCATAAAAACTACTAGCTTCCAACCATGTCCCCCATCTAGTTATTACTGAAGAGGTAGGCAGTGACAAACATCGCAGTTTTCCCTTGTAAAGAGCTACTCGCAATGGTGCTTTTCTGAAAACTTTTTTAAAAGCGGATACATGTCTATCAACTTCTGGAAAGGTGTCTCTGATATATTCGCAGATTCTGTGGAGAACATCTGCTACACAAGTAATATGCAGCATATTAGGATATGTTTCCTTTAATAGTCTGCCTGTTTTTAATATATATGCAGTACTGTCACTGACAAATAAAAGTATTTTTTCTTTGTACCTGTCGCCCGAATTAAGCATTTGGTAAATATTCTCGTAAATGGTTTTACCTACTGTTTCCGCATCAACTGTATTTATAACTTTTGTTGCTATTACATATGCGTTATATGGAATAGTTGGATGTAGTACACCACCTACAACTTTTACCACCACACAGCGTCCTAATATATCGATAGTTTCATCGGCACTTATCCGTAGGTACTAATTTGAAAGATGGCTTCTAATGCGTTCTACTGCTTTCGTGGAGCACTTAGAAACATAATATTTGCGTAAGGTGGATTCATCGGGAACATTTCGACCAGTATTTTTTTGGATAAATATTTTTAAAGTGGGATTGTTAAGTTTATTTAATGGAATATTAGCCGCCATAAAAGTTTCAGAGATCTTCGTTAAAATTGTCAGATTCCAACAGTTTCAATTTGCTAAGTGCTAAGTGCTAAGTGACGTTGTACGTGCGATTTCATTGAATTTTTTAACGATATTTTACAGATTTTGCAATAAATTTCGGAATCACTGACAATGGGCATACAATCAGTATGACCGTCAATCCAACTCGCCATTGTTTTACGATGCCGTTCTCGACGTTCTTCCATATCATATCTGAAAAAGTAACTTAAACAATGCTCTAGATCTAAATAAATGAAAACTAAAAATTTATGCGTAAGTTATGGAAACTGAACGAAATTCAATGGACGCTTACATCGAAATAATGGGAAGAAGTAGATTCAATCAAACGATATTAATCTGGATCTATCACAACAATTACGATATAATTAACAGTTAAAACTATGAAAACAAGAAACTAACTCACAGCACTTTATTTATCTTACGAAATATAAACTAATAAATAAAATAAATTATAAAAACCCCGCTTCTATCTATGCTCATGAAAACAGAAATTTAACTGTAAATATCCAACAAAAAACATCGCAATTATCGATGATAACAGATGTGCGCGCTAGCCAGATCAATAATGCATTCAATAACTGCGTGATGTACTTACAGATGTTGTAGAGTATTTATATCGTCCATCGTAATGACGACGTCATTTCAACCCCATGTGTCCGGTCTCTAGTTATGACTAATTAAAAGTTAAGGATAATCCAAAGTCAAAGACAAAATAATATTAAAGTTAGTAAGTTTCAGAGGTGGTGAGAAAGATTAAAAAAAATCAGTGTGGAAACAATGTTATGGTATATAAAGTTTGCCTGTTTCAAATAGATACTAGTATTAAGGAAATATTGAACAGGAAGTTTAGTGAGGAACAGAGTTCTGATTGTTCCTCGATAGTGGAAGAAAATGGATTGGAAAAAGATAGTAGTGTTGATCAAAGTTTATATTCTGATGTTGTTGGAGATATTAATGTAGATTCACGAGTTGAAGTGTAACAGTGCTATGAAAATTTTTAAAAGATTTGAGGAGAATTCAAATTACCTCACAAAGTAGTGTGGCTAAAACAGTCAATGCGAGATGTCAAAAGGTGATAAACATGCTTCAGAGAGGTCGTTCTAGTGCCAGTGATTAAGAATTACATTTCTGTATCCTAGTTACTAGAGATTGATCAATAGAGTAGACCAATTTCCGTGTGCGTCATGTGCGCCGATGTGAGGATGATTGTATTGCGTTGTGTTTTTATTTGTATTGTGTTTTTTTAAATACTCTGTCGTGCACACAATCACTGATTTCATACATTTTCCATTTTATTTATGGGTACATACAACGCTGCTATAATATACCGGGTGCGGCAATAGTGTGTCGGCGGAGGTTAGCATGAAAACTAATAAAGTTGTAACAATGAAATTTTACGTAGACATGTAGTATGCTACAGTGCATTTTCTAATTTTATTTATATATTTACAGGGTGTTCCAAATTTCCGCAACCACTTTCAATTTTTTTTTTTAATTAGTTGCTATACTTTCTTGTTATTATGATGATAGCCACCCAAATTATCTTTGCAATGATATATGACAATGTGCACTTACAACTGTTAGTTTTGGTTTTATTGCAAATTTTGTTAAAATCTTGACAGTTGCAGCGTCTAACATTTTAAGTCTTAGCCTGAAAATGGGTGCAGTGCCTCACGTAACTTTTTTGTTACCAATTTATGGACTAACACGTTATATGTTTTGAGGGTGAACAACGTGACAACATATACAGAGTGTTAAATATGTCGTGCCAAAGTTATCGAAGTTTAAAGGCTATTTTCTCTTTTTTTTTTAAATTGAACCTATAATTTTTTTATTAGTCAGCAAATTCCTTGTAAAATTGCCGTTAAAATGGTACCAATAACACAGTACTTATTTCTAGTATTTTCGAAGTTATAACCCTTTAATGGGATATACCTATGTTTATAATATTCAATATGCGGTGCTGCATCTAATAGTTGGGTGGTTGGCCATGAAATGATATTAAGCAAAAATTGCTGTGTAACCAAACGTCAAATATCTACTTAAAATTTCCATATAAAGTGTTTTTCAATAGTTTCTCTTTACTGTAATCGCGTTTAATTGTTATAATTTAAGTTCGGCTAGTTAATTATCAATTTCCGTTTGTTCGTTATTAGTTGTTATCTTGTTGTCAGTTATATCGTTTTGTTGTCATTATTTTTTATTTCCATGCCGTAATAGTTTATAGTTGTGTTTCTTCAGAATGAATTTTTCGAAGGAGGAGCTAATAGACATGGTATTTCTTCTTGGCGCTAGCAATAGAAATCTACTTTTAGCATCAAGAACATATGCTATGGAGTATCCTCACCGAAGAGCATCAGATATTAAGACGTTTGAAAATTTGTTGACAAGGTTTCTTCGGACAGGTTCAGTGAATTATGTCAAACATGAAAGAACTAAGTCTATGGTTACAGAAGATAATGAAGTGACAGTCGTCCAGTCCGTTGTGGAAAATCCGCGCGTATCTACAAGGATAATTTCGAAAGAACACGGGATAGAAGTCACTGCTGTAAGAAGGATTTTAAAAAAAACATAAATTGCACCCTTACAAAATTCAAAATCATCAAGGCTTATTACAAACGGATTTTGAAAGGAGACTTGTTTACTGTGAATGGCTACTTTTCCAATTACGACAAGATCTAACTTTTCTAGATCATGTGCATTTCACAGATGAAGCAACATTTGCTAATTGTGGAATAACAAACAGAAAAAATTCTCATTATTATGACACTAGAAACCCTCATTTTGTGCAACCCATTTTATACCAACAAAAATGGAGTGTTAACACCTGGGGAGGCATCATAGGAAACACTATTGCAGGTCCATTCTTTTTTAATAATATGTACTTTAAATTGTGAAATCTACACAAATTTCCTACAAAATAATTTACCATTGCTGTTAGAAGGCCTACCAGATAACGTCATAAGGAGATTGTGGTACCAACATGATGGTGCACCTGCACATTACAGTGCTGCTGCAAGAACACATTTAGATAGGGTATTCACCAATAGGTGGATTGGGAGAGGAAGCTTTATAAGCTGGCCACCGCGGTCACCAGATCTAACCCCTTGTGCTTTTTTCTGTGGCCTACTGTAAAAAATATAGTTTACGAAACACCTCCTACAACGGCAGAGAACATGCAGCAACGAATCAGAAACGCTTTACTTCAAGTAAGTGAAAACAACATGGCTCAAAATGTAAGTCTGTCGATGCAGAGGCGATTAAGAGCATGTGTAGAGCAGAATGGAAATATATTTGAACACATTTCAAATTAATTTTGTTTTATTATTGAAAAATTACAAAATGTAATTCTAAAACTAATAATAAAGAATTAAGAAACAGGTGTTTGTAAAAGTTACTTTGTTTGATATCATTTCATGGCCAACCAACTATTAGATGCACCGCATATTGAATATTATAAACATAGGTATATCCCATTAAAGGGTTATAACTAGAGCTGAGGATGTTTGCTGTATAACCATGGTTATATCATGTAACCATAGTAAATTACTATGGTTACATGATATAACCATGGTTATACCGCAAACATCCTCAGCTCTAGTTATAAATAAATACTAGATATAAAAATACTAAAATACTAGAAATAAGTACTATGTTATTGGTACCATTTTAACGGCAATTTTACAAGGAATTTGCTGACAAATAAAAAAATTATAGGTTCAATTTAAAAAAAAAAGAGAAAATAGCCTTTAAACTTCAATAACTTTGGCACGACATATTTAACACTCTGTATATGTTGTCACGTTGTTAACCCTCAAAACATATAACGTGTTAGTCCATAAATTGGTAACAAAAAAGTTACGTGAGGCACTGCACCTATTTTCAGGCTAAGACTTAAAATGTTAGACGCTGCAACTGTCAAGGTTTTAACAAAATTTGCAATAAAACCAAAACTAACAGTTGTAAGTGCACATTGTCATATATCATTGCAAAGATAATTTGGGTGGCTATCATCATAATAACAAGAAAGTATAGCAATCTATTTAAAAAAAAAAATTGAAAGTGGTTGCGGAAATTTGGAACACCCTGTAAATATATAAATAAAATTAGAAAATGCACTGTAGCATACTACATGTGTACGTAAAATTTCATTGTTACAACTTTATTAGTTTTCATGCTAAGCT
Source organism: Melolontha melolontha (assembly GCA_935421215.2). Classification (NCBI taxonomy): domain Eukaryota; kingdom Metazoa; phylum Arthropoda; class Insecta; order Coleoptera; family Scarabaeidae; genus Melolontha; species Melolontha melolontha. Next base: position 62,993,800 of record OW285241.1, on the reverse strand, counting down.
CCGCCGACACACTATTGCCGCACCCGGTATACTATTCTTATTTTTCGTCTGTTTATGCATATTACTTTAATAGCAGAAAACCAAATGTATATTTAATTATTTCTGATAGAATAAATGTCTCTACTTCTATACTTATATCGGTAACAAGCTCATGTTGCATCCCTATTCTATCGCATATTCTAATATATTACGAATTACACTCCCATACCGGCGCTCATGGCGCGCACGGAAATTGGTCTGCTCTACTGATCAATATCACATTATTTGTGAGTCAGCACAAGAACGTCTAACCATTAACAAAATTTCATTATGATGGGTTTCATATGAATTGACGGAAACACAGAAGGAGCTGCAACTTGTGCGCATTTCGAAAATTATAATGTGAAGTTTTTTAGGGTGTTATTATTGCGCTGAATGAAACGCGTGTCAAATAATATGAGTCGAAATTGAAATACTCATAAATGACGTCCAGTTCGTCAAATTCTCAACAGCGTGAAAGCTAAGATGATTGTCATGTATGATTGTGATTGTATTATGCCAATCCATACCGTACCCTGAGAGTAAATCGTTAATGCGCTGTATTGATGCAAAAGAATTTACGATAAGTTTTAAAAAATAAATTACAACATTTTTCAGAAACCACTATGTATTTCACAGGATACCTTCCCCAAAATTCGGCCTTAGAGTGTGTATGATATGAGTAAAGTGTTTCATGGCTTTGTTATTATACGTCTTCTTTGTAAGAAACTAGACTTTCACTTCCTCAAAGAGCAACTGAAGAAAATATCGATCCCGAAAAAACAACCTCTCACACGCTAGCTCCGAGATTCAAAGCCTCGACCAACGGAACTCTCAGTCCCGTTGTCCTATAGTCTTACCACTCGCACTGCGTGTTTCCTAAAATGAACTACTTAGTTGTTTTCGATTGAGAATCAGTAAACCGCTCTATTTAAACTATCATCAGAATAGACACTGCACGGGATATGGGATATCCTACTACATCTATGTGCGAGATGGTACCCAATAGTTTCCGAAGTGTAACGATAAATAAAATTTCAGAATACCTTAATTTTATTTGCTTCCGCTGCGAAGGGAATGCATTCTGGAAGTATCGTTAACATGTTCAGCATCATCTGCGATTCAGCTTTAATATTCGCTATCCTGTCAAATCTTCGACTGTTCAACATGATTTCCTTCTTTGGAAATAGTGGTAAGGAAGCAAGTCAGGCGAGTAGGATGGACGATCATGCTATTTTATGCCAAAGTTTGTTGTACCATGCAAGCGGTATGTGGTGTCGTCGTGCACGAACTTTGCTGCTATTGTTTTCATTTTCAGTTCTGTGCCATAATATCGTGAGTTAAAAAAAAACAGCCTCAGAGTTGGCCATGAAATTTTTAAGTACGTCTTAAATTAACCGCACCGCTCCGAATTGTCAAATGTTAATGTCATTAGTGTGATCTAATAAAAACGCTAATACGGCATTTGATTTATTCATGACAGAAAAATTATAACCTTGCAATTTTTTAACCTTACAATTTTCTAAAGTCGTCTGTCATTTAGATGTAACTTTCATTTAAGAAATTCAAATTATAGCTCGTTTCAACCTTAGAAAAAAGTACAGGCTCTTTTGGACTATTTCCCTCTTTTGGTATCTTACATACTGTCGTGAGCAAAAAAAACGGGACACTGTTTCTGCGTGGGTTTAAATTGTGACTACTTAAGTGGCTATCTTTACTCATAATAGTAAGTCAGGAATTGTCAAAAATGTGTGTCTTATTGACATTTATTATGAATTTTTTAAATAAATGTAAATAAAAATTACTAAAAACGATAGAGAAAGATTATTTATTAAATTAAAATAATTATTACATTAAAATAATTAGTATTTCGTCATTCCACCGTTATTATTAACTGCATCTAATCTTGTAGACATTGAAGTGACAATATTTTGTACAAAATATGTATAAATTTGATGCCAAGCATTATAAACAATCTTCAATGGGATTTAGATAAGGACTGTAGGGCTGGATATCTCAAGTTTAAATTTCATTCTCTTGTAACCATTGTGTTACAAAATGAGACAGGAAATTGTGTTGTTCTTATAGCTTCCTTTAATGTTTTGAAAGGGTTGTGCCTAATCTCAGTAACTAATGTTTCGTCTTCCTGCGTATTCGAAATTTTGTTAGGTGCGGAAATTATTTTCTGATTTAAATTATCCTCTTCCCTCCATTTTTTTTTTATATAAACTTGCGGCTGAACTATTACCAATATTAAATTGAACCGATACACTTCTTAATGATTTCCCATTTTTCAAACTAGTAACAAGTCTAGCTTTATCAATTTTCGAAAGATGCGGCATTTTCAATTTTGAATTATCAACTATGATATATAATTTGACGTTAGAGTTTTAAAGTTAATCAAATGTTAAAATTTCAACGCTAAAAAATAAAGGAAATTGACATAACGATTTTGACACTGTCCCGTTTTTTTTGCTCACTACAGTACTTGACAATTAATACATACTTTTCTAGCACTTACAACCTTGTAAAATCATAATTATAGTAACATTTATTCAATCTGTCACTGCACTGTAATCTGTCATTTAGCTTTGTTTTTGTTTCATTGTATATTAGTTTGCTTTTTTATTTATTTCGCATCTTTTTCAAGTAGTTTCACAACCAGTTTTTTTGCAACTATTAAGAAACATATATATATATATATATATATATATATATATATACATATATATATATATATATATATATATATATATATATATATATGTATCTATAACTTACTACACTTGTGTAGAATTAGGGTGTCGTTTTGAAGAAAAACACTGTTTTGGTTGTGTGACGTTTCGGTCTTGGATTTAGACCTTCCTCAGACATAACCTAAAATATATGGGCATTTGTTTGTAATACTACACAGACGAGCCTGTTATCGTGGCCTCTACATGTTACTGTCATCTCTATGTCAATGATGATAAAACTAACAAAACACTATACTTTTAATACACTAGTACAAACTAAAATCAGTCAGACAGGCTTGAAATCTCTTTATAATGTGTGCCGTGCGAATTACTTTTATCGCTAAAACATATTACTCGGTGCACGTATATCAGTAAAATGATATTTACTGATATTTACTGATATACGTGCACCGAGTAATATGTTTTAGCGATAAAAGTAATTCGCACGGCACACATTATAAAGAGATTTCAAGCCTGTCTGACTGATTTTAGTTTGTACTAGTGTATTAAAAGTATAGTGTTTTGTTAGTTTTATCATCATTGACATAGAGATGACAGTAACATGTAGAGGCCACGATAACAGGCTCGTCTGTGTAGTATTACAAACAAATGCCCATATATTTTAGGTTATGTCTGAGGAAGGTCTAAATCCAAGACCGAAACGTCACACAACCAAAACAGTGTTTTTCTTCAAAACGACACCCTAATTCTACACAAGTGTAGTAAGTTATAGATACATAGTGCTATTCACCATCAACGTACACGTTGAATTCCACCATACATATATATATATATATATATATATATATATAAATATAATATCTTCGTGACCTTGGTATGATAAGGTAAACTTAATAAGTCGGCGATTAAAGGTCTGGTTCATTTCTTCAAAGTATATATATTTAAAACAACCCTACATGTTTCGGCAATGATGCCTTTGTCAAGGGAATACAAAATATAAATGACAGAATATAAATGTCAAATAATTAAGTTGCTATAGTTTAAATTATTCAAAGATACATTCCAATAATAATAATAAATCATGCCTTAGTATTCCAAAAAATAGATAGCAAGGTGTGAACATATGTGTTGTTCGCTGACAGAAGCTTGTGTCTCTTTCTGGATATGAACCTGTGTGTTGGTTGCTGCTGGCAGCTTGCGTCTCTCTCTGGGTGTGTGATTTTGTATTTGTGTGACCGCGTAAGTGTAGGGTTTTATATGTTAGTGCGCTCATGCGTGTGTTTAGTGACCGGTCGCGTAAATTTAGAGAGATCGCCTTTAATCGCCGACTTATTAAGTTTACCTTATATATATATATATATATATATATATTAATAGGCGTAAGTTATAATTATGAGATATATGGGCATTTATTGTATCTGAGTTCTGTTGTACTTGCAGTTTACTATGGAGATTTCAGTTAAAAGGAGACGGCAAGGTGAAGTTTATAAGTCTAAAGAACGGCAGATAATTCGTAATACGTTGAACTATTTTAATAAAACAAATCAGCAGCAGTTGATGAAACTTGTAAAGGTCTTGGTTGTAGTAAAACCATTGTATATGCAGTACGAAAATCACAGAGATTTACAAAGCCCACACAGACAAATGCCGAAAAAAATGGTTTACAGAAAAACACTCAAACAAAGACCTCTGATGAAAATGTGCAGCTTATTATTCGACGTAAAGTGCAGAATTTCTTTTTGAATAATACTCCACCTACGTTAAACAAAATTTGTGCTGTTGTTACCAGTGATTATGATTTACCAACATTTAGTAAACTGACATTGTACCGATTCTGGAGAATAGATGAAACAGAAGATAATATTGAGGAGAATATGTGATGAGTGATGAGTCACCGATGATCTGCCACGTCGAAAACCGTCTAGAAAATGTAAATGCGGACGAACCACGGGATCGAACAACAAAAGAAAAATCTAGGCGAACATCGAATATGCCAGAAGTTTTCCCGTTAATATAAATAGCAGTCGAGAGGGATTTATGCCATTCCATACCAAATCATCGCCGAGTGAACTTACATAAATATATATACATAAATGTTCTTATTGTTAGTAATTGTTTTTAAATTGTTATTCGTTTTTATTATTAATATAGTGTGTGCCTAAATTACCGTTAGTTTTATTTGAGAACCAAGGACCCGAATAGACAATTTTTACAATACCATTAACTGACTCAAGTTCTTCAGAATTTTCTTCACAAACTTCTTTCTCCGATTAACAAAACTTTACTCGCTTTATTTAATAATGTAATGCTTTGTGCAACCTACATAATTTTCTGAATCTTTCTGGCAATGGATAAAATTTATTTGAAATAGCCTAAAGTTTTTTCAAAACATAAATGTAGACATCTTTTTCTTGTATTTAATTCTAATAATAAAAACTTCAAAATTGTTTATTCTATCCACAATAAATTGAATTATAATTTTATTTATACCCATTAAATAAAAATTTTACTTAAATGCATTAAATTAAAAACTTAAGTCATTTTTCAATAAGCTTTCTTCTTCTGAAGAAAAGCTAGGAACCTAAAAAAAATGCAAAAATAGTTTAAAATATTCTTCCTTTTGATAAAATATAATTGTATATATAATATTAATCTTATTTATCATATTATCAGCCTTTTATTGTAAATATTTGATGAAAGGAAAGTTTGTCAAAAATTAAAACAAGGTGTACCTATTTGGTTATGTATTTATTGACATCACCTATTAAGACGACAACAAAGATGAAACTAGGTTACATATGTATAGGCAACAGCGTACCTGTTTCCCATATGGCTCGTACTTTTCCTAAGGTTGAAACAAGCTATAGTAAAGTTACGACATGCTTTTTGATGTTACTTAGAAATCAGGCAGTTTTTTTTTTGAACGCACGATGTAACCCCACAAGTTTGCAAATGTCTTGGATGCTTACGATCATTCACAACTGCATTTCGAACAGTAACGAAATGTTCTAATGTAATCTCGATCGATAGTTGTCCGGAACGAACATCAGTTGTTCGGCCATTTTTGAAATATTTAGCCTTTTAATGCATACTGTCGCAGAAATACAACATTGCGAATTATGCCTCTTATTAGTAGTATCTTTATGATGAAAAGTATTTAATGCATAGTAAGATAATTCTACAACATTGCTCTCTGACTCCCATACACGATAGACTAGTACATGTTACGAACAAATCCTTCCCGCTCTCATTCGGCCACTAGGTCTAACCTTTAATACCTTTGACTCTAAATTTCAAGTATATCCAGTGCTACTTTAAGTTTGAAATAAATTTCTATCAATAACAATAGTCCAACAAAAATTTTTTTTTCGATCGCCAAAGATGTTTGTACGATTTCACATTACATTTGAAGCAAGGAATTTAGAAACAATTTACATTTTTATTACTTGGCTCAAGTTTTTGAAGTAATGTATAACAACTAAGTTTTCATTTTATTTTAGTTTGAATGGTATTTTTTCAATGGTTGCGACGTTTTTGACAATTATAATTTTTATATCTCGATGAATGAGAGTTTGCCGGCTTGTTCCGATATATCACATGTTTTCACATGCAGTACCATGTATCGCGCTAGTATCGTAGAAAAATTTGTAGCACCTTAAGTGCGCTCTCATTGGCTGAGACTAGGTGTGACTTGTCGCGGCCGAGGATAGAAATGTATCATCGGATATTGTTTATTTGTTTAGTTATTGCTTAGAGAGTAGTGTCGAAGAAGAAAGTTCGACACTACTCTCGCATAAGTAGAAGTTCGTCTAGAAGAGATTGCCTTAACCAACCAGATGTATTCTGCGGCATTTGTGGTGAATATACCACGGAAAAAAAAGACAAAATATCACTGATTTTGTAAAGAAGGCGTATTTTTCTTATCTTGGTTTTGCAATTGGAAAACAGGATAAGTCTTGGATTGCCCATAAAGCGTGTAAAGCGTAAAGCGTGTGTGGAATCTCTAAGGCAATGGATAATAGGAAAGCGAAAAAGTTTAAACTTTGGTGTTCCTATGGTGTGGATAGAACCAAAAAAACAGAATGACGATTGTTATTTTTGTTTCGTGAGTGCGAAAGACTTTAATCGCTGCAAGAAACATAAATGGGAATGTGCTGATCTAGAGTCAGTAAGATGGCCATTACGACATGATAAAAATATACCTATACCAGTTTATACATCACGGTCCCTCCTTTTGTTGAGAGCTGTAGAAATGCTACCAGACTCACAGCCTATTTCAACTACTACAGAATCTACCAGTGAAAGTGAACAGGACAGTTTGCCAACCCCACAACAGCTTTCTTAGGATGAGCTAAATGATTTGGTACGTGATCTTCATCTGTCGAAACAATCATCTGAACTTTTAGCATCCAGATTAAAATAAACTTACTTAAGTCGGGAGTTACAATAACAGCTTATAGAACAAGAGAGCTGGCAATTCTTCTATATTTCAAAAATGAAAATGAAGAACTTGTTTATTGCTGTGATATTCCAGGACTCCTTTTAAAAATAGGTTTGCCTAAATCTGAATCAAAAGATTGGCGACTTTTTATTGACAGTTCTACAAGAAGCTTGAAAGGCATTCTATAGCATAATGAAAATAGCTTTGCATCTATCCCAGTTGCCCACTCAACGAAGCTCGAAGAAGAATACGAAAATATTAAGTTGCAGAATATCCGCATTATCATAAAAACTAGAGTCAATATGATAAAACTGTTAGCCAAATGGAATCAACAACACCAAATTACCCTGAAACTGCTCTGATAACGGAAACAATAGAATCACCGTTTAGAAGTGTAATTAATGTAAGGTGAGTAGATGATGCTTTATGACATAGACATTATATTTTAATTGGCGTCATTAGGTAGTAAATATGTATGTTGTGGAGTACAACATTATGCACTTTGTTCTTAGTTTTTACCTCATACTGTTGTATTACATCTATAATTTAAAAAATACTTTTAGTTTTCTTTTTAATAGATTTAATCATAGCCAGTAAAAATATCTAAGCCAAAAGGAACTGGAGGATATTGTCGACAATATACATCAATATGTTGGCTAGGACAATTAAAGCAATTTTACGAATATTTAGTTGACCTTTCTTCTTTCAAAATTATAAGAAAAAGGCCAAAATAAATATTCGTAAGTTTGTTTTATTATCCTCGCCGATACTATCGAAGAAATACTTTCATATTTTATTTATTTTATAATGCCACCCATAAAATAAATAAATTCCTTCCCATATATGAATGCATATTTATATATTGGAATATATACTTACAAAAAATATATGTACACTGAATCATCAATAAATATATACATATTTAATACCAAGAACCAGTAAGGATGTACATGTTTTATAAATTTTCGTATGCCTGATAAGGAAATGTAAAGATCTTTTTTCTTTTTGTTCGTCGCTAATTGTGGTATCTATTGTATTTTTATGGTCATAGCTTATGACTTATGACTAGAGCTGAGGATTTTTGCGGTAAGGCAGGACCGTATGTAGTGCATCCCCACCGGCGTATAATCAATACAAATGCAATTAAATTCTGGTATTTGAAAAATGATTATATGTATTACCTTATTATTAAAATAAACCATCCATTTTTTATTACTAATACATGAAAGAAGTTTCTGAATCGATAGTTTATAAATAGTTCTTCGAATTTTGAAAAAAATGTATGGGTGTACATGCACCAGTATGCATATACTTGCCGGTAAGCGATTTCTGTATGAAAGGATTACTGTAGTAAATAGTTGAGTGGATAAACACTACCTGCCTCTTATAATAAAATGTTTTCTAAACTTTAACAATAAACAAAACGCTTAATTTTTGCATTTGCGACACTTTTGATTATACATTTGTATTTGTAACATCAGTCATCAGTGATGAGTGACTGATGTTACAAATACGAGAGGCAGGTAGTGTTTATCCACTCAAAGAAGTAATTGATACATTTCACAATACTTTTCTTTTAGAAATTTGGTTTGCAGAACAATAGACGATACTTTTTATACTTTCGTTATAGGAATAGAACATATGCCAGGATAATAAGGAATAAAAAACGATTGTCCAGAAACATTCAACAAAATCAATTAGGTACTCTAAACGAAATATAATGCATATCTTCTTTATTGCTATTTACTACAGTAATCCTTTCATACAGAAATCGCTTACCGGCAAGTATATGCATACTGGTGCATGTACACCCATACATTTTTTTCAAAATTCGTAGAACTATTTATAAACTATCGATTCAGAAACTTCTTTCATGTATTAGTAATAAAAAATGGATGGTTTATTTTAATACTAAGGTAATACATATAATCATTTTTCAAATACCAGAATTTAATTGCATTTGTATTGATTATATGCCGGTGGGGATGCACTACATACGGTCCTGCCTTACCGCAAAAATCCTCAGCTCTACTTATGACCATACAATAACGAAAATATGATTTTACATTACGATCCACTATCTGAACAGGCATCTGTAAAACGGAGAAGAAAGGATGAACTTCTCTTCAAATAAAAAACAAATAAAAAATAAACACGTGTCGTAGTGCATACAGTAATTTCTTGGAGATCTACAAAAAAGAGTACTGGAAATTTATTTATGATAAAGAAGGTTCTTACTTATTTCGTAAGTGCTGAACCATGAATATCATACAATAAACAAATGTTCAGATGACTGTTAACGTTGAATTTTTTAATAAAGGATTACATTACGTTTCAGTTCATTCAACAGATTATTAGTGAGTGGACACGTTGTCTTTATTCAAAATGCCTTACCGATTTTCTTCTCAAGAGTGTATTTTGTGTATGGCTACTGTAACGGCAGTGCACGTCAAGCAGTTATTGAATACCGACATCGGTTTCTCGATAGGCGCATTCCTCATTACAGAACGTTTCTGGAAGTACACAGACAATTTCGGGAATACGGACTGCGTGATTATCTTTTCAACCGACAATTAAATTTGCCAGCAGTCTTAGAGGAAGAAGCATTAGCTATTCTTACAAGGGATCCAACTCTCAGTGTACGTCGAATCGCTAGACAACTAGGAGTGCCACGAGCGACAGTTTGGCGAATTTTAAAGCGTGAGGGCTTATATCCATATCACTATCGTAAGGGGCACGGTTTGCTTGAGGCAGACCACCATGTTCGTCTAGTTTATTCTTCCTGGATATTAAGACAGTCACGGCTTCATTTTAATTTCTGCAGAACAGTCCTCTGGACAGATGAATCTACGCTCACGAGAAGTGGTGTTACAAATCTGAGAAACCTGCACAGGTGGTCATCAGAAAATCCCAAAGCTATACGCCCATCTAAATTTCAACATGAATTTTCTATGAACGTTTTGGCGGCCCTAATCGATGTCTTGTTGATTGGTCCTGTCGTTCTTCCCGGGAGGTTAAATGCGGACAATTACCTTCAATTTCTTATTGGCTAATTGCCAAGTCTTTTAGAGGATGTCCCACTGAATGTTGGACGAGACATGTGGTTTCACATGGATGGGGCACCACCACATTTCGGAATTGCTGTCCGAAATTTGGTTAACGTCAATTATCCAAGATGGATTGGTCAAGGTGGTCCTGTTGCATGGCCACCTAGATCACCCGATCTTAATCCCCTTGACTTTTATTTATGGGGGTACATGAAAAATTTAGTCTACGCGCAAGTTTCGAACACAAGAGAAGAGTTGTTGGATCGTATTCACCTGGTCGCCGAGAAAATCCGTCAAAACAAGTATGAAATTCGGATAAGTACTTCTTCTGTTGGCTTACGGACACAAGCCTGCATTCAACAAGGAGGTGGACATTTCGAAAATATTATTAATTGAACTTTTTTAAATAAAATCAGTTTTTATTGACTTTAGGATTACATTTTTTTCATTATCTGACAATCACATTCATAGATCTGTAACTTTGAAACAAATAAAAATGGATATACAAGTTTTGCGTTTTTGTTACTTGAAATGAAGTCTACTTTACACTCCTAAAATTTGAACATAACGATACGGAACACTTTGTATAAAGATTAAATCCTCGTTTCATATTCTGACTCACATTGTGAAGCATGTGAGCATGGTTGCTCACGAAGCCAATTTAATTTCGAATGGGGTTTTCTAATTATTCCAAGGTAACTTAAAACGACTTAATAAAAAGTATCGCAGCTGATAAGGTTAGAAGATCTTGATGGCCTGGCTAATTATTCTCCTTAGAAATAATTGCTCGAAGTATTCCAATATTCTGTGTGATGTATGTTCTGTTGATCCATCCTTCTGAAAATAAGCAGTTGCTAGTGGATTTATTATCTGCTGGAAAAATATTGGTTCAATAATTTTAACTCTGGAATGTAAGCTAGTTTACACAGATTGATAAGGATTATTGATATTCCAAGTACAATAATTTTGACTATCCACATATTCAGATAAAGCCAACCTTCATCGGTAAAAAGTTTGATCCAATATAGCATTTAAGTGCTATAGAAGCCAATGACAATACTGGAGCTTAAGTCTTGTGGAAATAGCCCTTGAACTACAGAAATTTTGTACGGATACATTTGTAGATCCAGATTTAAGACTTTAAGAAATTAATGTTGTACTCAATTTCAAATTAAGGAACTCGTATAACCTTATAACATAAAAGCTTTTTAAGATAATAGACGAAAGGGTTTTTGATGACTTTGTATGTCTGCAAACAATTTCCGGTATTTTAATTTTAGGCCTGCCAGAGGTTGTACGTGCATTACAATTTGATATTCTAGATAAGTGACAATAAATTGATGCTAACATACTTCTGTGGAGTAATTCCAAGAATCATCAACAGTTTGTCTACTACTTCTAAAACATGCCATCCCAATATAAGTGCTTTCCTCCACCGTAAAAGGCATTTTATAATATTTAAAATTAAGTCCGATCAAAAATGAAACAATGATACAGGAACGAACACAGCGAAATTGATCATTCGAAAAGTCTTCTATACCGCCGAAAACAAAAAAAAATTAATAGAATGCCTCTGACAACTTAAAATAATACGAAGGCGATTCGTAAAGTAAGTTCCGTTTGGGTATAAAAAAAACACCAATACTTGAAGAGGTTTTTATTATATAAAAGTTAAAGCTACTCCTTTTTTCCATTTTTCCACATAGTTGCCATTAAGATTGAGACATTAGTTATAGCGATAAACCAGCTTTTTAATGCCCTCTTCCAACTTTGCCACCTGTGAATTAAGCCATGTTGTGATACTATCTTGCAGCTCTTCATCGCTCTCAAGCCGCTACAAGAAGGACGCCTTTCTTGTCGCAAAAGGAACTGACCATGACTTTTCTCACAGAAAAAGTTCCATGGCACTTTAAAGGTTTAAAGGTTTCCTCGTAGGCAAATTAGAGCGACCCCACTGCATTGAGTGTCTTTTCGTCTCAACGTTGACATAGGCGACCCAAGTTTCATCACTTGATACGATATGCTTCAGGGAATCTTCACCTTCAACATTGTAACGTGTCAGAAGTTAGTGCCGATCGTATTCTCTTTGTTTTATGGTCGTCGGTAAGAAGTTTTGGTACCCATCGTGAAAAAAATTTGTGGTAACCTAAATGTTCAGTAACAACCTCGTACAAAACCATACGTGAAATTTGAGGGAAAAAGGCACTCAGTTCTGCGCTTGTCAAACGCAGATTTTCACAAATTTTTTCTCCAACATTACCTACAAGTTCGTTCGTCACAACTGTTGGTCTTCCACTCCGTTTTTCATCATGTACATTAGTTCGTCCTTCTCGAAAGATACGGCACGATCTTGTAACCATATTGTCACTTATGACATTTTCACCATAAGCAGAGCAAAGTTAATGATTAGTTTCAGCAGCCTTCATGTTCTTTGTGCACAGAAATCTGTTAACATCACGGAATACACAGTTGGCGGAATTTTCAATTGCAGCAGACATTTTAAACGACTCAAATAGCACGAAAGAATGTCCGAACGGTTGTCTCACTAGCACTTTCAGACTCATACTGAACCAGGCTACACCGTAGCGCTGCTACCGCGCCGATACCCCAATCCTCTGCTCACTAGGCGGAAACGGAATTTACTTTACGAATCACCCTCGTAATTAAATGCCAATGATAGGTGCTTGTCATTCTAACCATAAATCTTAAAATGGAAAAAACGTAATGTTTTAGTCTTTTTGGCGCTCATAGTAGTGGGTTGACAAACAAAAAAATATTGTGCTTTTAAAAATCAAAGAAATTTCGTTCTAATTTAGTAATTCGTCTTAATTATTGCATAATTATCGCAGTATTTTTTAATTAATTTTCGTGTTAGAAATTTTGCAATCTCTATAATTATTTTCTTCGTAAAATAAAATTGTGTCCGTACTTCAATTACGGTTCATGGATAAGCATGGAATAAAAGCAGCATAACATCAAACAAAATATAATTGCATGCGTTCTGAAAGGTGTACTATTTATTCATATTAAGTACAAAAACTCTGTTTCTTTCCCTTTTTTATATAATCGTATAGTCTAACAAGGATTTTCTGTTTATTGATAATTTTATTTGTTGTGTTTAATGGAGATAATATGACAAATCAAAATTTAAAAGGGAATAGATTATATTGCAGAAAGATTATTGAAAGGATAAAGGAAAATTAATTTATTCAAACACTTGGTAATATATAAATTGCATAGCTTATGAATAATGAAATATAAATTCTTGAATAGTTTCGACCTTAACTTAATGTAAATCCATTTCACAAAATAAAATAAAAATAAATACACAAATGATCTTTGTAGCACACACTAGTTTCTTCACCAAGAAGCTACTGTGTAGTGAAACAGCTGTCATATATATTTTTTTAATACATATAGTGTAATACAAAAGTATTTTTAATAATATAAAATATTAAAAATGGGGTGTGAAGAACACAATACAAGTTATATATTTGTGAATGTATCACCTCTTCAGAGACGCAAATACGTATTTCACCTTTCCACAGGATCGTCGGTACGCCCCTGCTGGAGAAGAGATACATTCAACCAAACAGAACTACCTTGCTATCAACCAGAAATTATTAAGACAGAGCTTGAAAGGATATTCAGCGCTGTCTACATAATAACTGACGAACTAAGCAACGTGTTTCTATAGACGGTAACAACAATATCTATAAAAACTGTATTATCGTGTCTTCACTACTTGTCGGGCGAACCGAATGCGTATATAACAAAATAATTTGAAACATACATGAGTGGGTGTAACCCACCAATTTGTATAATACAAAAGTATTTTTAATAATATAAAATATTAAAAATGAGGTGTGAAGAACACAATACAAGTTATATATTTGTAAATGTATCTCCTCTCCAGAGACGCAGATACGTATTTCACCTTTCTACAGGATCGTCGGTACGCCCCTGCTGGAGAAGAGATACATTCAACCAAACAGAACTACCTTGCTATCAACCAGAAATTATTAAGACAGAGCTTGAAAGGATATTCAGCGCTGTCTACATAATAACTTCCGAACTAAGCAACGTGTTTCTATAGACGGTAACAACCATATCTATAAAAACTGTATTATCGTGTCTTCACTACTTGTCGGGCCAACCGAATGCGTATATAACAAAATAATTTTAAACATACATGAGTGGGTGAAACCCACCAATTTGTATAATACAAAAGTATTTTTAATAATATAAAATATTAAAAATGGGGTGTGAAGAACACAATACAAGTTATATTTTTGTGAATGTATCTCCTCTCCAGAGACGCAGATACGTATTTCACCTTTCTACAGGATCGTCGGTACGCCCCTCTGGAGAGGAGATACATTCACAAATATTATAACTTGTATTGTGTTCTTCACACCCCATTTTTAATATTTTATATTATTAAAAATAATTTTGCATTATGTAAATTGGTGGGTTTCACCCACTCATGTATGTTTAAAATTATTTTGTTATATACGCATTCGGTTCGCCCGACAAGTAGTGAAGACACGATAATACAGTTTTTATAGATATGGTTGTTACCGTCTATAGAAACACGTTGCTTAGTTCGGCAGTTATTATGTAGACAGCGCTGAATATCCTTTCACGCTCTGTCTTAATAATTTCTGGTTGATAGCAAGGTAGTTCTGTTTGGTTCAATGTATCTCTTCTCCAGCAGGGGCGTACCGACGATCCTGTAGAAAGGTGAAATACGTATCTGCGTCTCTGGAGAGGAGATACATTCACTAATATATAACTTGTATTGTGTTCTTCACACCCCATTTTTAATATTTTATATTATTAAAAATACTTTTGTATTACACTATATGTATTTAAAAAATATATATGACAGCTGTTTCGCTACACAGTAGCTTCTTGGTGAAGAAACTAGTGTGTGCTACAAACATCATTTGTGTATTTGTTTTTATTTTATTTTGTGAAATGGATTTACATTAAGTTAAGGTCGAAACTATTCAAGAATTTATATTTCATTATTCATAAGCTATGCAATTTATATATTACCAAGTGTTTGAATAAATTAATTTTCCTTTATCCTTTCAATAATCTTTCTGCAATATAATCTATTCCCTTTTAAATTTTGATTTGTCATATTATCTCCATTAAACACAACAAATAAAATTATCAATAAACAGAAAATCCTTGTTAGACTATACGATTATATAAAAAAGGGAAAGAAACAGAGTTTTTGTACTTAATATGAATAAATAGTACACCTTTCAGAACGCATGCAATTAGATTTTGTTTGATGTTATGCTGCTTTTATTCCATGCTTATCCATGAACCGTAATTGAAGTACGGACACAATTTTATTTTACGAAGAAAATAATTATAGAGATTGCAAAATTTCTAACACGAAAATTAATTAAAAAATACTGCGATAATTATGCAATAATTAAGACGAATTACTAAATTAGAACGAAATTTCTTTGATTTTTAAAAGCACAATATTTTTTTGTTTGTCAACCCACTACTATGAGCGCCAAAAAGACTAAAACATTACGTTTTTTCCATTTTAAGATTTATGGTTAGAATGACAAGCACCTATCATTGGCATTTAATTACGAGGGTGATTCGTAAAGTAAATTCCGTTTCCGCCTAGTGAGCAGAGGATTGGGGTATCGGCGCGGTAGCAGCGCTACGGTGTAGCCTGGTTCAGTATGAGTCTGAAAGTGCTAGTGAGACAACCGTTCGGACATTCCTTCGTGCTATTTGAGTCGTTTAAAATGTCTGCTGCAATTGAAAATTCCGCCAACTGTGTATTCCGTGATGTTAACAGATTTCTGTGCACAAAGAACATGAAGGCTGCTGAAACTAATCATTAACTTTGCTCTGCTTATGGTGAAAATGTCATAAGTGACAATATGGTTACAAGATCGTGCCGTATCTTTCGAGAAGGACGAACTAATGTCCATGATGAAAAACGGAGTGGAAGACCAACAGTTGTGACGAACGAACTTGTAGGTAATGTTGGAGAAAAAATTTGTGAAAATCTGCGTTTGACAAGCGCAGAACTGAGTGCCTTTTTCCCTCAAATTTCACGTATGGTTTTGTACGAGGTTGTTACTGAACATTTAGGTTACCACAAATTTTTTTCACGATGGGTACCAAAACTTCTTACCGAAGACCATAAAACAAAGAGAATACAATCGGCACTAACTTCTGACACGTTACAATGTTGAAGGTGAAGATTCCCTGAAGCATATCGTATCAAGTGATGAAACTTGGGTCGCCTATGTCAACGTTGAGACGAAAAGACACTCAATGCAGTGGGGTCGCTCTAATTTGCCTACGAGGAAACCTTTAAACCTTTAAAGTGCCATGGAACTTTTTCTGCGAGAAGAGTCATGGTCAGTTCCTTTTGCGACAAGAAAGGCGTCCTTCTTGTAGCGGCTTGAGAGCGATGAAGAGCTGCAAGATAGTATCACAACATGGCTTAATTCACAGGTGGCAAAGTTGGAAGAGGGCATTAAAAAGCTGGTTTATCGCTATAACTAATGTCTCAATCTTAATGGCAACTATGTGGAGAAATGGAAAAAAGGAGTAGCTTTAACTTTTATATAATAAAAACCTCTTCAAGTATTGGTGTTTTTTTTATACCCAAACGGAACTTACTTTACGAATCGCCTTCGTATTATTTTAAGTTGTCAGAGGCATTCTATTATTTTTTTTTTGTTTTCGGCGGTATAGAAGACTTTTCGAATTTGTTAGTTTCGAATGATCAATTTCGCTGTGTTCGTTCCTGTATCATTGTTTCATTTTTGATCGGACTTAATTTTAAATATTATAAAATGCCTTTTACGGTGGAGGAAAGCACTTATATTGGGATGGCATGTTTTAGAAGTAGTAGACAAACTGTTGATGATTCTTGGAATTACTCCACAGAAGTATGTTAGCATCAATTTATTGTCACTTGTCTAGAATGTCAAATTGTAATGCACGTACAACCTCTGGCAGGCCTAAAATTAAAATACCGGAAATTGTTTGCAGACATACAAAGTCATCAAAAACCCTTTCGTCTATTATCTTAAAAAGCTTTTATGTTATAAGGTTATACGAGTATATGTCCTTAATTTGAAATTGAGTACAACATTAATTTCTTAAAGTCTTAAATCTGGATCTACAAATGTATCCGTTCAAAATTTCTGTAGTTCAAGGGCTATTTCCACAAGACTTAAGCTCCAGTATTGTCATTGGCTTCTATAGCACTTAAATGCTATATTGGATCAAACTTTTTACCGATGAAGGTTGGCTTTATCTGAATATGTGGATAGTCAAAATTATTGTATTTGGAATATCAATAATCCTTATCAATCTGTGTAAACTAGCTTACATTCCAGAGTTAAAATTATTGAACCAATATTTTTCCAGCAGATAATAAATCAACTAGCAACTGCTTATTTTCAGAAGGATGGATCAACAGAACATACATCACGCAGAATATTGGAATACTTCGAGCAATTATTTCTAAGGAGAATAATTAGCCAGGCCATCAAGATCTTCTGACCTTATCAGCTGAGATACTTTTTATTAAGTCGTTTTAAGTTACCTTGGAATAATTAGAAAACCCCATTCGAAATTAAATTGGCTTCGTGAACAACCATGTTCACATGCTTCACAATGTGAGTCAGAATATGAAACGAGGATTTAATCTTTATACAAAGTGTTCCGTATCGTTATGTTCAAATTTTAGGAGTGTAAAGTAGACTTCATTTCAAGTAACAAAAACGCAAAACTTGTATATTCATTTTTATTTGTTTCAAAGTTACAGATCTATGAATGTGATTGTCAGATCATGAAAAAAAATGTAATCCTAAAGTCAATAAAAACTGATTTTATTTAAAAAAGTTCAATTAATAATATTTTCGAAATGTCCACCTCCTTGTTGAATGCAGGCTTGTGTCCGTAAGCCAACAGAAGAAGTACTTATCCGAATTTCATACTTGTTTTGACGGATTTTCTCGGCGACCAGGTGAATACGATCCAACAACTCTTCTCTTGTGTTCGAAACTTGCGCGTAGACTAAATTTTTCATGTACCCCCATAAATAAAAGTCAAGGGGATTAAGATCGGGTGATCTGGGTGGCCATGCAACAGGACCACCTCCACCAATCCATCTTGGATAATTGAAGTTAACCAAATTTCGGACAGCAATTCCGAAATGTGGTGGTGCCCCTTCCATGTGAAACCACATATCTCGTCCAACATTCAGTGGGACATCCTCTAAAAGACCTGGCAGTTAGCCAATAAGAAATTGAAGGTAATTGTCCGCATCCCGGGAAGAACGACAGGACCAATCAACAAGACATCGATTAGGGTCGCCAAAACGTTCATAGAAAATTCATGTTGAAATTTAGATGGGCGTATAGCTTTGGGATTTTCTGATGACCACCTGTGCAGGTTTCTCAGATTTGTAACACCACTTCTCGTGAGCGTAGATTCATCTGTCCAGAGGACTGTTCTGCAGAAATTAAAATGAAGCCGTGACTGTCTTAATATCCAGGAAGAATAAACTAGACGAACATAGTGGTCTACCTCAAGCAAACCGTGTCCCCTACGATAGTGATATGGATATAAGCCCTCACGCTTTAAAATTCGCCAAACTGTCATTCGTGGCACTCCTAGTTGTCTAGCGATTCGACGTACACTGAGAGTTTGATCCCTTGTAAGAATAGCCAATGCTTCTTCCTCTAAGTCTGCTGGCAAATTTACTTGTCGGTTGAAAAGATAATCACGCAGTCCGTATTCCCGAAATTGTCTGTGTACTTCCAGAAACGTTCTGTAATGAGGAATGCGCCTATCGAGAAACCGATGTCGGTATTCAATAACTGCTTGACGTGCACTGCTGTTACAGTAGCCATACACAAAATGCATGCCGCATACTCTTGAGAAGAAAATCGGTAAGGCATTTTGAATAAATACAACGTGTCCACTCACTAATAATCTGTTGTATGAACTGAAACGTAATGTAATCTTTTATTAAAAAATTCAACGTTAACAGTCATCTGAACATTTGTTTATTGTATGATATTCATGGTTCAGCACTTACGAAATAAGTAAGAACCTTCTTTATCATAAATAAATTTCCAGTACTCTTTTTTGTAGATCTCCAAGAAATTACTGTATGCACTACGACACGTGTTTATTTTTTTATTTTTTATTTGTTTTTTATTTGAAAAGAAGTTCATCCTTTCTTCTTCGTTTTACAGATGCCTGTTCAGATAATTGGGTCGTAATGTAAAATCATATTTTCGTTATTGTAACATGACAAGTACAGTCGCTATTACAACATTGAGAATGACCGAACGCGATCAACATGCTGAAAGGAGATGGTGTCGTCTTACTATCTTCTTCTATCCAATTTTTCGCTAGAAACACAATCTTTGCACAAATTACATAATTCAATAATTATTCAGTTAATATAAAACGACATTAAGTATTATTGTTTAACTGAATAATTTTTGAATTAGTGAATTTGTGCAAAGAGTGTATTAATTACTTACTGACAACAGAAAATAGTCTTAAGTTGGAAAAAAATGCGCTTCTCTGATATATACAGATGTACACATGATACTTCCCTGATTTAAAATGATAATTGTACGAAAACTATGAGTCCTAGAGATCTGCGGTTTGCGGTATCATGAATAGCAATACTAGTTTATTCAGATACAAAATTTTCTTGATCTTCTTTCTCCAAAAAAGTTAATTTTTGTTCTATACATTATTGGTATGTCATTTAATTGCCATTATTTTATTGCAGGTGTTGACTAGCGAGCAGAGATGGCAACAACACAAGAGAGAGTCTGCTGCGTGATATGATAACGAAATCAGCGATTGCCGTCCAAAGTATTTTCCGAAGAACGTACAGACGGGAACCACCAGCCATAAAAACAATTAAGGCATGGTTTAACAAGTTTCTAGCCACGGGTAGTAGTACCCGACAGCCTGGCTCAGAAAAGAAACCCACCTCTGAGGAAACAGTTGACGAAATTAGGGAAGGTTTCAATAGAAGCCCAACAACGTCAGTTCGTAGAGCGTCAAGGGAACTGAACATTCCACGATCAACAGTCCATGAGGTGCTACATAATAGACTGCGTATGTATGCCTATAAAGTACAAATCCTTCAGGCGCTACAGCTTGAAGACCTACCAATACAGAAAAACTTTTCTATTGAGATCCTAGACCGGATCGACAACGCTGAAAAATACCTAGAGAATGCGATATTAAGTGACGAATCATTATTACACACATCTAGAAGGGTTAATCATCACATCGTTCGTATTTGGGATTCAGAACAACCTAATGTTTTTCGAGAACATGTCAGGGACATTAACAAAGTGAATATGTGGTGTGGTCTGATGCCTGACAGAATCGTCGGATCATTTTTCTTCATGGAAAAAACATAGCTGGCCCTATTTATCTTGACATGCTTGAACAGTTTGTTTTTCCACAGCTACTCTCTTTGCAGGCAAATGTGATATTCTAGAAGGATGGTGCCCCACCGCACTGGAGTACAGACGTTCGTGGTTCCTTAAGCAAAACATTTTCGCAGCAATGGATCGATGGACGAGATAGACCCATTTCTTGGCCACCGTGATCTCCAGACACAACTACTCTGGATTTATTCCTGTGGGGATAAATCAAAAATATGGTGTACGCTACACCTGTAAGTGATGCTTGTGATCTCCGCCACATAATTACGGAAGCCATCAATTCAGTCCCATCTGACATGCTAGGCAACACATGGATTGAAATTGAATATCGACTGGACATTCTGAAAGCTACGAACAGAGTCCATATCGACAGCGCTTCGCTGTAATTTTGGCCGACTGTGTGCATGTATAAGTTTGCCGCCACTAATTTTCTACTATTTTAACATAGAATTACATGTATGTGTTAGGAGTGCATGTAAAGACAAATTTAAGGTATTGCCCACAGGGTCCGGAATCCATATATTCAAAATTTGAAATTATTCATGTGTTAAAGATCACGCGAAATATGTGTTATCCAAACTCTTACGAATATTATTATTTAACATTGCAATAATACAGATATTATTTATTGATAAATCTATGAATTTCCGAACATTCAATAGAGAATGAAGTTACACAAGTTACTAAATATGCATTTCTGAGTATATTCTACTATATTCTATACAATACGAAACATTGTGCATAAAAAACCGTAAATTTATCCTATGTTTTCATATCACAGTCATAAATTTTAGTAATTGATGCGGTAGTAAAACAGGTCGTAGTATAATATTTTCAACACTAACAAGTTTAGAGCCTGACACACATATTTGCTGATGCATCTTAAAATTCTAAACACTTGCCAAAATATATTAGGGTAAACCAAGCAGTGTTATATTTTCTTATAGCAACCGTAAATTTTCCAGTTGCTGATAAGTGATAAAAAGCCCCGTAATACAAATAACTCCCAAAGCATTAACAGGTTTCATGCTTGATGGCCTTTAACTTCTATACACACGCAAAAAATATAACGATTAGAAGAAGTGTGTTATCGATGGTATGTTTGCTTAAAGTAAACATAACCGGTCTCCCACTTGAATTCTTTATCTCGATAGGTCAGCGTCTTTTTTTTTTAATTACACGTTAGTATTATCTTAACCTATTGATTAATGACCAGTGTCTCTAGTAATGTCGAATAATTTTCGCCGCCTTTGATTTGGCCGCCTGTGTACCTTGCACATGTGCACACAATTACGGCGCGGGCATACATATCGAAATGCATACATAGACAAAACTGTAACTTTACGGACAAACAAACGTTTGCAGCAAAATAAACTTGTTATGCTTTATGATACCGCAAACCGCAAATCTCTAGGACTCGTAGTTTCCGTACAATTAACATTTGAAATCAGGGAGGTTTCATGTGAACATAGTACTGTTGTTCGAGTTCATCCATTAGAAACCGCTAGAATCATTTGGGCCGTTTACAGATAAAACGTAAATGAGGAAAGTATAAGACGGAAACGGTTTTCTGAATTTAAAGAGGGCCATTTTGACATAAACGATTCTCAATGTTCGGAAAAACCATCGGATGTCGATGAAGATCGTCTGAACCCATTAATTAATGATGATTTACGTCAACCAGTCGACCATATTAGGATATTTCCATTCTATGGGCAAAGTTCAAAACTGAGTGCCAAATGTTTTGAGTGAAAACAACAAAAATCAGCTGTCGGCAATTTGTGCCCCTTTGTTAGCTCGTCAACGCTTTACTCATCAAAAACATCGATCGTTTTTATTCCACATTTTAATAAAAAGAACAAAAAAGAATGACCAAGTTTTAACAAAAAGGCAGCTCCCTGAGCCAAAAATGATTCTCATCCGCGTAAACTGATGTTTTTCGGTAGGACAACAAAGGCGTCATCTATTATGAATTGCTTCTAAAGAATGTAATTTTCGTTGCTGATATTTACTATCAACAACTTCGTCGGCTTGCAATTCAAGAAAAAAGACCGGGAATACATCAAGTAATGTTGTAGCACGAAAACGCTAGTCAATTCGAAGATTGCTTTTTTTAAACAAATATATCATTTCAAAATTATGACTGAGCTTTACAATATTTATTTCAGTGATTCAATAGTAACATCCTCTTGCCAAAAAGATTGTTCTATTTCCGAATATTATTGGTAATTCAAAGTTTCTTCCTTTGTAAATATTCTTTTAAAAGGAAGAGTTTAAAGTTACTAAACCTCTGAAAATAGGCAGATATTTAACTTATTTGAATTGTCTTACATGAATTATAATACAAGAAACGTAACGAAATGTATTGTTCGGATAAAATAGTACGCTTTTAGCCAATTTGTCCGTAAAAATACCTCAAACGTGATTCATAGTCAAATTTGTTTGTTTTTTTTTTTCTGGTGAATATAAACTACAAAATAATATTATATATACATTTTTCTAAGTAAGAGCCCCCTTTAAAATACACTTGCCCAATCGCGAGGTATCTTCTGTAAAATATTCTTTCGATTGACAGCGTAGCCAATTTTGTACCGCATCTTTCAGTTCATCATTAGAAGCAAATTGCTTGAGTTCAAGAAATTTTTGAGTTGCATAAAGAGATGATAGTCACTCGGGCCTAAGTCAGGACTCTATTGGAGGTGAGGCAGCTTTTCAACCCAAGTTAGCCAATGTATTGGTCATTAGATAGGTTGTAGTTAGCTGAATTAATCGTTGTTCTTTCTTCAAGAAATTCGACGTAAATTGGCCCAATAGACTCCGAAAATACAGTCGCCCTCACTTTGCCAGCCACTTGTTGTGTTTTAAAATTTTCAGCGCTAATATTCTTGCTTTCTAAGATATAATGGTATACCCAATTCTCATCGGTTGTTTTGACACGCAACAAAAAGTTATCGCCTTCATACTCGTAACGAAGCCAGAGTTCTCTGCAAATCTGAAGTTGTTTCTGCCGTTGTTCTGCGGAAAGATGTTTTGGAATCCACTTTATTTTTTTCACATTTTTTTAAAATTAAAAATAACATTTGGCATATATTTTAGTAATATTATCTAATAATTAAATTAATGACACTTATTCAGAATAATCCTGTATACTTAAATAATTGTAAATTATACAGTTTATCATCGCCAATTAGGGCTTATTAAAGTTTACTCGAAGTAGACAAAATGTTTAGTTTTACAATTCCCATTGTAGCTGATATTCCATAAAATCTTCTTGTCATTTCTATCACTTATATTTCATCATTGGTTCATCAACTTCGAGTTTGCATTTGGTTTCTTTCAATATTACCATGTATTTGGTTTTATCCGTATTAATATTGCTTGAAAGTGGCCCACAATCTCAAGGTACCGATTTGAATGATACTACACAGTTAACCAACCCTTTTCAATTGATGTGGTAAAAACATTTAAAAGAGTGAAAAACGACTTAAAGTTCGTTTTCAGATTTTTTAAATTGTCCCGTAATCATTCAAACAAAATTTAATAACATAAGCACATGCTTATAAACTCTTAGATGAACTATTTTATCCTATTGAACAAACTCATGCTTGGAGAAATTTGTGTTCAAAAGGCATTTAAATATACTATCGCTAGAAAAAGTCTTTTACGATACCGCATGAAAACTACTTCATTTCATATAATTTTGAGGATGGAAGATGTAGTTTTTTTCAGGAATAATAAGCATCGATTTTGGTATATTTGAATAGCTCTCATGAAAGACTACATGTATATATTAATTAATACATTTTCCTTAGAACGATTACAGAATAATTTACAAAATACTCAAAATTTACCCAATATCAAAGTCGCTGTTCATGCCTCAAAACACTGTTACCGCACCAATAAAAACCGTTTCTTGCATAGCACTTATAGAGCTACTCAGTTGCTAAGTGTCATACAAATCGGTGTCTCCGGATTGGGAATCTTTCCTTGTTAGTCAATAATTAGTACATGATTTGGACAAGGTGCAGCAATTTAAATCCCGGATTGGTACAAAAAACAAGAACACAATTGAAGTATGTAATATAAACAAATATTTGATATTTATTCAAAGTAATTTCCATTCTAAACCGATTGTGAGGTCACTTCACATCGCTTATCAGATTTCAATCTCTTTCCCTCTTTATCAAACAACCTTTTCGGGTTATTTACTCATAAGACCACCAAGCAAAATTCTAATCGCTGTTTTCCATAATGTGCCAAAAAAAACACAAAAAATAACCAAAAACATTAAAACTTTGGGGAAGGCACAGGGAGACACACTTCACGCTTCGGGGCCTATCGAAGCGACTTTACTATTGACACATACAAAAACGGCAAACAGTTAAAAGCTCAATCCACAAAGGGAGAGGTAGGAAGGAATGTCGAATTCATTAACTTTATTTTAATTTTACATGCTGCCAAAAATTTTAATATTAATAATGTTATTTTATTTATCCGTAATAATAATACAATACTAGTGGGCATTCTAAACAATTCTCATTGAATCAGATAATCTGAACACTGAAATAAAAGGTAATTGACGTCCGCATAATCATGTCCGCACTTACACTCTGGTGATTCTATCATCCCTAGTTTGTGTAAGTGGGCGGGGTACTGTCCATGCCCAAACTTCAACCTAGCAATCGTTGTGTAATTGTGTCTTGAGACTTTCTGATTTTGGTACCAAGTTTTTGGAAAAATACTGGCATGGATTAAAGTATACTGGGTCATTTTATTTTGATATGTGCCCTACTACTGCTTATTCCATTCTTCCTGCAATATTTCTTTCCTCACTATTGATACCATGCTTTGCATATAAAGAACCTCAGACACAATGTCTGCGTTTGTTATGGCTTGTATTGCCAACGTATCTACAATCTCGTTAGGCGTTATGCCCACTTGCCCTTTCACCCAGCAAAATTTTACTTCCACTTGCTTCTTGATTAACTTATAATAACAGTATATTATTTTAAAAATTAAAATTTAAAAAAGCTCCGATGGAGCTTAAAGATGTTATCTCTATTAAGAATTGTCTGTAACACACTATTTCAGTCGCTCATTATGAATATCCTGCTACTATCTAGGGTGTCTGCATATTCTAGGGCTCTTAAAATAGCTGCCCCTTCGGCAGAGAAGCTAGACATATTGTTAGCTTAATTTTTTGACTTTCTTTGTTTTCATCGTCATCACTATATTACAATAACGTAAATTTTGCGAGCGACACCTTGGCCGACAGAAAAATTTGCTTGTGTAATATAAGATTGCCTATATATTGAGGAAATGTAACATGAATCGGTTACAGACTTTCAAAGTAATCAATATTTAGGATTGTCTCATTCTCGATGTTTCTATTTAATTTTGCCACATCTCTGTAAGCTACTGCTAAAGGAGGCGAAGGTTTCTTATCCCAGAATTTGCTTGTAAGGTCTAAAATGGCTAATTTATAGATATTCCTATAAATTTCCGAATGTGCTATACTTTTATGACAATTAAGTATGCACTTAGACGATACAAATTATCTCCGTAGATTCAAGGGTGGTTCATGTGCTTCGACTCGGAGAGCCTCGATGGGTGTAGACCGCATAGCACCAACACCTATTCGAAGGGCTTCATTCTGAATTATATTCAGACGTTGAAGTTGCTGTTTAGTGGCGTTTCCGTATAGAGATGACCCATAATCCAGGACTGATTTTATGCATACATTATACATTCTATTTGGAAGTCGAAATATCAGCTCCCCGCCTTACTTTAGACATCATTCTCATTATATTAAGAATTTTTTCGAATTTTATACTTATATCATTAATGTGTTCTCTCCAACCCAGTTTGTCATCTGCGATCATTCCAAAATATCTTACTGCTCTTTTAATAGGAATTATCATTTCATTTACTTTAATGCATTCTTCTAATACTGATCGGTGACTAGTAAAAATACGACTGTCGATTTCATTGGCGGCAATACAAAGCCGTTATCTACAGTCAAGTGCTAGTTGTCAATTGATTCGACTATGCTATCTCTTAAACGCTTCATTGTCTGCTGTGAAGATACTAAACATACGTCATCTGCGTACTGAATAATCTACATATTTGAGTTAAACTTTTCATGAAAGTCCAGTGTATATAAATTAAACAAAATTGGACTAAGTACTGATCCTTGGGGTAACCCTATTAATATAGATCTGGGGTCAACAAATTGACCATTTGACGTTCGTATATAAATTTCCCTGTTCAAAATAAATTTATTAGATATTTGGCTTGCTTGTGGGGGATTTTCAACTGCACTAATTTCCGTTCTACAAATATACCCCCTACCATTGCATTTTTTTCAAAACCAATTTGTACATTAGTAACAAGATCTGTTAGGGCATCCATTGGTTCCTACTCCTTTCTTGAAGCCATACTGCCTTGTAGGTAGTATCTTATTTTCTTGACGCCCCCGTTTAAGCCTGTTTTTAATCATTTTTTCGAATACTTTATATATACATGGTAATAGTGATATGGGGCGGTAACTCTGGCTTTCAGAAAAGGTTGAATTATGGTATTCTTAATGTCGGGTACATCCGCTCCATTTAGTCACATATCATTGTACGCTGATAATAGACAATCCTTCACTTGATTCAGTAGTTCTTATATCATTGAATATGTTATTCCATCTAATTATTTTTATTTAATGCCATATCCAAACTATATCCGTTAAATTCCCTTGATTATAAATGATCGTTCGGTTGGTTTTTAAAATCTTATTGGAGACAAAATCCGGAGCTAGCGTACGTAACAATTGTTCAGCAACATGGTCATTAATAGTATTGCCCGCCCTTGCAATCTATTAAACTTTCGAAACGTATTCCAAACTCACTGCTCGTAGTACTGCTATTAAGTTGGTTACAATAGGACCGCCAACTATCCCTCTTCTTATATTTTAAAAATCGTTTAGAATATGCCGTTGATTCTTTGTATTTTCGATAGTTCTCCCAAGTGCGATTTATCTTATATTCCTTTATAGCTTTTTTCCGTTCTCTTATAATTTGAGAGCATTCTTCATCCTACCATGGAGGAGGGGGAGGTTCAGAACGTTTTCTATGTGGTTTATTGACCGGGAAAGCTTCATTAGCAGCAGTCGTTATGATTAATTTAATCTGTGCAATTTTATTTTGTGCCGAATCACAATTACCAAGCAATTCAGACTATCTTCTGCCTGCTTCTGTATAATTACTAGAGGCCGGACTCATCAGGCCGAAATCACGATGACCATATAAATAGTCTATAACATCGCTAAGTACAACACGCAATTATTGAATAGCACTATTCATTCGATTAACCGCACATCTGTTTTTTATTGTTGAATTGTGACGGAATTACTTCAATTTTACAGTGAAATTCCTTTCTTCATGGGCGTAGATAGAAGCGTGATGAGTTTTTATAATTTATTTTATTTATTAGTTTATATTTCGTAATATAAATAAAGTACGGTGAGTTAGTTTTTTTTTTTATTGTTTTAACTGTTAATTAAATACTTCGTAATTTTTGTAATAGATCCTGTTTCATATCGTTTCATCGAATCTACTTCTCCCAATTATTTTGACGTAAGTGTCCAGTGAATTTCGTTATGTTTCAATAACATACGCATACATTTTTAATTTTCAATTATTTAGATCTAGAACAGTCTTTCTTTGGAGGCTGTGGTTAAGTAAAAACTCAAGAAAGGTATAAAACCCCTTACCACAATTAATAATCGTATCCTAAATACGTATTTCGACAACTAAGTTGTCATCATCAGTAGGTAAAAACCACTAATCAAAGTGTCGCACATGGGGCACAGTAAAGCTAACACATAAACGCGCGTCCATGTATACACTCCAGTGTATAAATGGACGCCATGTAAAGTAATTGCGCGTTTATGTGTTAGCTTTACTGTGCCCTATGTGCGACACTTTGATTAGTGGCTTTACCTACTGATGATGACAACTTAGTTTTCGAAATACGTATTTAGGATACGATTATTAATTGTGGTAACGGGTTTTATACCTTAGATCTAGAACATTGTTTAAGTTACTTTTTCAGATTTATTATGGAACAACGTCGAGAATGGCATCGTGAACAATGGCGAGTTGGATTAAGGGTCATACTGATTGTATGTCCATTGCCAGTGTTTCCAAAATTTATTGCAAAGTCTGTAAAATATCGTTAAAAAATTCCAAGAAATCGCACGGTAAACGCTACTACCATCGAAGGCATATACACAGAAACTAGGTCCGTTGTAATCTGACAATTTTAACGAAGAACTCTAATGGCGGGCAAATATTCTATTAAATAAACTTAACAATCCCACTTTCAAAACATTTCTCCGAAAATATACTAGTTGAAATGTTCCTGATCGCAAATATTATGTTCCTAAGTGTTACAGGAAAGCAGTAGAACGCATTAGAAGCCATCTTTCAAATCAGTACCTGTGGATAAGAGTCAACGAAACTGTCGATATATTAGGACGCTGTGTGGTAAATATTGTAGCTGGTGTCCAACTATTCCATATAAGGCATGTGTAATAGCAACAAAAATAAATACACATGCGCAAACAGTAGCTAAAACCATTTACGAGAATATGCACCAAATGCCTCATTCGGGCAGGTACAAAGAAAAAATACTTTTATTTGTTCGTGACAATGCTGCATATATGTTAAAAACAGGCAGACTATTAAAGCAAACATATCCTAATACGCTGCATATTATTTGTGCAGCACATGCTCTTCACAGAATCTGTGAACCTATCAGAGACGCCTTTCCGAAATTTGATACACTTGTATCCGCTTTTTAAAAAGTTTTCAGTAAAGCACCATTGAAAGTAGCTCTATACAGGGAAAAACTTCCATCTTTGTCACTGCCTCCCTCTTCAGTAATAACTAGATGGGGAACGTGATAGGAAGCTACTAGTTTTTATGCAGAGGATTTCGATAGTTTACAAAATTTCATTACATGTTTAAATGACAAGTGCAAGGAGTGTAAGGAACTAATACAAATTCCAAATTTAAAAAATCAGTTGTACTTTCTTCAGGAACACTTTTGAAATTTGCCGAAACTAATGGCTTATTTTAAATATCAAAATCTCAAATTAAATGATGGATTAACTACATTAGATATGGCTATTAATAATTTGAAAAAGTGATTTCGGATGTGGCCTTCGGCAAGAGTTAGAAGCAGTTTTTAATAGAAATCCGTGTTTAATAACATTGCCATGTAGAAAGGACGTTTTCTATCTACAAGGATGTGTTTCATTCAAAGAGAACAAATCTTATAGAAGAGAACCTTGAGAAAGTATTGCTAATTAATATTAATATTCCTTTACTCAACTTGAACTACAAAATGAACAAGTAAAAATGTATTTCGTATTTTATACATCACCACCCGTTTGTTTTCCAATTATATAAATAAAATTAAAAAAAATTAAAAATACAAATTTTCAATAGTACACCCGTGGGCGGTCATCGTCCTCTCGTGTCCGGTTTCTAATAATTACACCAGTTGAGATTCCTTTAATAACGATGTCGCGTTTCGAAATTGGTTTGATGACTTCACTTTCAAACCATCCGATTTGTTCAGGCATGAAATCGAAAGCTTGCCATCGTTGCGATGCAACCGTAAATAATATAGTAGAATTGATTAGATCATGTATTTTGTTTGTTAGAAAATGAATAAATTATGAGTTAAATTAGAACCGTACGAACGTATGCACAAACGAAGACATTACAATCATCTATATTTATACAAAATAAAACACTTTCTTGTTCGAGAGTTCGAAAACATTTAATTATTTTGAAAATAAAAATTATTCTAATTACGTTTGTGAGAATAATTACAAACGTCGATATTACCCAAATCAAAATATTTATGAAAAATTCAATTTCTTTTATCACGAAAACCCCAGTGAAAATCGATGAAATATTACAGCACCATGTGAGTGCGTAATATTTCATATGCTCATGATGCGGGAGGGTTTGTAGATACATAAGGGTTGAATTAAGGTGTCAGATGGGGGCGGGTGGTTGCATTTCATTCCCCACCGATTCACTTCTTATCTCGCATCTCCCATCGTTCATCATTCCACCCTCCTTATTCGTCACCGAACTACTCCGGTGGCGCAGCACCTCCACG
Organism: Melolontha melolontha; assembly: GCA_935421215.2. Taxonomy (NCBI): domain Eukaryota; kingdom Metazoa; phylum Arthropoda; class Insecta; order Coleoptera; family Scarabaeidae; genus Melolontha; species Melolontha melolontha. The sequence continues at coordinate 62,962,923 of OW285241.1, read as the reverse complement.
ATCGCATTAATGCTCCGCAGTCCGGAGGACAAAAAGCGTCCATGCCAACAAATGTGACGTTTTAGATAGCTTTTTTTTATCTGTGCGGACAACTGTATAAAGAGATAAAAATTTTGTGAGTCTTTTTTTCATGTTGACGGTTGATTTCTAAGGGCGAATGATTTAAATGTTTCCGGAACAAGAATCTGACAATCTGCAAGATTCGTAAAGAAACTTTTACTATCTTCTCTTGTCTGTTTCTATATTTTCTGTGTCCGGCGAAAAAATAAAAGAAAGTTTTTAGGATTAGGAATTAAAAAAATCGCAATTAAGTAAGGAACGTAAGCATTGGATATTTTATATACTATTTAGTTGTTCATAAATGAAATAGTAAATAAATAGTGTACATGTTCTCCCATGTCTCACAACTTTATAGAACCAAAGCTCATAGTACTCTTCTCAAGATATTAATAGTTGTTTTTCTGGATATTAATCCGAAACTCTAACGGTTAAATCAAGTATGGCAGAAATGATTAGGCGATTTAAAATTGCAAAACAAATAATTTATTGTTAAATTTAAATAGTAATCAAAAGATAATTAGAAAGTCAATAGAAAAGCATTTTATGTAAGTATTACGTTTTAAAAAATACTACAAATAATTGAATTGATTCGGCATTTACTTGATGAAGATCCATAATTTAAAATAGAAATAAAACTACTGTTCTAATCTTCACTTTTAATCTTTAATCGTAACACGACAATTGACAAAAATCAAGAAGGTTGGTATTATTTTCCAATGTTTTTAAAGAAATCTATGAATTTACACAAGTATTGTCGGTAGTGATATATATAGTGAATAATCCCCTAAGACAGCATATTTTCTTTTGGCATAGATATGTAGATGATATTGTACTTTGTTTCACTGGAACACAAAGACAATTAAACTTGCTACTAGAATTCGTCAATTCTATTCATAAAAATATGGAATTTACCATGGAACAAGAAGTAAACAATAGCATTAATTTTTTGGATCTAACTATTAAAAAAATCAACAATAAATTAGAGTTTGATATTTACCATAAAGAATCTCATACTGACATAACTATACATAATTCGTCAACACAACCCATACAATACAAATTAGTGAGTTTCCATAGTTTTTTACATAGATTAATTAATTATTCACTATCCAAAGAAAATTATGAAAAATAATTAAATTTAGTGAAACAAATAGCTAACAATAACGGCTACACAGATACTTTAATTGAAAATATGCTGACAAAAAAACTTTTCAAAAAAGCAATCTCTATGGTATATCCTGCAATAAAGGATAAGGAAAATTCAAAATTTAGATTACAAACGTACATTGGGATACCTAATAAGCATATTTCAAGTTATTTAAAAAAACTTAATATTAACACGGTTTTCAAAACTAATAATAATTTATCCAAACACATTAAAAACAATAAAGATAAAACAGACAAAAATAAGAAGTCTGGAGTCTATAAGTTAATGTGTGGATGCGGTAAGATATATGTCGGTCAAACAGGAAGATCGTTTGAAAAACGCATTGCCGAGCATTGTTCTTCGTTTAGAAATAAAAAACAAGATTCCACTTTTGCGAATCATTTATTAGAAGAAAACCACACTTTCGATAAAGATTTTCAAATTCTGCATTTAGAAAATAAAGGCAACAAATTAAATTTACTGGAAAGTTTCGAAATCAATAAATTAAAACACTCACAAATTTTATTAAATGACCAATTAGATTTAAATAACTCGCCTTTATTAAATTTATTTACTTAAAATCTGTTTAGACGATAATATAAATGTATATGTAGTTTATTAAACAAATTTTATGCGTAAACATTTTTAGTACCCAATAATATCTGTTATATTAGGGCCGACCAGATGTGCCACATTTTCTCACTACCGACAATACTTGTGTAAATTCATAGATTTCTTTAAAAACATTGTAAAATAATAAAAACCTTCTTGATATATATATATATATATATATATATATATATATATATATATATATATATATTATATATATATATATTTTTAATTTAGTTTGTAACGTACTCTTTAGATGTAAGCACCTGAGGAAGCCACTGTGCTGGCGAAACAATTGTCGTGTTACGATTAAAGATTAAAAGTGAAGATTAGAACCGTAGTTTTATTTCTATTTTAAATACTAAAAATTATATGACTAAGATAGACTCTATCGTTCAGCAAACAAATTTCTGCACGTCGCTTGGAAAGTTCACAGTGTTCCTCTGAATTTGTAATGAATTTGTAATGAAATCTGTTGAATCGCAGTCGTAACTGATTCTTTTAAATCGTCTATGCCATCGTTTTTCAACCTGGGGTCGTCGTGATATAAAAGGGGTTCGCGAAATAGCCTAAACGATAATGAAAAAACATTTTATGAGAAAAACTCATTTATTATAAACATTTTACTTACAACAAGTATAGCAAGCGCCAATTAAGCTGGCGCGAGGAGGGGGTGCGCCGAAGCCGTTTTTAAAAACGTTCACCCCCACTACTAAAGTAATTGTCAGAATATTATTGTATTATCATTGACGTTTGACGGAACATAACGTCTTTGCTAGGGGATCATAAAGTGATACGCGCTCAGAGGTTAGAATTATCTGACATTTGATGTAAAACCAAATATAAATCTCCCAACTACTTTTAATCCTGCGCGAACTTACCCCTCCTCGCGCCAACTTAATTGGCGTTTGATATACACATATAAAGAAAAAAAATTAATGTGATGGTTGCATTTGTTTTTCATTTAAAAGTTTCTCTATACGTGGATCTACGTTAGAAACACACAAAAGCAAATTCTTTTAAAATGATAATAGACGATTCCTGTATTTAGTTTTTAACGAAACCATAGACGAAAAACTCTTTTCACAGAGATAAGAAGTGGCGTGGCGAAAGGAATTCATATTTTCAATGCACCTGAATTTCCACATTCATTTCGATGAGCAAACCAAAACGTATTTAAATCTTCAGATGTAAATTGCAGTTATAGCGTTTTGTCGGCAGACATTTCGATGAGCTGGTTGTGAATCTCAACTGGTAACTTAGCAACGACAACAACGTTTTCACTGAATGGATTTAGTACCCATCTCTTCGAGAAATCATTTTTATCTTCCGGGAAATACTCCATCAACTGAGTTTTTAGCTCACGCAAATGCATCTTCATGCATTCCAAACCGTGGAGAATAATAGTGTCTTATTCATTCAAATTTTTCTCAATATTATCCGAAGTGACTGGGAACATTTCCAATTTTTTGCTTTGAAGGCGAATAATCCAAATATCAAGCTTCTTAATGGAAGCATGAACTTTGTCTGTCATTAATAAAATATTTTGATAAACTTCCTTGTAAATTTACAATCAAATCGTTTAAATGCGAAAATACATCAGCTAAGTAAGCCAACACCAACATACACTCGTTATTCTGTAAAAACAATTGGTGGCATTTGCATATCCTGGAAAAATATTATTAACTCATTTCGCAATTCCAATACCCGGGTTAACACTTTCCCTCGCGATAACCATCTAACTTTTGGATAGAAAAGAAGAGATTTTTTATTTTCGCCTATTTCATTGCATAGTTTAGCAAACAATCTGTTCTGTAATGGTCGACTGTTAATAAAATTAACCATTTTGACAGTAAAAAATTGATTGATATTTTCCGGCATGTTTTTTGCGACAAGAGCATGTCTGTGAAGGAAGCACTGTTTCCATTCCGCCCTTGGTATAAGACGATCTTTTAATATTTTCATTAATCCACTGTTCTTTCCTATTATCGCCTTTGTAACATCACTACATACTGCAAAACAATTTATCCAATCTGTGTTAGTATAGTTTCTAGTAGCTTCACACGGTACTGTTTTGCAAAACATATTTTCTTTGATTGATGTGTCCCTATCACATTTCTACCTCACAAAACATAAGAACTCACTTGCTGAATTATTTGATCGCGAACATCCACAGCAATCGATTCACCTTGATATTGTGTCGTTAGAAACCAGAATTTTTTTCATTTTTTTTGCTTTTTCCGCGTGTATTCAAATACTGACCATATCAATTGCAGCAAGAAATATGAGGCTTTCGGCAATTTTATGGAGTTTGGACATCTTAGTACATACGCTTTGGCAAATAATTAAATTTAAAAGTGTTTCAAAAATTAACAATTTTGTAAAAAATTGAATCGATTCTGCCTTTACTTGATGTAAATCCATATCAAATGATAAAAACACACAATGTTGTATTAGATTTACACTTTATTTAATAATATTTAATAATGACTATATAACAGCTGTTTCACCGTACAACGGTTTCTTCAGATATAACAAGCGGTACTATAAAACATTTTACTTAAACGTAAATATTTTTTTATTTTATGACTTAGTGGTATTCTCAGAAATTGGAAACCGAAATATTTTTACCCGCCTCTTTTAGTATAAGGGATACATATAGATAATATAAATTATATATAAGTGACACATATCTAACAAAATATTTCAATCAAAAATAGGAAATAAATTCAACAGAGGGGAGGAATTAAGCTCTGTTTTGTCATTTAATAATTTATTTGAAAATTTTTGTTTATTAATTTGCATTGCTTAAGCAATGCAATGCAAATTAATAAACAAAAATTTTCAAATAAATTATTAAATGACAAAACAGAGCTTAATTTCTATACCATATACCATATAATGAACTATTTAAACATTGTATCGAAGTTTATCAATATTATTGACCCATGTTCGATGACTTATTGTACCTACTTTCTGGTTTTATATAAGCGTTAGATACAATGCTTCATATTTATAAACGTAAGTACATTCAAATGTTATCAAAATCATCTTAAACAATATTTGCAATAGTTACAACTGTTTATTGTCTTTCAAGTTACTTTATATACGCCGTGATAGAATTTTTAATCCAACCCAATCCAATCCAAGCCAACCCAACCTAATTCAATATAATCCCCAATAATCATGATCCTGATGATCATGTGTCATTATGACATGAGCGAACGAGAAAAAGTGAAAGGGATAAAATTTACAAATAGACCCAAACCAATCCTATCCAACCCAACCTAACTCAATCTAATTCCCAATAATCATGATCATGATGATCATGTATCATGAGTGAAGTGAAAGTGATAAAATGTACAAATAGACCCCTGTTTTAAATCTTATAGGATTTTGATCCAGTAATCGCTTTATATACTCACGTACATACTTATTTGAAATAATTGTTTTATTAATTGTATTACTGCACGCTAATAGGGGTAGAATCATTTTTGAATATTTTTGAAAGTTACTAAATGATGCTATTTCGACACCTAGCCCATGTGTATCAAGTATGAACATAAATTTTTTTTTGGCACATAATATATCACTCTCTATTTAAATCGGAATTTTCCTCAATCTACGAATTGTGCTTTATTTATCTCATATGCTTTCCTGATCCATATACATATCTGGTCTTTCTCTCCTGAACTAATATTCTCTAAGTTGTCTTGAAAACAAACTACGATCATCGCTACACACACGCCGATAGACAAAGGTGAAGTACAAAGAGCAACGCGCTTCAAAAATCGATTACGTGATAAATTCGAATATTTCGGAAGCGACGCGATCGTGGCCAATTCCAGTTGGGCATCTGATCGTAAAAAGGGAACGATGGAAAGGGTGCTGTTGCGCCTTCTTTTACGATTTTCGAGGTAAAAAACGGGAATACGATAAATCGCAGCGCCCCACGCAGTTTCGGAAACGGAAAACGGAACTACAGAACCGATATTTATTTTATTTTCGGTAATTTTTTACCGAAACCGACAGCCCCTAGGTACGGCATTTCTTTTTATGTATGTTTTTCACTTTACTGCTTCGAAAGAAAATGTTTTCTTTTTTATTTTTTGTTATTGTCTTCTGCTATAAATGTAGTATTCGAGGAATGATTTCAAAATGTTAAATAATGATATCGATATTTTTGGTTTTATTATCGGAAGGGACGAAAAATGCTGAGCAAGTATTTTTTTATTAGTAATAAAATTCGGTTTAGGGATATGAAATCAATAGCCGTAAACGTGAAAAAAAAATACAAATACAGATGGCAAAAAATGTAAGTTAAACTACTTGAGAATAAAGTAAATTTCAACACTGCGAATTCAAATTATTTTATGTTTTAAAAAATATGAAGAACAAAAAAAAGAAAAGCAAGGCGAGGCAAATCAAAGATAAAGAAGGGAACAACGACCAGACAGAAAGAATAGTTTCGGAATATATTGAGAGGTGCTAATACAAAAGAAAATGACATGGAAAAAAAATACATACAATATAACACAGAATAAAGTATACAGAAATCAAATGATCTCCAGTCTAGGCCTCCTTGATAATTTAAATGTTACTTTTATGTTAAAGTGACAATTGTTAGTACTGTGCAAAACGAATATAAAATTCAATAACCATGCCCTTTAGTGTAATAGAAAAAGCGTTTATTGTAGAATGTTATTCCAAGTCATGCAGAATAGGGCGAAATGATGGACCCAGTTTGCAATTTGTAGCTGCTCGCTTCGGGGAAAGTTTCATCAAACAAAGCGCTCTATATTATTGTTGGTAGAAACATTTAGAATCACGGATTCTGTTATCTCACGGAAAGGTCGTTCAGGTAAAAAAACGGTAAATAACGAGAATATGGGTCGGATTTTCGACAATATTTTATAGTCTAGGAGACTGTAACAGCCAGCGCCGAATAGCGAAAGAACTTAATTTGGGTAGATCATCTGTACAACGCGCTGTAAAAGTAGCCTATTCCTACCGTATACAAGTCGTTAACAGATTCGGTCAAGCTGACAAAAGAGAGAGAGTAGAATTTTGAGCCAGAACGTTAGCTATGGAATACGAAAATGAAAACTTTATTTAAAACATTTGGTTCCGCGATGAATCACATGTATTGTTATCAGGATTTACCAACAAGCAAACAACCCGATACCTAGGTTTTGAGAAGCCACAGGAATTTGTTGAAAGGTCTCACTACCCCCAAAAAGTAGCCGTGTGGTGTGTTGTTTCCGGGCATGGAATAATTGACCCATACTTTGTGGAAAATGAGCATGGTAGACGTGTAACAGTTAACAAGCAGAGGTACAGGGAAACAATTGTGACTCCTTTTTACGAGGATATAAGGCGGTTTTGCCGTGCGAGAAATTTACGTATTGGATCTCAGTTGTTTCCACAAGACGATGCTACTGCATACTGTTAGGGAAACTTTGCTCCTTCTACAACGGTATTTTCCTAGACGTCTCATCTCCAGCGGAACTGATTATTTTTTGTGGAGAATCCTCAAACAAAAGGTCTACCAGGATCCAGTGCCCCAGGATATTGAGAACATACCAATAATTAAAATTTCTTTATCATACCAAATTATGTAACATTAGAAATATATTTTTCTATTTTGCGTTCGAAATGAACTCATTATGAAACCCAAAACAGTATCGAAATGAGCTTCATTTCGATACGCTTTTTTTAATTTTTCAATGTTGGCGTTGTTCGAATACAGAAATAAATATCATTGCTGTCATATGATTTTAAGAATTTATGTACATTTGACAGATATGATATATGTTCGTATTTTACACAAACAACGTATGTTGTATACAATTGACAACAACATATATATATATGTTTCTATGTCACTCATGTTTATATTTTTAAATGAAGTATCAAATAATGTTAACGAAAATTAATAAATAATATGTAATATAATATACTTCGCGGATAGCAAGATTTAAATTTGAAACTGTCAAGTATCAATGTGACCAACTGCATGCTTTATATAAAAATTAAACTCTGAACTTTAAAATTAAATAATTCCAATTTAAGCAATCTATTAATGTAAAAAACGCAAAATAGAAAAAATAGTATAAAAAACTCGTTTCATAAGGCCTTTTGCCGCACTCGCTCTTTAGAAAACTCGCCGCAAGCGGCTCGTTTTCTAAACTGATCTCGTGCGGCAAAATGGTGCCTTATGAAACTCGTTTTTTAATATACTATTTTACGTTTCGGTATACTTTATTCTGTGTCATACTGTATATTAACTTTGGAGAAGACGAAAGTATAGAAATCGAAGAAATAGAGGAAGCAGTATAGAGGTTAGGGAATGATACAAAAAGCAGCGACGCAGTTTCTCCTACAGATGGATTGGAAGATGAGGTTTTCGGAAATGAATGGCCAGCTAGATCTCCAGATTTAATCCCAATGGTTTTATTTCTATGGGGTTATTTCAAAAATAAAGTTTATAAAACGACGCCTAATAATTTAGATAATTTAAAACAACGATAATTTAAAGCAACATAAGTGAGAAAAATATCACCTGATATTTTAGGCAACGTTAGAAATAAATTTCCGTCATAGGTTGGGATTGTCTCAAGAAGTCGAAGGAGAGCATCTTGGGCAGTTTTTACGATAATTAATAAATAAAGTTCTACATTTTTACATGTTTTGTAATTTACGTGATTTCGTTTTTGTTTTTCAAAAATTTTCAAAATCTCAGAAATTGTTAAAGATAAAGATATTAAGTGTGGTTTCTTGAAAATGCCTTTAAAAGTATTATCCAAAACTGAAATAAAAAAATATACCGTTTCATTTAAAAATAAAGCATATAACGTGATAACTCAAAAACTAGTGATGAATTTATTTATTGGTGAATTATGTTAGAAGCATGGAAAATATATCAAATTAAGCGCCACTAAAATAATTAGTTTAACTGTTTCAGTGTTTTTTGTGAAATATTTAAAGCTTTGGAATTACTGAATTTATTCCATAAATAGGGAGTTTCATCCAACTAATTTAAGATAATAAATAGGGATCGCCCGTCAGGGGTACATGACGTCAGTGCCAAGTCCAGAGCGAGGACATCGTGAATCCCGATTTAACATTTTTCACACGCGAATAAAAATACGTATAGAGAAACAAGTACTTACCAAGTAAGAGTAAATACATCTTCTTCAGAAGGAATATTGCAGGGTTTATACAGCATATCGCACATCCTGACTGTTCATCGTTCAAATGTGAAACGATAGTAAATCACCATTATTTGTACCATATGCTCATGTGTTAATAATTGTCTGTAACCGAAAATCCATTTGTACATTGAAAACGACCGTTGAACATTTATAGATGAAATAGGGGCACAAAGTACATAAAGTTTTTTGGTGACAACACATTTATCCTCAGTTCGGAAAAATCTACTTTTTTGCCATCAAACAAGTCAACAATTCGGCATACACTACGAAGTCCTGGATTGTTATTTAGAACTGCTTCAAGTTTTCTTTCTACATTATTATCAGCAGCTACATGTAATTGGAAAATGAATTGACAAAGATCATATACAATATTCATGGCATCACTTATAGAATATTGTAGGTTGATCGGAATAACCTTTAGATGGCGGTTGGTTACAGGCATTCTAGAATAATGTCCATGAATATTGACTAAATCTACCTGAATATTTTGGTTCATAAATACTTGTTGAGCATGTAAAATATAAACAGCATCATTCGGATCCAATAGCTGTATTACACTCTTAGCATCGTTAGAATGCCTGTGATAATAGAATACTGCTTCTATCCATGTGCCCCAGTGCGTCATTATAACAGGATCTGGTGGTAGTGACACATGTGGTAGTTCTTCTAATATATGATATGTGTCATACTACTGTGTGTTTGTTGTAAGAACGGACATGCCTGCATATACGCGGGTCCATCTGTTACAAATAATAACATTTTTTCTTTATTTATATCGTACTTTTCACTCCATAGCGATTTCAAACACGAAGTTACGTTACGTGATATAAATTCTGCATTAGTTGTTTCGATTCTCTTAGATGCTAGTAGATGTGTAGACATTGCCTTGTCGCTGTCCATTACATATTTAGGCAATAGTACTCATGTAACTAATAAAACAAAACAATAGATCGACCCGCTACAAATTTATTTAAATTCCTTCCTAGAACGTTCCCCTGACTGGTGATCCCTCACAATAAAACATGTGTTGTCAACACATACCAATAATCGAAAGAATTATACAACAAAATTACAACGACCAAAAAAGACCAAAAAATAGGCCCTGTGGTACTCCAATAGTAAAGGAACCGCTAGAAGCACCCTATTTACCTAACTTCTAAAAGAAATAAATTATACTACGTATAGAAACAAAGGTTGTATTTCCATCTTAAGTAATTATATACATACTATTACTTCGTATATATTAAGAATTTTTCAATACCGATTTAAATTGTATTATTTACAAACAAATCAAATTTAAAAATATAAAAAATTCGTAAGACAGTTTGTGGAATTTTATTCATATTTTCAAGAGAAGAAATTCTTTTGTATCGCACTCGTTATAAACGACATTCTTCTGAAAATCTGCCTACTTACGACCGAATGGTCCCCCAGGCTTTTAATATTCTGGAAATTCCGTATCGATTGCACATTTTAATTTAGTAATTAATTTCCTACGACTTCTATTCTAATTATTTCTTAATTGACAATGTTATTTATTTCATACTGATGTCAAAAATGGCATTTTTTCGGATTATTTATGGTATAAAAAAATGGAATATTAAAGTTCAAGTACTTTAAAATTATACATTAGTTGTTGACAGGAATAATTCAAATTTATTCAAATTTCAAGAATTTATTTAATTCAGTAACAATAATAACATTACTTCATTAACTACTCGCTAATACAATAAACATTAAAACTGCATTCTCTCTCTTGTTTTCTTTTAAACTAGACCTGCGTTTGAAAGAGGGGGCATATTTATTGTGTTTTGTTTGGTTATTTCAGACACAGACGATTCAGAGATGGGCATCGAATTTTCCAAATTGTAAGTTGCTGCACTACAGTCGTATGCGAGATACAACTATGGATATATTAGTTACCGCTTAGTTAATTTTTACAAATAATTTCCGCGAGATATAAATGTCATTTTTGACATCAGTATGAAATATATTCATTTCTTTTTATTTAAAATTCATTAAACTTGCAGTATGAAATAAACCGTTGTATTCAGCACGAACAAAAGTGTTTTACAAATCCTCGCAAGTAATTCCGTCCTCGGCTGACGCCTCAGCCGTAAACAACTTTCTCGTCTCTTAAAATATCACTTTTCGTTCTTGATAAATAAAATACTATTATTATTGAGCTATATTTTCTACATGTCAAAATTATACCAATCTCATGTAAAATTGACATATTTTACAACCAAATTTAAATTGCTAGTGTAAACGTATCTAGAGCATATCATGTGACATATCATTTTAAAGTTTTTTTTCAAAGAATCTTATAATGATATTAATTTCGTTGATATCACAACTCTTTAAGTAACACTTAATTCTTTATACATCACTATTTGTAATATGATTACTTGTCCTTAAGCTAGATCATAAAACACACCCTTAGTACGACCTGCTGTTTAAAAAACGGTAAAAAACAGACCCTCTTGTTTTCCGACTACCACACCGTCAGAACTACTGTTCCTGTAGTGAAACGTGTTGTTCGGCGTGCCTGTACACATGTTTTATATCCATCCCAAAAAAACACACGCAAGCAACTTTAGCGTTTCATAATTACACTATTTCAATCACGTTTATATCCTTTTTTTTGTAAGTTATTTTCAGCTTGTAAATACCTATGCATCGTTACCTGTACAGATAGCTTCCATTTAATTATTTTAATATATTTCAAAGCTTGATTTCTTTTATGTAATTATTAAATTAAACTTTAAGAACAATGTTGTCTTGTTTTCTTTTATTTAATATACAGTTATTTCAGCATAACACATACGTCCTGAACCTTTGATGCTTATCGTCTCTTTATAATTAAATCATTTTCATTATTGTTACGACGCTACAGCCAGCCCGGAACAAAACCAACGCACTCCACGAGCGTCAATTTTTTAACGACTTCGCGCTGCCGCGTGGTAAAATACAAATACAAGTAGCGTTACCGTAACTATTTACTCAAACACGTGTTGATACAAAACCCAACTAGTGTTCCTTTAGCAATACATACCAGAATGAACTTCTTTTTTGAAATTCCATACTATAAAGATAAAAAACATGACTTAATCATAGTACTTACCTATCACTGCTGACGAATATTATCTCAAAACTTGGTTCCTTTTTCCGAATCAATCTATAGACTTCTGCTAATTGTGGAGTAAATGCCTTGCAAGGTGGACACTGTAAAAAAAAAACGCTACAGTGAAATTGTGCTGTTACATAATTTTCCTAAAATGCTATAAGGTAAAGCTGTTAACATACACGGTACTACCCAGAAACTCACGGAAATTGAATATGGCGCGGGAAGGAATGGTAGTACGTCTCTATAGCACTAGATGGTGTGTACCATGTAAAGGAGCAAAGAACATGCATCAAATCCTCCTTCAAACTTGGTAAAATGGCAGTGGAAACTCTGAAAATGCTTAAACAAGCGTTTGGTGATGATGCTTTAGACCAGACGCAAACTTATGAGTGGTAGAACCGTTTTAAAATGGACGTGTGTCGGTTGATGATGATGGACGTTCCGGTTGTCCATCGACGGAAAACACGCCACAAAATGTCGAAAATGTGCGTAATGCTCTCCTGTAAGACCGAGCGAGAATAATCTATCACACTTGTAACATGTGGCGTATTGCTGCGAAGTTTGTGCCAAGGTTACTCAGTATTGAACAAAACTGGCACCGTGTTCATGTCTGCACAGTGCTGAAATAAGCTCCGAAAGTGATGCGAACTTCAGTACTAGAATTATCGATGGCGACGAATCATCAGTGTACAGGTATGATCCAGAAACAAAGCGGCAGTCACCGCAGTGTAAGACGCAATCGTTACCATGAACGAAGAAAGTACGGCAAGTTCGGAGTAATGTCAAGTCGATGTTGATTTGCTTCTTTGACGGTGATAGTGTTGTGTACAAAGAATTTCTCCCACCAGGTGAAACAGTTAAGGGACGATTTCACTGCGATGTTCCTTGGCGACTATGAGAAAACATTCATGCCAGATGGCGCAGTGATTCGTGGATTCTACACTACGACAATGCACCAATCCACACGTCACTAGTTAGTAGCTTCAACGAAGACGACAGTACTACCCCGCGCTCCCTACTTCGCAGATCTCCATTGTGACTTTTTCCAGTTTCTGAAGAAACTGAAGCTCCAAGAGCTCCGCTTTGAGACGATTGAGGAGATCCAGGCCGAATCGCGGGCAGTGTTGAATAAGTTAACACGCGAAGATTTCCAACACTGCTTCCAGTCATGAACAAGTCGCCGGAGCGATGTATATATGCGACAGGAGAGTACTTTGAAGGAGGTGGTAGTGAATAAGTTGTAAGAACAATTTATTGTGTTTTTTTTACACTCCGGGAATTTCTGAGCAACATCTCGTATAACCTATATAAATACATACAGGGTTCGTCTAAATTCAACCCATAAAATATTTGTGGTGATGGAAGGTAATAAACCGAAGAACTTTTTAAGAAACCAATGTCAATAGATTCATCACCGCGGATTTAAATCATAGTTTTCAAAATAAGACACCTTCTTTTAATTTCTTAGTTAATCGGTTACTAAACTTTCCGTTAACAAAAGAGAGATACGAAATAGAACTAGATTAAAACATCGCGAGGTATAATGGCTTTGATATAGAAATAATTAATAAATTAATAAGAAAAACGAATTCAAAAAAGACCATCCGGGAATCTACAAATTTGATATCTCAACGTAACCAGGAGAAAAAGTACATCAGTTTACCATACCATCCAATCACGAAAACATTAATAAAGTTGTTAAAGAACAAGGTCTCCAAGTTGCTTTTCGGTTCGAAAACACAATCAAAAGTCTCCTAGGTAATACCAAGGATAAAGTTAATTTGAATTTGAAATCAGGTATATATGAAATTAATTGTGGCGATTGTAATTTGAAATATATGGGTTAAACGAAATGCTCGATAATAACCCGTTTTAAATATCACATATCACATTTAATATTGGACACGGATCGTAACGTCACGGTAAAAGGGTTAAAACTTGTCAAAACATCAACAACCCCAGAGATATCGACGCATACGAAAGCATTCATATCGTTAAAAACAAAATTAATACGTTTAACTCGGACAACGGTCTTTTCCCATACAGTTGTCTTTTTTCATTCTTAGAAAAGAGGTAGAAAAAGTTGATGGCGTGAGAATAAACACATGGTGTTGCCGTTTTCTTATGAAGGGTAAGTTGATGTAATTTTAGTTTGTGAATTTGTTTTAAAGTCAGTATATACGTGTATGCTGTGTAAAGTTGTGCGCGATTCTATGTGTTAGCTTTACTGTGACCCATGTTCGACACTTTGATTAGTGGTTTTATCTACTGATAATGGCAACTTAGTTGTCGAAATACGTATTTAGGATATGATTATTATTAATTGTGGTAAGGAGCTTTATACACTTTTTTGAGTTTTTACTTAACCACAGTCTCCAAAGGAAAAAGAAAAAGAAATGAACAGAAACTTAACTTGATATTATTGTTCATCGACTTCAAACAAATCTATGACTTAGTCATAAAAGAGTAGTTGTACTAAGCAATGAAAGCGCTCCAAGTCGCGAAGACACTAAGGAAAAAAGAAAACTGAGTGGTGGTGGAAATATCTTTCCTCACAAAAATTTGAAATTAGAAAGGGATTGAAGCAAGGGGATTCCCTATCTAAAGTATTTTTTAGTGCTGTTTATCAAATGTGCAAAAAAGACATTAATTTCATTCACGTTGTTATCTGAAATCTGTTTAATTTTGTCCATAATGTAAATATGTAATACTGTCGATTAGTTGATCTTGTTTGCAAGTTTTCTAGAAGTTTGATTTGGATCTACTTCAGCAAAAATACTTAAAATGTTGTTTTCGAACAAGCTTTCAGAACCAGCCCGAGGATTTAAAATGCACAGTAAGCTATGATTTAAATTCATATCATATTACATTGCATATTTCACTGGTATTCATCTTGTGTCGAACGAAATAAGGATTAATCCCATGCAATTGAAAGACCAACTACCTTCAACTTTATATACGAAACTACCGGCATTAGTGTACGTAATAAGAGTTAGATTGAAATTACAGTATGGGAACCGCCTCCATGGAGGTTATTGTGGGTCTCCCTCCGTTGGAACTATTCATGAAAGCGGAGGCCATGACTGCGATCCTGAGACTGAAGGCCAATGGCGTATGGTCTGTAAAGCGCAGTAGAGTATCTCAGCCGATTCTAACGCCTCCTCATTGGCCTTGATTGAATATATATTGGAAATCAAGGTCAATTAGAAGGTGTTAGAATCGGCTGTGTGGCCAAGGTCATTTAAAGGTCAAACAAGGTTATTTAAAGGTCACACCAAGGTCAATGTCATTTTAAAGGTCAGTCAAGGTCATTGGCAGGTCTAGGCCGCGCCAAGGTCGACCAAGGTTATTGGAAGGCCATGGCAAGGTCAAAACCATTTTAAAGGTCAATCAAGTTTATGTGGAGGGCAAGGTGGCACCAAGGTCAAGTCATATCAAAGCAATGACATTCCACGGTCAAGGATATTTAAAGGTCAAGGTCATTTGAATGTCAAGGTCATCTGAATGTCAAGTTCATTTGAAGGTCAAGGGCATATGAAGATCAATGTGATTTAATTGTCGAATCATTTGAAGGTCAAGGTCACTTAGACATGTGTATATAGGGATCTCAAGGTCATCACTTAAATATTACATCGAGGTAGGGGCTTAATCGTTAATATATAAATAATAAGGAATTAATTTTTCTCTCATGAAGTGTTAACCTTTCTTAATATTTGTTAGAACATATAAGTAGATATGGGTGCTGCACACGAAAGAAAAAATAGAGTGGAGTTATAGTGGAATTAGAAAGGAGTAGTGATGATGAGTTAAGTGAAGCTGAAGACGATATCGAGGACGATATTGAGGAGGAGCAAGGAAATGATATAGACGAGGTAGATATTGAGGAAGACATATTTGAAATAGACTATTA
The DNA here is from genome assembly GCA_935421215.2 of Melolontha melolontha. Classification (NCBI taxonomy): domain Eukaryota; kingdom Metazoa; phylum Arthropoda; class Insecta; order Coleoptera; family Scarabaeidae; genus Melolontha; species Melolontha melolontha. The sequence continues at coordinate 62,946,853 of OW285241.1, read as the reverse complement.
TTTTAATCGATGATATGGACAGTAGAATGTATGACTTTGATTAATTGGATAGATTTTTTAATTATACATATAATGCTAAGATGTTTATTGTTACAAGTATAAATAAGTAAATGTATAATACAAAGGTATTTTTAATAATATAAAATATTATTAAAAATCTGGTGTGAAGAACACAAATACATGTTCACTATTAATATTTTTGTGAACGTGTCCGAACATATCCCCTCCCCAGAGACGTAGATACGTATTTCGCCTTTCTACAGGCTCATCGGTGCGCCTCTGCTGGAGAAAGGATATCTTCAGACACATTCACAAAAAATCTACGTCTCTGGGGAGGGGATATGTTCGGACACGTTCACAAAAATATTAATAGTGAACCTGTATTTGTGTTCTCACACCAGATTTTTAATAATATTTTATATTATTAAAAATACCTTTGTATTATACAAAACTGGTGGGGTTTACCTACTTATTTATGTTTCAATTATCCTGATAAGTAAATGTAATTTATAAATTTGAAATGATTTCACACATAAAATAGTATAATATTAAGCATGACCTTCGATGAGGTGTATATAAGGTGATTGTCGTTCAGTTGAGCCGGTGCAGTGGAGGTGTTGTTTTTATTCAGTGCGTATTTGGAAAATAATAAGTTAATATGTTTGAATGTGAATACTGTGGGACGACGTTTGCTCGAGGAGGTAACAGAAGTCGCCACATGTTAACTTCTTGTAAATGGAAGAGAATGAAATTTAACGATAACGAAGTAGAATTAATGAAATGTGAAATCTGTGATGTATATGTGAAACAAATTGTTATACTGTACAAAGCCGCAGTACTTTACACCGAACTAAAGCGTACGTAATAATCGATAGCGGCCTAAAGAAGAGTTTAGGCACGTTCGGGGATAGAATAGTAAGTTATCAAGTATGTGATTAATCTCGCATATACGTTGATGTGGAAAAATTTGCAAATGATATTAGGGAGATATTCTAAGTACTTCTATGAAAGTGAATTTGGAATTGTATGGTTTATGTTATTTATTGACGAAGGAGAATGTAGAAATAAAATCGTTTAATACTCGAAATAAAGTCACAATCCATGGAAGTAATTTATATGAGCTATACGCAGATTTTATTGATGAGACTAAGAATAAAATGAGTGAATTTCAGGAGCGCGATTCAGGTAAAATAAGATTGTTGTTAATTCCTCACAGTGTTATAAATTACTATTTTATTATATTTCAGGGTGGACATTGAGCAACGTTTTATATTTGGAAATAAATATGAATAAGTTTAGTCCATTGAGGTTCCACTTACATGAACTTACCACCATCAATAAAGAAAAAGAAGGCTATAATAAATGTTCAAAATTCTGACAACAAATGTTTCGCTTGGGCCGTTACTTCTGCTTTAAGGGAACCAGTAGGACTCCCACAAAGAGTTTCATCGTATTCACATTATAGTAGAGTTGCAGATTTTACTGATATATTTCCCTGTAAATTTAAAAGATATCCATAAGTTTGAAGAACAAAATAATATATCCATTAATGTATATGATATAGAAGAATGTTTTCAGAATAATGTGAGAGCTTAAGAAGTAGTGGTTCCATTATATTTTACGAAGCAGAGAAGAATTGCTCATATTAATTTATTACTTGTTACCTCGGAAAATGTAAATTCACACTACTGTTGGATAAAGAATTTGTCGCGACTAGTTTCGTCACAGAAATCTTTATCAGGACATCAAAAATACATATGTGAAGGGTGTTTAATTTCTTCACATCCAAAGATAAATTACGAAGACATGAAAATGAAGATTGTAAGCAGGTTGAAGACAGTGTTTCCCGGCACAGAATTAAAAATAAATAAATAACATCGACTCAGTATATTCATAATGGTAATAAACTTGTTGAAATCTAGCATACATATTATATAAAACAGCTACACGGTTTTCATCAAAATCCACCCGAACATTTTCAAATAGATTTTTTTTACCATTTAAATAATCTGTCACATCAGTTAAATTAATTGCATCAAATTTACTCATATTTTGATCCAATTTCCCTTTCTTTCCAGTCTGAAAACCCAAAATAATATATCTAGGTGTCTCTAAATGTGGAGTTGTTTTAATAGCCCAACTATGTTTTGTTGTCTCTGGAATTCCCGGATTTTGATGAATTTCCAATCCTCTAAAAAACATTTCCATTATAGTATTTTTCGTTGTTAATTTAGTTAACGCTAAATCCTGACTTAAACCAACTTTAATATGTGGTACCCGATATACAATAGCATCAATAGTTAACTTAACACCCTCACAGCTAAACACCTTAACAGCAGCATTTGAATTATGTATATATTACATTTTTATCATCAACACATCTCTTCAACACAAGCTCCTGATACATATTTAAAATAACAGACTTAAAATCTTCTGCGAAACCCATTAATATCTTCAATGGTATACATATACTAAAGTTACCTTTATTATCTAAAACCGGAGCCTTTCCAATGGAAAATTTCCAAACACAATTTTCCAATTTATTTATATAACTTGGACTATGAGAAAAATATCCTTTCATAGTCGATGTAATACCTACATTCCTTACTTCATCCACCTCCACTCCGCTAATCACATATCTAATATTGCTGAACATAAAGGCTGTCGCATTATTAATTAAAAACGCCGTAACACTAGCCTTACTCTCATCACTATACAGTCGTAACTTCCCCTCAATTAATAATTCTGACTGCGATGGTAAAGTATACTATTTCTGGTACCACAATTCTAATCTCATCATTATTTTCATATCTTGGTGAACCAAACGGAACATGATTATGATATTCCAACTCCAACTCCAACTCCAACTCTTCCTTTTTTTAAATTGTTACTAACACACTTTCACAACAACCTTCATCCAGACAAAGCTCTTACTCTACTAAAGCATAATCCTCTCTTTATTTTATTTATTATTAATATCCCAAAATCAACATACCAAAACTCTATCTCACTTAAATAAATCTACACCTAAACTTTATATCCCATACCTTTCAGAAACCTTCTATTCTCATTTGTTAAATGATTTCGTACTCTCACTCCATTAACAATCCTCCACAACTTATTCACTAATTTCCGCGAAAAATTTCTATTTCTCCTCCACATTTTATTAACACTACTGCTCATCATTATTCTCTAATTTATATCAATTTATAATAATTTATATATATAATCATTAACCCCCTTTTTACCTTGCGGTGTAGGGGATATAATAATATAATAATAGGGGGTATAATAATTTATAATATCAATAATTCACAACCTTGTTCAACTTCGTAAGTAAAATATCCAATATTAACCTTTTACATCTGTTACTACACACCCTAGTTAATCAACAACTGAACTAACACTATCCATTAATTATTTAAATATTCAGTAATATATGCAATCATTTTCCTCAATAAGTCATTTACTATTCCTAAAACATAAAAGATTTATTTTTTAGAACCTAACGTGTCCTAATCGTCAAATATATTGTCATCTCTTCACCTCTTAAATCAATTGGTTGACCTGTCTGATCTACAGCTCGAATAATAATATCAGATAATACATTAGTATTTATAGGCATATAAATTTTCTCTTGCGGAACCTCTATAATTTTAAAACCTGGCGGAACATTTAGATACAAATGATACAAAACACGTGATAATTCACCATTAATCTATGATCTATCTACAATATTACACATAATATCAATAGCACTAATTATATTTATATCAACTATTTCATCACTATGAATTGGTATATTTTGTTCTATTACCCTTCTATGAAAACCTAACAAGGAACAAATTGAATTTTCCACTCCAAAATCAATATCTACAGACGCCTTCATAAACACATAGTATTACTATTAGTTAATAAGTTAACAGTTAACAGTTAATAAGAAAAAATGTTCTGTTCCTTCCGCAACCCGTAATTGCTCATGGATATATATCTGTAAATCCATTATATCATAAGTACCCTCCGGAATAATTATCTTCGTCCACACATTTGATTTACTTTTCAACTTCAAAGGATATTTAAAAACATTATTTTTACTAATAAGATTAGGTATAGAATTATAAGTTCGCAAACTCGCAAACTTAACATACACATCTCATATTCACAATTTAAGTATATAGGTGGATTCAGCACACAACTCACCTTAGATCCCTTCCCTGTCAAAACGAAAGCCAAATTATGCACACTTCCATTACCATCTGCTTCCATTTCTAATTTAAATTCAACTTTTCAATATCGTTGCACTAATATTTAATAAAACAACCACAAGAAACTCTTTCTTATTTAATAAATCCTTCCAAAAACAATAAACGCAAATGCCCACAATTTTCACTGTTACTACCTTGATGTATTTAATAGTTATACTGTATAACACCACCACCATTCGATAATAAACACTTTTCAACATCAATCGGAGGTCTTAAATCACCATAACTATCAAAATACTTTATTACAACATTATTTTTCTTATATACTACCCAATGAATTCCTTCCCCAGCATCATCATCCAAATTTACTATTCCATTCTCTCTTTAACGTATAATTCTCGGTAACATACCCCAAAATTTACTAATTCTCCACCTTTGAACATACATCCACAAATCTTTTTCTGTTAAAGGTCATTTGGTAAATAAACACCACAACCAGATTTATACGATTTTACATATAACCCACTTCCAACAGATACACCACACCCAGACTTATATGGTTTTACATATAAACCACTCCCAGATTTTGATTCCATAGCAATATTATGTCACTTTGCTTCCTCTAATTGATCCCTTTCAGCTTTTTCAGAAGTTACTGCTTTTGCAATTGCTGCTGCACCGCCACCTAATGATCCTAAAGCACCTAATGCTGTAAATAATGGGATTAACGGTAAAAATCCACCTTTTTTGGTATTGCAATTACCCTAGATCGTGGATATTTTATTCTTCTTCCAGATTTCATTAAACTTTGATATTCACCTCTAGCATTCTCTAAAACACTCTTCTTCTTACCAATCCGTCTTATTGCATTCCGTGCTTTCTTCATTGCTTGCAAAAATGAAATATCACCACTTAATCGATACCCCTGCCTGCTACTCCTATAACTTCTTCTACTACCCTTCCTTCCACTTTTACTCATTCCTTTCCGTTGTCTACTCCAACCCATACCTAATTTTGTTTTAGCCTTCATAGCAGCTGAAGCCACAGTTGCAGCTAACTTTTCTCCTATACCTGCGTCTCTACTCTTCACTCGTCCCACAGCCTTTTGATACAATTTCTCATCCGTTTCGTGCCTTTTTAACAATTAACTTGATTGAGCATATGATTATCGTGCTCTTTACAAGCCTCATCCAAAATATTCACCTCCTTATCACCTCTTTTCAATCGTTTTCCTAACCTCGTTCCTGGACCACAAAATCTATAACCCGGTATGTGCAATTCTACTGGGAACTTATTTATCACAGCATTCAACAATCCACTACCTTTCCTTCTGCGTACCTTATTCAAACCACCACTTCTGAATACCATCACAATATTATATATTAAACTATCTCAGTCAGCATCAACAATCTAAATGACAAAAACCGCATCTGCAATTACCATATATCCAAATACTTATTAGTCGATCTTACTTAATCCTAAAAGCCCTTGAAATTTGTCTTGCGGGATTAATTCCTTACAAATTTCAAAAATAAAACACATTAAATTTATTTTAGTATTATATTTCATAATCATATATAATTTTTCCTCAAATAATTTACATCATTTTTAATTTTTTGAGTCCAATACATAACTAACTCCTTCATTATACAAACACATTCGAATATTACACCATTATACATTAGGCCGATTTCTACATCCACCACTCTCAGCTACACATCGAACCATATCATTATAAAATACATTATATTTCATATCTTCCAAAACCGCTAATCGACAATCCAATGTTTCCTTCAACCACCATAACTCCGATAAACTTTCAAACGCTAAATACACATACTCGCCACCTTTTTCTATCTTCACAATTCTACTCACTCCATCAAATGATTCAGGTGATATTCGAATATTCATACCTCTAAAACTTGGAAATATACCATTATTGTAATCAAAATATTGCCTTAACTTTGCAGTCTCCGCCATTACCCACTTCCATTCCTTTGAATTAAAGCATACACATTGTTTTTTTTACACCAACAATTTTTAACCTTGGTTGAAAATCTTGATGTGGTAATAAATCAATACATATCCATTTTAAATGACTTTTATTCAGAAAAACCCTTTTAACCTAAAGGGTGTCGGGTAATCCTATTATATTTTTCCAATTCACTTTCTTCCACTATTAAAGAACATAAAGAACTCTGTGGTACTTCACTAAACTTCCGCTTCAACATATTCTCTAATACTAGCATCTATTTAACACAAGCAAACTTTATATACCCTAACATTTTCCCCACCCTAACATTTTTCTATATTCTTTAATCTTCCAATGACTTTGATCACCTTCAACCAATTCTAAAACCTCTTCATCGACCTTGATCACTAATATGATTCTGGAACCTCCTATTTAATCTTCACCTCATATACACCATATATACCCCCTCACCCTATATAAGAAGGTCGATTATCCTCAGCCGATTCTAACACCTCCTCATTGACCTTAACCGCCAATATATATGCGATCAAGGTCAATGAGGAGGTGTTAGAATCGGCTGAGATAATCTACTAAGGGCCATACAGATACCACAGGAACTATACTGGGAGAGTCGATATTACGAATGCCGGCGAACAGTATGGTACCTGAAAGTTTGTTTACAGTTAAGCTGAACATTTCTATACTGATCAGAGAACAGGCAAAAAGTCGCTCGAGCGATTGTGGTGCCGGCACCTGGTATACGGATGGATCGCAATCCAATCGGGACACAGGTGCAGGTATATGCGGAATGTGCCCCAGAAGGAAGATATCGTTGAGTCTGAGGAAACATACTACGGTTTTGCAGGCTGAATTGATTGCAGTTGCAGCCGACGCCGATGAAATTCGAGAAACCAGCATTATGAATCCATTTACCAGGTCTAAACTGGTGTAACATTGTAAACAGGCTCTCAATAGACTGGCACGAGACAATACTGTGTCAATAATATGGATGCCCGGACTTGAGGGAATTAAACGCAATGAGTTTGTCGACGAACTGGCCAAGGATGGGACTAAAAGGAACTTTATAGGACCAGAACCTGTATGTGGAATCGCTATGGATTCCGCTTGAAGGAAGATCCGATTATAGAACATAATCATGGAGGACATAAAAAGAAATGGAGGCTAACGGAAGGTCAATTCCATACTAAAGCAATACTAAGGGAGCTGGAAGCTAGGTTTTCAGTCAACTTGATTCTTAGTACCAAAATAGAAATTGAAAATTATTACCGGGTTAATAACCGGACATTGTCCTTTGTCCTTTAAGGAAGTATCTGTACAGGCATGGGCCTAGTTAGCGAGCCCGGGCGTAGGAAATGTAAATAACAGGAGCAAACTAGCTTTCACGTAATAGGTACTTGTGATGAACTGAAGGGACTCAGACAGAAACGCTTCGGAACAGATTTAGGGAATCCTACGAGGGTATTCAAACTTCCCCTGAGGAAGATAGTGGCTTTTATCGAGAACACAAGACTAACAACTGGAACTGAGAGATGTTATTGGGGGTGGTACAAAGAACACTGTGCCCCCGTATGAGTGCATTTTACTATTTTAAATATAACGTGGCCCATAAGTCACAACTAGATCCAAACTTTTTCATAATTCGTGGTTAACATTAGGGAGATTTGACATGGCGAAATTGGCAACCGCACAGAAAACCAAATTCATCTATTTTTTTACTATATATCTCTATATTATTTGCGATATATGCTTTAAGGTTTGCTACTAATTTGTGCGAGAATCTCCTTCGGAATCAGGGATTTGTGATTTAATGCAAAGTTTTAGACAACAGAGTGCATCAATTGACCTTCCACATATTGACTGGTCATCTTCTACTAGAACACGCGCAAATGTTCTACAAGTGCGCAAAAGAACGATTAACATGAACTCACAGACGATCACATCAAATGGTGTGAGTCTTTTGAGCGAGTATGGCATAGAGTCGTTGTCGGAACGGAGGAATGTTTCTAGTGCCAAGTTTTTAATCAAAATTGTTACGAACAGAATTGATTCTCCATTATAACCCGGCGAAATACAATTTCTTTTGCAAAATTACGGTACACGTTCGTTGACTATATTTTCGGTTCCTTGTGCAAGAACTAATATTTTAGCTGAAGCTCCAACGCCTCATATGGCGAAAAAAGCTAATAAGAATTATGGGGATCCCTTCAATAAATAAATAGGTTAGTTTTTCTCTTTTTATATTTAAGGTAATCGATTAATTTAAATTTGTAAATAGAATTAGCACTGTAACATGTTTCTGTATTTGTATTTTTATATTATCTTTTAAGTGGATTTGTATATCTGTTGGATAATAAAGACTATAATAATTCGTTAACCAACCAAAACTGTAAAATTTGAAGTACTCAGAAACCAAAGGGAATTCATCAGCAGGAATTAAGCCATCAAATAGTTGGTGTAACCTCACAAGAAACTTTTGGATCAATCTTCTTTGAAAATGTAAATGGTCATGCAGTCACTGTAGCACTGTAACTGGACAACGATATGAAGAAATCGACACCTTTAGACACAAAATAGACATGAAATTTGGTTTCAGCAAGATGGAGCCACATGTCGTATTATCGAGGCAACAATGTAAATGTTATGGGACATTTTCGGAGAACGAATAATTTCGAGAAGATATGCAATCAACTCAGCCCCCAGGTTTTTGGACACCGCGGCGCCTGACTTCTTTTTATGGGGTTATTTGGGATGACCGTGTTAGTCTAGTGGGTAGATCACTAGACTATTAATTTGTATGGACCAGGGTCAAACCCTGGACTAGCTAATAATATCGATAGCGGTTTTTCGGTTCCAGCTCGATTCAGGGTGACAAAAAATGAGTACCTGGATGTAAAACTCCAGGGTAATAATAGCGGTCGGTGCGTAACGGGAGCCACGTTACCATCCTAGTGTACCGAACGGCTCAAGTTGTAACAAGCCTAACATGTTACTACCCCGAAGGCTTGGAAGGCTAGTACTGGGACTATTGTTATTGAAAGAGAGGATGTACTTAAACAAGTCACAGTCCATCTGAAAGGAAAACATCTGAGCAGAAATAATAAGTCTATAGCCTGCGAGTACAGACTGTAGACATGCCTTAGAAAAGCTCGACTTTGCGAGGTTACTAATGGATGTATAATCTTCCAAACGTAATAAGAATTTATCTATCATTATGTATCTTTATTGTATAAAAAAACAGATAAAATTGATCAAGAAACCAAAAAGTTATTATATATTTAAAACCCGTCGTGAAGTACAAATTAATAGCCCATTTATTAATCTTCTACTTGGAGTTATTTCCAAGAATTATAATGATAATTAAAAAAAATATTAAACGTAATTCAATTTTAGAAAAATGTAATGGATACTTTAAAAACTTTATCAAGATAACATACAAAGACCGTTTCTGTCTGCTTGTCAATTATCTTTATTAGTTCCGTATGCCGACCGAGTCCGTTGAAAACGTATTTATTCACAAAGCAGCGAACGTTAAATGTCCGAGGTAATTCAAACAAACATTGCAGTCGATAGCTTTTGTTCTGGTCAAACAATGCCTATTAAAAAAAACTAGCCCGTAAAATAAATCTCAAAAATCCCCATTGATAGGTTTTTAAGCGTGAAAAAGACTGTAAATATTTAAAATTCTCATTCGATGAGTTGAATTCGTTGTTGCAGAGTTTCGTTCCTGTTATTGTCTAAAGTTTTTTTTGTTCGGCAGTTTGAATTGAATAGTTTCAAATTCATGGAAATCATTGAAACTCTAAAATTGATAACGACGAGAAGTTGAAAGAGTAATGGAATTTATAAAACTTTCGTTCGTCGAGTGTTCATAAATGCAAACTATTATTTAGCAGTAATTCAAAATGGACTTTAGTAACTTGATTATTTGTGAGGATGGAAATTTAATGTACGAGGGTTGATGTGAAAGTTTTTAGTAAAAAGTATGAAAAATCTAAATTAGTCGCTGTAAATAGCTTTATTGTTTTTCAAAGCAGCCGCCTAACTATTCACTTTTACGAGAGTGATTTGACGAAAAAAACTTTTCAATGAAATACTTATTTTAGTATAAAAATAGTTATTTATCTACTCTCCTTTGTAAAATCCGTTCTTATGTATATATTTTCAATTCGTAAATAACGTCATTATTTACAGCAGTGCGTAACATTTTAAAAGTGTTCATGAAGTAACAATGCATTTCAAATGGGATTTATTTTGTCGCACGCTTTCTGCAGCGCCAAACTATCCGAGGCAATTAGCGTTTCCATGGCAACAATAAACAACAACAAAAAAACATTATGACACTGTGAAAAATTTAATATTGCTAAACGTTTTGAATCGAGTAAATTAGTTAATGAAAATAATTCATTGCGACTATCACGTCCTCATTTGCCCAAATTTCTTTCCACCTTTCTTCAAGAAAAAAAAAATCACTCGGAGCTGGATCTGGTAAATACGATGATGTGGCAGCAATTCGTATCATAATTCAATAAATTTAGCGCTTGCTTTAGCGAATGAATGAGAGGGTGCATTATCCTGGTGGGACAAATATTTTTTTCTGAAAGAATGCTGACGTTTGTTCTTCAGTGCGGCATCGACATACCACAATATTGGCCAGTTATTGTACTTCTGTAAATAGTAAATAAAAATCACGCCCTTGGAATTACAAAAAATCATGGTAATAACGTTCTTGGCCGAAAAAACAGCTCTTTCCTTCTTAGGAGTACGTCCATCACAACAAATTCATTGTTTTAAAAGTCTTTGCCAACTTTTCAAAAGTTTACAACATGTCAGATAGATAAGTTTTTGCAATCGTTAAACGTAAACTATTTGTTGTTTTGGTGTTAAAATTGAGAAAAAAGAAATTTGATAGAATTACGAGTATAGAGTAACTAAAAATATTTAACATTTTTGTAGCAACGGTGTTCCATTCTAAGTGGATAAAAGTTTTGCCTTAAAATAACTTTTTTGTTTTTTGGTTATAACTTTGCAATATATAAGGATAGGGAGATATTTTAAAATATAATATATTTCTTGTTTACATATTAATAGTTTGGACCAACCGAGCAGCCACGAAAAGAATTATTGAAATTATTCAAAAGAAAATAAGTTTATTTATATATTTTTTGAAATTTTAGCTGCTTCTTCCTTATAATTAAAAATTCGTGAAAAAGATACCGCGATATCATAAAGTTTCTGGGTCAACGGTGGCCATGGGGTGAAAAACGTCTGTCTTAATTTATATCATCCTTTTGAGAAAAATCTGATAAAATTTTCAGGTTAAGTGTCATGCTGACGTTAAAATTTGTCAATATATTAATCTTATTGTCAGTATGACACATAACCTGAAAATTTTATCAGATTTTTCTCAAAAGGATGATATAAATTAAGACAGACGTTTTTCACCCCATGGCCACCGTTGACCCAGAAACTTTATGATATCGCGGTACATCCATCCCTGGAACGTATAGATGCATTTTGCTCTTATTGGAGCTTGTCTATATACGTTATCCTGGAGACAGGACTTTTTACTTTTATACTTGATGTATATATAGCTAACATTTTGAACTGCAAATGAGAATTAATGACTATTAAATCTCAAAGACTCCCTGAAGTAGCAATAGAGTATACTACATATATATTTAATGCTATTTTAAGAATTGGACACTTTCCGTCGCAATCAAAGGTTACTCAAATTGTTTTAATTCCTAAGTCTGGTCAACCTGTGGAAGAAGTGACATCATATCGCCCGATTAGTCTCCTGCCTACCTTGTCAAAGATATTCGAGAAATTACTCTTGAAAAAACTGAAGCCTTTAATTGATCAACTCGCAATAAACCCTGATCATCAATTTTGTTTAGAGAAATGCTTGCCTATTGAGCAAGTGCATCGCTTGGTGGAAATCATACATAGAGCATACTAAAGGAAAGGGTATTGTTCGGCAGCTTTCTTAGATACTTCCCAGGCTTTTGATAGGATCTTGCATAACGGGTTATTATTCAAACTAAAATCTAATTTACCGCACCCTTACTATCAGATTCTGAAAAGCTATCTTACTGACAGATATTTTCTAGTCAAGTGCCAGGATGAACTGACAATACTGAACCGAATGTAAGCTAGAGTACCCCAAGGTAGTGTTATTGGCCCTATCTTTATGAAATTTATACTGGTGATATACCTACATCGAATACTACCGCGACATATGCTGATGATGTAGCATTGTTAGCGACAAGTAGTGATCCTACAGCGGCATCCGCATTATCTCCAAAGATCATTAAATAACCTTCAGGACTGGCAAAGAAAGTGGAAAATCAAAACCAATGAACTAAAATCAATGCATATAACATAACATTTACATTATGTCGCGATACTTGTCCTCCTGTTTCATTAAACAGTGTTCAGATACCCCAGAATGAAAGCCCCAAATATCTCGGAATTCATTTTGATAGACGGCTAACGTGCACTAAGGATATCTTGTCGAAGAGAAAGCAGCGATCGGCCAGCGATCTCCATTATCTCTGGAAAACTAACTTATTGTGTACAAGGTGATTTTGAAATCAGTGTGCACCTATGACGTTCGACGCTGGGGAACCGCAAGTGTCTATAAATCGGAAATACTTCAACAGTTTCTATCTAAAGTACTGAGATCAATTACAAATGCACCCTGGTTTGTAACAAATGCCACGCTACATCATGATCTTCACATGCGGACAGTGGGCGAGGAAACAAAACATCAAGTATCAAGTATCTCACACGTCTTGAAGCACATCCAAATCCTTTGACATCCGATAATAGTGCACAATCATACCGTCTAAAAAGTGTAACACCTTTAGATATAGTAAACTCACAAAGTTAATTGACGTATTTATAATAGTGAATCGTTTTCGCTTATTTTTATTCGTTAGTACTTTGCCGCAGGTTTCTAACTCACGTCCTTTTGTATATGATTACAACTTTCATTTAATACCTACCTGGGTAGATTATGAAATCTACATGAAGAAAAAAATCTCATTTCTACATGCAAGTGTCGCCCTATGTGATGCGTTAACTACAACAATTTAACAAAATAAGTTTGTACCTGTATGCAGAATGATACACATCGCGAAGTCAACTTTCCTGGTTGTTAGGCTAATTAAAAATTCGTGAAAAATCCACATCCATCTCTGGAACGTATAGGTGCATTTCGCTTTTATTGGAGCTTGTCAATATACGGTATACTGGAGAGAGATATGACTTTTCACTTCTATAATTAATGTATATATAGGCTCCCCTTGAAATAAGGAGACAACATATGATAAATGAATAGATGTAATTATGTAGAGTATAAATCCAAAATATTGTGACTCAATTATGATGCGAACCCTGACATTAAAAACTTCGATTTGAAGAGAGGCTATTAACAGGTAGGAATAGAGCCCAACGACAAAGAAAAAACTTCCCTTAGTTTAGGCACGGGACTTTGGCAGTTTACAGTTATGCCATTCACATTATGTAACGCCCCAGCTGCGTTTGAACGACTCATGGACACTGTACTGAGGGGACTCTCATGGAATACCTGCCTGGTATATCTTGATGATATGATTGTGGTAGGGAAGACCTTTCAAGATCACATGAAGAATTTGGAAGAGGTATCTCGGAGGTTGCGAGATGCCAATCTGAGATTAAGTCCAAAGAAGTGTCACCTTTTTCACAAAGAGGTAAATTATCTTCGACATGTGGTTTCCGGAAAAGGAGCTGCTCTGGATCCAGGGAAGAGCTGTGGAAAAATGGCCCGTACCCAAAGACAAACATGAGCTAAAAAACTTTTTGGGATTATGCACGTACTATCGACGATAGGTTCCTGGATTACCTAATATTGTGAAACCGCTAATACGTCTAACAGAAAACCGGGCACTCATTTGGAACAACGAATGCCAAGCGTCCGTTGAGTTGTTAAAAGGAACTTTGATAAGTGCACCTATTTTGAGCTATCCATTGCCATCTGGAAAGTTTGTTCTGTATACAGATGCCAGTAACGTTGCAATGGGTGGTATGCTCTCTCAAATCCAAGATGGACAAGAAAAAGTCATTGAATAGTTCAGCAAGACCCTGTCCAAACCAGAGAGGAACTACTGCGTAACCAGACGAGAACTACTGACAGTAGTTAAGACAATCGAGTACTTTTACAAGTGTCTGTATGGACAGAAGTTCCTGATCCGCAATAATCATGCCGCTTTGAAGTGGCTCTTGCAATTTAAGATTCCCAAGAGTTAAGTAGCTAGTTGGATTGAGCCTTCAGGAGTATGAGTTCGACATCGAACATAGAACAGGCCTCAAACATTGAAATGCTGAAGCTCTTTCCAGAAGGCCCTGTCTAGAAGACTGTCGATATTGCAACCGAATCGAAAACAAATCGGCCAACATTCTTCGAAACACCATGGTTGACGACCAATGGCAACCTGATAATTTACGCGCAGATCAAGAAGCTGATCCTGATCTTGCAGACTTAAGGGCTTGGAAGAGAAATGGACAAAGACCAACCTGGCAAGAAATCACTCCCCGTTCACGCGAATTGAAGTCATACTGGGCACAATGGGATTCCTTGATCATGGAAGATGATATCCTGAGACGTCAGGTTGAAAATCACTATGGAAGCGAGCGAAAAATGCAAATAGTGGTACCCAAGGAAAGGACACCAGAGATATTGCGAGAACTCCACAATGGTACTTCTGGGGAGCATTTTGGCGTCCATCAAATAATAGAGAAGGTGCACCAGAGATTTTACTGGGTGAATTGTTCACGAGATGGAAAGCCCCTTGAGAAAATCGCCATTGATGCCACCGGGCCATTCCCGGAAAGTGATAAAGGAAATAAGTACAGTGTAGTGGTTTTGGACTATGTTACCAAGTGGGCCGAATCTTATGCCTTGCCGAATCAAGAAGCTGGAACCGTAGCGGATATAATCATAAAAGAGTTCATAGCCGTTTAGGTGTACGTCTGGACCTCCATTTCGATTAAGGCCCAAATTTCGAATCCAGTTTTTTCGAAAAGATGTATGGGCTTTTGGGCATTGGAAGTACAAAAACTACTCCTTTGCATCCACAATCAGATGGAATGACAGAGGGGATGATCAAGACCATGATCAGACACTTATCCAAAGTGGTCTTCGAACACCAGAGAGATTGGGACGAACATTTACCATTGTTCCTAAGAGCGTACCGGGCATCTGTTCAAGAGACCACCAGGGAATCGCCATTTTTAATTATCCTAACAATCAGGAAGTTTGGCGTCGCGACGTGTAGCGTTCTGCATACTGATATAAATTTAATAGTCATTAATTCTCATTTGCAGTAAGTTCTGAATGGACTTCTTACTTCTTAGAGTTTACTTATCTAAAACGGTATAAACATAAACTTATCTGTATTTCAATGTTATAGCATGTGCATTTGAAATATTGTTTAGAACATGAAGCAATACTCATGCATTTTATAATTAATACAACATTGTTATCATTATTAGATATTGTTATACATTTTATATATTGTGCGGAAGCAAGTTAAAAAATTTGTCAAATTCGCCATCCTACGCAATTATATACAGGGGTCATTTGACTGAAGAGTGGCTTTTCAAAAGTTGGCAAGATTTTCATTTTGATGAGTATATTGCTAACTTCAGACATGTTTTATCGTTTAAAGAAACTAAGAACTATTTGATGTTTTTATGTTAATGTGTAAAAGAAGAATTGCGTGAACTAATAAAAAATATTTTTTTACGAGGAAGAATCGTGAAAGAAACATAGGAAAAGTTACATAAATATTATGATGAATTTGCTCCCTGCCGTAGAATGATTTATAAATGGTGCTATCTAAAGTGCTTGGTCATATGAGCACAGCCGATTCAGACCGATGGGCGGCATAAAGATGCACGAGGTATTAGCTGTTGGCACAACTGGACAGTTAACGAGACGAAAGACAAAGAAAATTAGGAAAATATTATCAATTGGCTAGGCAAAGAGGATTTACTGGTAGTTGGCACGATTGGTTAAAACACAGGGAGATCGTACAACAGATACACTACCAATTGAACTAATTATTCTTCTTACATTAGGCGAAATACCGGTCCGAGGCCATCTCAGGCAGATTCTTTAAAGATGCACATCTGGATTCCGATGCATTAGCTGTTGGTAGCTGGTAAAACAACTGGAGAATTAATGAGAAGACAACGGGAATACGGCGAAAGACAAAAAAAAATTATTAGGAAAATATTATCAATTAGCTGGACAAAGAGGATTTACAAGTAATTGGCACGATTGGTTAAGAAGACAGGGAGGTCGTACAACAGGTGTACCATTAATTAAACCAGTTATTCTCTTACACCTGGGCGAAATACCGGGTCCGAGACCACCTCGGGCAGGTACTTCCCATCGCAACAATTCTGGAGGCGAATTCGAGGGAGAAAAACAAATCGAGGAAATATTACAGGATTCGGGACCATTGTTTGAGGAGTCGATGCATATGGAAGAGATTTTTTACCAACTGGAAGAAAAAGGTAGAACCCAAGGAGGTAGAATGTCTGGTGAAGGAATGTCAAATTGTCTTGGAAGCATTGAAAATGCAACAAAATAACTCATCATTCCAAGTTCACCAGGACTGAAACTATACATTACGCTTTACTAAGTGTTGAGGATACATTTAATATCCTTTTGTAATATTTTAATTTCAAACATTTTTTATTGTTAAATATAAGTAAATCTAGGATATAGAATTCAAACATAACATTTCAAATTTTATAATTATTTAACGTTTATTTTCGAATTAAACCGCTTTATTAAGAGAATTTTATCACATTTAATTTGTAAAACTCTCGCTAAGTTCCAAGAAGCGGCATCGTTTATATTTGCAAATTTATTTATTGCTCCACGATGTAGACCAATTGTTTATTACCTAGAGTTATAGTGAACAGAATGTTTAATTTGATCATCTTTTGTTAAGATCACGTTTCCTAATCATGTATAATAAGGTCCATTACCAAGCAATGGAATTTATCCGGAACTACATACTTAGATTTATAACACCAACTAATACTTAATTAGTAATGATATTTTTATATTTATTAGCAAGATCAGATTTTTAAAACCCTAATATAAACTTTGATATCGTTGCCCGTAGGTACCGTTTCGACGAATTTATCTTAGAAAATTTCCACGGTATGACGCCAACCAATACACTGTACAATCAATGCGCGTATTTAATTATGGGTGTAGTGGTATATTTTTATTTGTTATACAGTATCAACTCAGCAATAGAACAGAACAGTCGTACATTGACATCAAGATACACAGTCTTACATTAAACATCGACATAACAATCATACTTTAACAAGAGACACCAAAGTCAACAACTTGTATGTTAGTATAAGTCGTTGTAGATCTAAAAATAAATATGGTATATAGTGTAAATAAATATATTTAGACAAAATTACATTTATTTATTTAATAACAGTCACCGAAGATTTAAAACGTAAAGTGCATACAGCCTTACAACCTGTGCACGGTGAAGCAACAACGGGGTCGTGATTCTAGTAACTGGGGTTGTAGCATCACCGACAGAAACCGGGGTTATCGAAATCATTTGGTTCCACGAGCCGAACATCCCCCCACATTGGTCCTTTACGAATCAGATACAGCCAGATCATTAATCCTTCGCTAACTGGACATCACCAAACACTAAGAGTCGAATATTTTATAGTTACAGATATGCGTTTCAACAGATAACTGCCACGTAAACCTCCCAAACTGTCGATTTCGGTGATTTATTACGATTATCTTCTCCTTTGGCAACATTACCCGTTCATTTAAATGGACATTGCGAAATCTTGTATGTAAATGTCACAGTTGTTCCCCAAGGATTAAGAACAGCTTTTGATTTTGAAACAATTTTAACAGGAACAACAGCTTCCGAACGCGCTTCGATAGGTTGCTTCGGTATTAGATTAAATAATCTAGTTTATCAATATATTTGTAAAATATAAAATATTGGCAAAAAGTACAGCAACAATAACAGATCGTAAACGAAAGGATTGCATTTTCTAAGCATCTTTTTTTTATTTTTAAAGATGCGATTTTACTCAATACCGTTTCCTATTAAAAAAATATTGTCGTAACTTACCCAGTGCGCGGAAAAATAAAATCCTTTAATACCATCGGGTACATCGCTGTACGTTATTTCCTTTAATCCTTTCTGATGATCTTTGATATATACACCTCCAAGTTGAAGAACGACGTCTTTCAGGATCTGAAAAACATATTCAATTAAATGTAATTGTTAAATATTATTAAATTGGCGCTAATGAAATAACGGTCTTTCTTTTCATGCAGAAATACTACGTAATACTGGGCGATGTTTCTGATAAAATATTGCGCGATATTATGGGATATTTGTGATAAAAATAAAAATTCTTGTAAGTAATCCAATTGATTTTTATATCGTGTTGGATCAATATAAATTTCTTTCAAATATTAGGTTGGAATACCTAAAAAATTATTTTCTCTTTAGTCCAAAGATATTGATCAAAATTTTCTATATTTGTGATAAAAAGAGAAAATGATAATGTGAATGAATCAGTTGGTCTTTGTACTGTGTGATATTAGCACCTATTTCGTGCGAGTACCTATTTGCTTAAGTTAGTACTTTTATTCTACATGTTTCCTTTTGAATTACATAAAATGAATCCAGTGAAATGCGATAAGAAATTAAATTTTAAAACAATGAGGCAGCTGCGGCATCTTATGGTAAGCACTAGGAGATGCGGCATATTTTATAAAAGTGCACTTCGAGGTAGGGCCAGGGGCCTTGTTTTGCAATGAAGGCTTATCTATAATTAAGAAAACAAAACATAGCTACTACGTATTTTATTACACAATTTAATCTATGAAACTATATTGCAGGGGATGCCTATTAAAATGGATGCCAGTTTACCTCCTTTAAAACGAACATCATTTAATTGAACGAAATAATAACGAGCCATCGAAAAAATTTTATTCACATTTACGACAAAAATTGTTTTTACTGGACACACAGAGTTTCCCATCAAAACAATTTCTCTTTTTATTTATTCTTGTTCTACATATTTTTTTTCTTATTAATAAAAGAAAAATTATATCATTTGTTTAAAATATATTAAACACACATATACATAAAGTATATATGGTACTAAAGCAATTACATTGAGAAAAATATAAATCTGAAACCACATTTCTGCAAAAAGCAAAAAAAAAATCAATGTACGATAGCAGCAATTTATTCCATACATAAGCGAAAAAGTAAGTATTAATCAGCCATAATTGCGATAAAGGAATGAACACACGTTTAACCAAATACTGAAACTGAAAAATGCTTACGTTTTACCTCTCTTTGCTATTTTACCGTTTTTTTACTTACGTAATATGCATGTACTTACTTATTTTTGTAAAATGAAAATATTTTTAAATAAATACCCTTTTTAGATGTATACAAATTTTTATCCAAATTATGTGAAATGATGTGCAGTTAAATGAATATAAAAACACACAATGTTGTATTAGATTTACACTTTATTTAATAATAATAATGACTATATAACAGCTGTTTCACCGTACAACGGTTTCTTCGGATATAACAAGCGGTACTATAAAACATTTTACTTAAACGTAAATATTTTTTATTTTATTACTTAATGGTATTCTCAGAAATTGGAAACCGAAATATTTTTACCCGCCTCTTTTAGTAGGGATACATATAATAACATAAATTATATTATAAGTGACACATATCTAACAAAATATTTCAATCAAAAATAGGAAATAAATTCAACAGAGGGGAGGAATTAAGCTCTGTTTTGTCATTTAATCATTTATTTGAAAATTTTTGTTTATTAATTTGCATTGCTTCTAATAAATCGAGTTTCTTACTTTTCTTTTCTTCGTGTAGGATCTTGAAATTATTATTAAAACTATGGCTTTCTTCAATTAATTATTAATTAATTTAATTGAAGAAAGCCATAGTTTTAATAATAATTTCAAGATCCTACACGAAGAAAAGAAAAGTAAGAAACTCGATTTATTAGAAGCAATGCAAATTAATAAACAAAAATTTTCAAATAAATTATTAAATGACAAAACAGAGCTTAATTCCTCCCCTCTGTTGAATTTATTTCCTATTTTTGATTGAAATATTTTGTTAGATATGTGTCACTTATAATATAATTTATGTTATTATATGTATCCCTACTAAAAGAGGCGGGTAAAAATATTTCGGTTTCCAATTTCTGAGAATACCATTAAGTAATAAAATAAAAAATATTTAAGTTTAAGTAAAATGTTTTATAATACCGCTTGTTATATCCGAAGAAACCGTTGTACGGTGAAACAGCTGTTATATAGTCATTATTATTATCAAATAAAGTGTAAATCTAATACAACATTGTGTGTTTTTATCATTTGATATGGATTTACATCAAGTAAAGGCAGAATCGATTCAATTTTTAAATGAATATCTTTATTGCTCTCTCATTATAGATACTATTAAAATAACTGTATTTTGTAAAATGCTATATTTGTTAAGCAAGAATTAATGTTAAACAATACACAAATATTATAATACTGTCACCATTAATCCTTCAAATTTATTAGTTTTACATGTACACAATAGGTTTATTCTCTAGTAAAATCAAAGTAAGATGTAAATGTTTCTCCGGTGGTAATTTTAACACATTCTCACTGTATTTACGCACAAATTTATTGTAAATGCAACACCTTCAAACAATAAATAACAGATTATAAGATATTGATTGAAATACTTTATATAAGTCTAATACCTTGCATTGGTATATATTTTCCGCTTCTTACTTGAATAAAATTATTAAGCTTTCTTAATAATAAATATGTTAATAAACGAACGTAAAAGTCAAAAAATTATCTTTTATATTGGTTAATAGGTAAATAACCTCACATACGAAATCAACCATATGATCTACTTTATTGAAATTCCTGTGTAAATTATACTCAGATTGCAGCGTCATCTGGTCCATTCTTATTTGGAATGGTCATTAATACACAGGCAGATTTCGCGAATACCCCCTTCATAGACACTATTGTAAATTTCAATGGAACGTTAGGTATATATGTATGACGCTTACATATATTAAGTCATATATTATGTCAGATTTAAAGATATCTCTTTGATAATGGCATAAGAGTTGAAACGTATGTTAGAATTATTCTAATAAAACCAGTTAAATATAGCCAAGTGTTTTATTCTCAGTATTTAATTAAGTCAAATATGAACTTGTATTGTGTTCTCCACAATCGATTTTTAATAATATGTATTTTTAAATGATTAAAAATGTGTAAGTTGTACTATTTGTAATTTATTTCCTGTGATGATCATTGAATAGATGAATAAATATTTGAAAGAATAGGTGTCACGATAACTCTCGGGCTCACTAATGTGTCATTCGCAGTATATTCCAGACTTGCTGTAATATTTTTTTTGTTTCCACGTGCAAAGGGTAAGCTAGAAGACTAACGTCTTATATCAATCAAAAAATAAAATAAACAACAACGTGGAAAAATTGGAGAAAGTATTTTAAAGAATGGTTTTCACAATGTAAAGACATGTTGAAAATTAAATACTCAGAAATTTCCGGAATGTGAAAAAAAACACTAATAATTCTTCTTACAACTTATTCACTACCACCCCCTTCAAAGTACTTTCCTTCCGAATGAATACACTGATCCAAGCGACTTCTTAATGGTTGGAACAGTGCTGAAAGTCTTCGCGTGTTAACGTGCCCAACACTGCCTCCTATTAGGTACGGATCTCCTTAATCGCCTCAAAACGACGCCCCTTGACCTTCAATTTCAACTTCGTCACAATGAGCAAGATTTGGGGAATAGGGAGGGTGGGGTAGTACTGTCGTCTTCGCTGAGGCTAGAAAGTAACGCACAACATGTGACGTGTACGTTGATGCATTGTCGTGGTATAAGTTCCTCAAATTGTTGCGCCAGTTGACAGGCAGCTTGCATTGAACGTTTTCTCTTAGTCGCCAAAGAACATCGCAATAAAATCGTATTAACTATTAACTATATCATCTGATGAGAGAAATTCTTTGTGCAAGATGCCATCAGCGTTAAAGAAACAAGTCAATATTCACTTGATGTTACTTCGAACTTGCAGTGCTTTTTTTGATCGTGATGACGGTGGCGTCTTCCATTGTGATGACTGGTGCTTTGATCACAGCCAGGATTCGTCGCCAGTAATTATTCTGGTACTGAAGTTCGCATCCCATTCGACAGTTTCTTTCACCTCAGTGCACTCATGATCACGGTGCCGTTTTTTTTTCAATGCTGAGTAATCTTAGCACAAACTTCGCAACAATACGCCGCACGTTAAGTTTGGCCGCTGATAAACGCTGTACGACAAGCCGATAATTATACAAATGTCATGGATTGTTCTCCTTCGGTCTTGCAGGATAGCATTACGCACTTTTGTCGCATTTTGTGGCGTATTTTTTGTCGATGGACAACCAGAACGCTTATCATTCCATTTTTAAAACGGCTGTACCACTCATAAGTTTGCGTCTGCCCTAAATCATCCTCACCATTCGTCGACAGCAATAATTCTGGTACTGAAGTGGGCATCCTTTTCGGCAGTTTCCTTCAGCTCTGTGCATGCGTGAACACGGTACCGTTTGTGCTCAATGCTGAGTAATCTTGGCACAAACTTCGCAACAATAGGCCGCGTCTGAAGTTTGCCCGAAGAATATGCTGATAAACGCCATACAACAAGCCGACAGTGATACAAATGTCATGAATTGTTTTCCTTCGGTCTTTCAGGATAGGCATCACGCACTTTTGTCACATTTTATGGCGTGTTTTCTGTCAATGGACAACCAGAACATTTGTAATCATCAACACACGTCCGTTTTTGAAACGGTTGTGCCACTCGTAAGTTTGAGGTTGCCCTAAATCCTCCTCACCAAACGCTTGTTTAAGAATGCTGTTTTACCAAGTTTGGAGCTCTTTCACATCAGACATTGTATTGTCGCAGAATAACTCAAACACAACTCAACAAATATAAACACTAAAACTATTTGTCACCGCCTAGCAAAGTGTCGTTTGACAGACTAAGTTAGTATAGACGTAGCTCACACCGTCTAGCGCTATAGGGCTGTATTACCATCCCTTCGCGCGCCACATTCAAATTCCGGGAATTTCTGGGTAGCACCTCGTACATGTGTTGTCAAAAGATTGTGTATTACTTTACTAGGTTCAATAGAAAAGAAACAGCCCTCGTATATGCAAATAGGTACTGATGCATATTTCTAAAACTGTAAAATATATAAACCTTTCATGTATTAAATTAGAAATTACATCGAAACCTCTTCAACCATACCATGTAATGTAACAACAAAGATAAATATAAAATTAATAGTAAATAATTCTGACGTAATCTTACATTCACGTTTATATCAAGAAACAATAATTTTCCATTTCCGCATTGTAGCATAGCATAAAATCCGAAAGATAGTCAGCACCCTAATTCCACATTGAGCGTGCCACAGAAAGCCTGTAAGTAGAACTAAATCTGCACTTGTCTCTAAAACACACACAACAAAGGGAAGTTGGGATTACACAAGAGCAATTATGTCTTGCCTAGAAGGCGTTCTGTACATACAAAGAGAAGACAACAATTTAAAGTACAATCCGTGTTTAAAACAAAGGAAATTGGCATATTACGTCGTTGCTTAATAACCACTGTAGTTTACGTCTCTAAGAACACCTGACTAACTTAATAAACACTTATCACATGTAGTAATGTGTACATACATAATTAACACCCACAAATATTACAAATATTGGTTTAGAAATCTAACCGCAAATGCGTATATAAAATTTGTATTCTGGCACCTAAAAATATAACAAGGAGAGACTGTGCTTATAAAACAAGTTAAGAAATTTGTCGAAATCTAACATTTAGAAGAGGTAAGTTGAGGACGGATAATAATATAGTTAGTTTCATGTTTATTTCAAATTAATATTTCTCTCTTTCTTCTCATTCCGTTCACTGGTAACTTTGTACAAAGGCAAAAAGAACTTACGGCGTACCTATCCTCAGGTTTTACTGGAAAGTTTTGATATCGAATTCCTGTTCACCGAAATCCCCTGACACCATATAAATAATCTGACAAATTTAACTTCTTATAACAAGCTTGACGACGTAGCCAACCTTGTGGGAACATGTCTAGCCTAAGCCTATTTCCAATTACATGACTGTTACTAAGAACACGTGTCTGTTACAGCTACGGGTTATTCACTTTCTCCCGTCGTCGCCAAAATCTTTATGCAGGCGTTCCAAGAACAAATGCTTTATTCCTATACCCAAAGACTATAGATACGTTGATGATACCTTCGTTATCTGACCACATGAACGTGATTCCAGTTCCATTAATTTCGGTATAGATGTTCAGTAGGATGGTTCCCTTTCTTACCTAGACGTCTTCGTGAATCATCAATCCGCTGGTTCATTAGTGCATTATATTTATTGAAAACCTACGCATACCAACACATACCTAAACGTCTTTTCCCGTCATCATCCTTCACAAAACGTGGTGTCATAGACTCCTTAGTCCAAAGAACCTTCTATATACCTGTAGCAAATTCCTTATCCAAAGAAATCAACTATGTTACCAATACCTTACTCAGCAACAACTACTCCAATCATGATATCCAACGCACCAAAAACCAGCACCGTAACCCTAGACCGTCCAATTCCATTTCTCAACAAATTTTTACCGTTTCTATAGTTCATTTAGGTGTCATCGATCGTATCAACAAGATCCTTATATAACATAACATCAAAACCAACTCTAAAGCCCCGTATCACATTAGCGGTCAACTTTTCTGTTAAGGGTAAAGCTTTCGTGTTGCTGAACACAACCAGGGCTGCGTTTGCTGAACATAGGTTTCAAACTGGACCCCAGATTGAACTCAATCTGTCCAGTTTCCGTCCCATAACCCCTATTACTTTAATCGTAAAATATATGAATTCGTGTAAATCCTAAACCATCCTAATAATATCAACCGTGATGACGGATACTCTTCACGCAATACCTGATAAACCCTTATATTCTCAAAAATTACAGTGATCCGACAGCGCTTATATAATCGCGTCCCAAACTAGGGTATTTGGACTGCTGCACTTCAAAATTAGTGCTAATACTAGAGAATAACAGGTCCAATATCTTGCCTTCACTAAATAAGAATATTGTTGAATTGTTTTACATTAAAAATGTCGTGGAAGCTTTTGAAGGTATTAATCTTATTGTGCAGGTGAATACAGATTTGGGAGATTGAAATCCCCAATAAGAATAAATGGATTATTGACCAGAAGAGTCTCAAAGGCAAAGTTAAAAGTCTCCAGATCTTCCGAAGAGATATTCGGAGGAATATAAACAAGTCAAATATAGATAGTAGAAACCACGAATACAGCAATTATAGATCAAATCCACAACAGGCACTGTGCATTAACATGGCTTGAATTTACAATGTCATATGAAATGTGTCGAATAGCGGCCAAGACCTGCAATCAATCCCTATCCTTTCGAATAACATTAATATAGTTGGTATTAAATACACAATTATTTAAGCAGGTTTCTTATAA
The DNA here is from genome assembly GCA_935421215.2 of Melolontha melolontha. Classification (NCBI taxonomy): domain Eukaryota; kingdom Metazoa; phylum Arthropoda; class Insecta; order Coleoptera; family Scarabaeidae; genus Melolontha; species Melolontha melolontha. The sequence goes on along the minus strand of OW285241.1, from coordinate 62,920,940 downwards.
GTACTATATCACCAGATAAAGCAATCACGTTAGTAAAGAAAATATGTGTTTTGTGTTTAATCCCTTAACATTATGTACGTTATGTACGCTGTCACAACTGTTCGATTTTTAGTGGAGACATACTAATACAATTGACTGTGTTCATCCGATGCAAACCACTTGCTAATTCTTACACTTGCCATATGAGGTTGGAGCTAGTTGGTTTAACGTTCGTGATGGTGACGTTAGTCAATCAGCGGCGCTAAGCTTTCTTTCATGCAGTCCGTTATGACGTGACTGTATGTAATAAGGGAAAGGTTGTTGTGAATTTCGTCTATCCCAGTATCACGCACTAACGAGTCTATACCAAGACAGAACGCGTGTCTGAACGTCTCGAGTTGATTTTAATATTGGTGATCAAGGTCAATTAGGAGATGTCAAAATCAGTTGAGGGTGGCCCAGGTCCTTTGAAGGCCAACGTCACGACAAGGGCGCTTCAAGGTCAAAGTCACAGAAGGTCGCGAACCCACCAAAAGGTTTTGAAATTAATTGAGTCGAAGGAGGTTATGAGTAACTCAAGGTTAGGATGAAGTAGACGGCAATTTTCACTTAAATATGAACAGTATTGTCTTCCCTCGGCCGATTTTTAATATTATTAAAAAATTTTTTGTTTTATACAATTAAGTTTTCTGTATGTATATATATCTGGTAATTAGATTTTCTTATAAATTTTCGTAACAAGGGTCTAGATCTTGTACGAACTACTATTACGACTGCTGACTCTCACCACGGGATTATTAGCTTTTGTTATTATTATCGCTTTTCTATGCCATCGTTTCTCAACTTGGGGATCGTGGTGATATTCAAGGAGGGTTGCAAAATAGACTAACTAATAATGAGAAATCATTCTATGAGAAAAAAACATTTATTATAAATATTTTACGTACAATAGGTACACATGTAAGAGAGAGAAATTAATGTGATGGTTGCATTTGTTTTTATTTAAGTTTCTCCATACGTGGATCTACGCTAAAAATACACAAAAGCAAATTGTTTTCGAGCGATAAAAGACGATTCCTGTATTTAGTTTTTAGCGCAACCATAGACGAAAAATCCTTTTCACAGAGATAAAAAGTGGCGGCACGAAAGGGATTCATATTTTCAATGTTTCTGTGACTAAATTTCCATATTTATTTCGACGAGCAAGCCAAAACGTATCTAAATTTTGAGATATAAATTGCAGTTGTAGCGTTTTGTTGGCAGACATTTCGATGGAGCTGATCGTAAATCTCAACTGGTAACTTAGCAGCGGCAACAACGTTTTCACTAAGCAGAGTTTTTAACTCACACAAATGCATATTCATGCAATCCAAACTGTGGTGAATAATAGTATCTTGTTCATTCAAATTTTTCTCAATATAATCCGAAGTGGAAATATCGAAATTTTTGCTTTGAAGGCGAATAATCCAGATATCAAGCTCCTTAATTAAAGCACGAACTTTGTCTGTCATTTATAAAATGCTTTTATCACGTCTTTGTAAATTCACACTCAAGTCGTTTAAATGCGAAAATACGTCAGCTATGTAAGCTAACAACAACATACACTCATTATTCTATAAAGACAATGGAAATGGCGTTTGCTTATCCTGAAAAAATATTATTAATTCATCTCGCAAGTCCAATACCCGGGTTAACACTTTCCCTCGCGATAACCATCTAACTTCTGTATGGAAAATAAAAGAAGATAGTTTTTATTTTCGCCCATTTCATCGCATAGTTTAGCAAACATCATGTTCTGTAACGGTCGACTTTTAATAAAATTAACCATTTCTACAGCTTCACAAAAAATTTGATTGAGATTTTCCGGCATGTTTCTTGCGACAAGAGCATGTCTATTAAGGAAGCAGTGAATAATTGAGTTGATTCGGCATTTACTTGATGAAGATCCATAATTGAAAATAGAACCGTAGTTTTATTTCTATTTTAAAGGAAGCAGTGCGTCTATTCCGCCCTTAGTAGAAGACCATCTTTTAATATTTTATTAATCCATTGTTCTTTCCTGTTATCGCCTTTGCGCCATCACTGCAATAGATTTTGCAATCTATGTTAGTATAGCTTCCAGTAGCTTCAGAAAAAAAAGTATCAAAAAGACGTTGTCCTGTTGCATGACCCGGTACTATCTTGCAAAACAACATATTTCCTTTGATTCACGTGTTCCTCTCACATTCATACCTCACAAAACATAAGAACTGAGACATGTTTGCTACATCTGTTGATTCATCAAATTAAATAGTAAAAAGTCACTTGAACTCACTTGTTGAATTATCTGATCGCGAACATCGTCAGCCATGTCATTGATTCACCTTGATATTGTGTCGGATTTTTTTCTTCCACGCCTATTAAAACTGACAATATCAATTTCAGCAGGCAATATGATGTTTTCGGCGATTGTATGGGGTTTGGACATCTTAGCTACCCTTCATGCCACGAGATGAGATGCTTCAAGTACACTTTTATCACAATGGCTTGACTTACAAAATGAAATTTGTTGATTTCTCAAGGTATGTAATTTTCTTTCGAAAAATTTCAAGGGTTTGTTTTTATGAACCAGATGTTTAGTTTCCAAGTATCGAACTAATTTTGATGGCTTTATGCTTCCATCGGAGAAAACTGAAAATTTGAAAGCAAACAACGCACTGTGTCTTTCTCTCCAATGAGGTAAAACAATAATTTAAATAACTATCATTGTACAGTACAACCTTGTCTTTTTACCAACCGATTCACTGGATCTAGATGGCTCACTTTGTTTTTTTTACAAATTTATCCATTTCGCGAAATATTAATTTTATTTACATTTATTATTGAGGGAGGGGGGAGCTAGGAAGGTTGAGAATCGCTGGTCTAAATATTTTATATACTACTATATATACAGTTGTCCACAGATTCATTCTCAACATGGGGATCTCGCTTATTATGAAAGATAGAGATTTGGTTAAATAGGTAGAGACCGGGCGCGAGAGGTTGATGACACGCCCACGAGCGTACTATTGAACATTTGTATTTTTAAAGTTTTTAATTTTATTTAAATAATTATACTTATAATAATAAAACGGGTATATACAGGGTGTTCCCTGAGGTAACCGACAAACTTACACAATATGTTCTAGAGGTGATTGTGAACAAAAAAGTTCATATACACTTTAGCTTATTTTTTTTTTGTTCTTTAAATTTTAACAAAAGAAGAAAACTGTTTCAGTAATGTATTTAATCATGAAATTACATAACAAGCTAATAAATTAATATTATAGCAATTGCTCGAAATGTTCTCCACCTCTTTCTAAACATGTTGCTAGTCTTTGGGCCATATTTTGTTTCCAGTTAATATGTGTAAGTTCATTTCGTAAGGAATCTAGACCTGCAACGTTATAGTAAACACGACTTTTTAGATAACTACAACCGAAAAAGTTCAATGGCTAAATGTCAGGAGAACGCTCAGGCCATAATGCAGGGCCTCCTCTGCCTATCCACCGTCCAAGAAAATTTTAATTAAGTCAATAACTTGCCTACTAAAATGCCGTGGAGCGCCGCCATGTTGATAAAACATGCCGACGCACATGATACATATTTGTCGTTATATAAAATGACTGGCAACGTGTTTAGAAAGAAGAAACATTTCGAGCAACTGTTATGATATTAGTTTATAAGTTTGTTAGGTAATTTCATGATTAAATACATTACTGAAACAGTTTTCTTCTTTTGTTGAAATCTAAACAACAAAAAATAATTAAGGTAAAGTTCATATAAACTTCTTTGTTCAGAATCACCTCTGCATTATGTAAGTTTGTCGGTTACCTCAGGCAACACCCGTATAGGGCTACAAAATACGAAATACATTTTTATTTGTACATTCTGTAGTTCAAGTTGAGCAAAGGAGTATTAATATTTACTAGCAATACTTTCTCAAGGTTGTCTTCTGTAAAATTTGTTATCTTTGAATGAAATACATCCTTGTAAATAGAAAACGTCCTTTCTACATCGCAACTGATTATAGTTGCATACTGGAAATGTTCTTTTATTTCAGCGTATTTAGCAGTTAGATTTTGAGGAATTGTCCCTATACACAATTGCCGCAATGTTATTAAATCTGGATTTCTATCAAAAACTGCGTCAAACTTTTGCCGAAAGCCACATCCGAAATCACTTGGAATATTTTTCAAATTATTAATAGTCACATCTAATGTGGTTAATCCATCTTTTAATTTGAGATTTTGATTTTCAACATAAGCAATTAGTTTTGTCAAATTTCCAAAATGTTCCTGAAGAAAGTTCAACTGATTTTTTAAATGTGGAATTTGTGTTAGTTCCTTGCACTCAGAAATACTCCGAACATCGTCATTTAAACATGCAACGAAATTTTGTAAACTATCGAAATTCTCTGCATAAAAACTACTAGCTTCCAACCATGTACCCCATCTAGTTATTACTGGAGAGGGAAGCAGTGACAATAATGGCAGTTTTTTCCTGTTAAGAGTTACTCTCAATGGTGCTTTTCTGAAAACTTTTTTAAAAGCGGATACAAGTCTATCAACTTCTGGAAAGGTATCTCTGATATATTCAAAGATTCTGTGGAGAACATATGTTACACAAGTAATATGCAGCATATTAGCATATGTTTCCTTTAATAGTCTGCCTGTTTTTTATAATATATGCAGCACTGTCACTGACAAATAAAAGTATTTTTTCTTTGGACCTGTCGTCCGAATGAAGCATTTGGTGCATATTCTCATAATGGTTTTAGCTACTGTTTCCGCATCAAGTGTATTTATAACTTTTGTTGCTATTGCATATGCGTTATATGGAATAGTTGGATGTAGTACACCAGCTACAACATTTACCAACACACAGCGTCCTAATATATCGACAGTTTCATCGGCACTTATCCATAGGTACTGATTTGAAAGATAGCTTCTAATGCGTTCTACTGCTTTCGTGGAGCACTTAGAAACATAATATTTGCGTAAGGTGCATTCATCAAGAACATTTCGACCAGTATATTTTTAGAGAAATATTTTTGAAGTGGGGTTGTTAAGTTTATATATCCCTGAAATGCTATTTGGGGTACACATGTACCCCAGCCTTCTTCAAAAATCCCGCTAATCGAAAATAGATGGAGCTGCGCTCGCAGGCTTTTGAGTAGTTTCAGCACACGATGCGACAGTTCATGTACGATATTGGTGAAAGACAGCGCCTTTGCATCTTTGAGATATTTGATAGTTGGGGTACATGTGTACCCCAGTGTAGCAGAATAAAACTGTATTAAATTTATTTTCGCTTGTAAGTATATATTTGTTTTACTAAATTATTTGATTATTAATGTTTTTACTGCATGGTTTATGCTATTTTTTAATTTAATTGTTGTTTTTTAGATCACGCAAGTAATGGCTTCTCGAAATAAGATTTTCGATCTAACAAATCCTGATGATCTAGCTGAAATACACCGTATTTTTGATGATTCTGATTCCGAGGGTTCTCAGGACGAGATCGATGAGGACGATGTTATTATACCAGATTTTAGAGAGAACCTCAAAGAGGACAAAGAGTCTGAAACTGAAGACGACCCAATAGTTTCCTCTATTCCAGTCCAACCTCGGGATCCCTTACCACCCGTCTATGATTCTGAGGACGATGTACCCTTGGCACAGATACAGCTTGCAGACCAAGATAAGGTTAAAGTTTTCAAGGTTTCCACCAAACTAAGGGGCAAAAATGGATTCAAATGGTCAGGTGTGAAAGGAGCAGTTCATCGTACACCAAAAAGAAATCTTGTTATGCATTTACCCGGAAATAAAAATGAATCAAGACAAATACAATCAGGAATAGAAGCATGGCAATTATGTTTCACCAGAGAAAATCTGGATTCGATAACAGAACATACCAACAAAGAAATAAAAATTCAAAGATTGAAATATGGCAAAGAAATGGGCAATAGTGATACAGAAGAAACACCAATAGCTAATAAACCTTCCTACACCAGAGACACAGATAATGTTGAAATGATGGCTCTCTTTGGTTTATTCTATTATGCCGGCGTAATGAGGATGAATGGAGTATTTACAAAAGAACTCTTTGATAAAGACAATGGTATACCCATATTTCGAGCAACAATGCCCGAAGCACGTTTTAGATTTTTAGTAAACTGCCTCCGGTTTGACGATAAAAACACCAGAGCTGAAAGAAGAGATATCGACAACCTTGCAGCATTTCGAGAAGTTTTTGAGAGATCTCTAAACAAAATGAAAAACTTATATGTACCTTCGGAGTACACCACAATTGATGAACAATTGGTTGGATTTCGTGGCCGATGTCCTTTCAAAATGTATATTCCTTCAAAACCCGATAAATATGGGATTAAAATTGTGATGTGCTGTGATGCTAAAACGGCTTATGTACTCGACGCTGAAGTTTATATAGGCAAAAACTCCACACCATCTAATAGTCCTGTTGCCCAGTATTATTGCGATAAACTTACCACTTCTTTTCAAGGAACCAATAGAAATCTGACAATGGACAACTGGTTCACATCTGTGCCGACGGCACAAAACCTTTTAGAAAAAAAAATTACAGTTGTAGGTACACTGAAGAAAAATAAAACAGAAATTCCTCCATCATTCTTGGACCTCAAGGAGAGGCAGATAAACTCCGCCATGTTTTGCTATAGTGACCAACTTACATTATTATCATATTGTCCACCAAAAACTAAGAAAAAAACTGTTATCATGCTTTCAACAATCCATGAACAAGGTGATGAGTCAAATACCACCAAATTACCAGAAATTATAGAATTTTATAATTCCACCAAGGGAGGAGTGGACACTTTGGACCAACTGTGCCACACTTATTCTACTAGTAGAAAAACACGCCGTTGGCCATTATGCCTGTTTTATAATTTGATAAATATTGTGGGATATAACTCGTTGGTACTTTTAAGAGGTTCGAATGCACCAAATAAAGAAATTGTCAAAAACAGAAGAGATTACCTGAAAAAACTTGCACTTGATTTAGTGAAACCTCATATGCAAAGTCGCTTACAAACTTCAACTATGAGGCGTGAACTCCGTCAAACTATATGCAATGTACTAAAAATAACCCCTCCAGTAGAAGTACTAACAAGGCCACCTGCTACCACCGGTAGATGTTCATTTTGCCACAGAAACCAAGACCGAAAATCGAGGGTCAACTGCGATATATGCAGAAAATTTATTTGTTTACAACATCAAAAAAAAATTTGTCCAACTTGTGCGGAGTGATAATAAAATACTATTTTGCTGAATAAACCCAAATGTAGAAAGTTATTTTAACTTGTTTTTGCGTTATATTTAAATAAACACATTTATTGACAAAAATTAGCTAACTTTTATTTGGGGTACACCTGGACCCCACTGTAGCAGATTAAGTCCTGAAAATAAGTGTAGCGTTCCAGGGTTAATGGAAAATTAGCTGCCATAAAAGTTTCACAGAGTTCGTCGTTAAAATTGTCAGATTCCAACAGTTCCAATTTCTGTGCATGTGTTTGCGGTGCTAAGTGACGTTGTACGTGCGATTTCATGGATTTTTTTAACGATATTTGACAGATTTTACAATAAATTTCGGAATCACTGACAATGGACATACAATCAGTATGACCGTCAATCCAACTTTTTACGATGCCGTTCAAGACGTTCTTCAATATCATATATGAAAAAGTAACTTAAACAATGATCTAGATCTTAATAAATGAAAACTGAAATTGTATGCGTAAATTATTGAAACTGGACGAAATTCAATGCACACTAACGTCGAAATAATTGGGAGAAGTAGATTCAATCAAACGATATTAAACAGGATCTATCAAAAAAATTACGATGTAATTAACAGTTAAAGCTATGAAAACAAGAAACTAACTCATAGCACTTTATTTATCTTACGAAATATAAACTAAAAAATAAAATAAATTATAAAAACCCCGCTTCTATCTACGCTCATGAAAACAGAAATGAACTATAAATATCCATTTGGAATTTACTGCAAGTGAGAATTAATGAATATTAAATCACATTCTTACATGTAAATGTCGACTTATTTAATGCGTATAAATCTACAATCCGTCAAACTAAGTTTGTACTAGTATGCAGAACACACTCTTTCGCGACAACGAACTTCCTGGTAGTTAGGTTAATTAAGAATTAAGAAATACTGAAAAAACAAGCCTATCAACGCGAGGACACGTACAGACGACCGTTTCGTTCTAATTGGAACTTCTCAATGTACGGCATTCCCTTTCGATGACGACCTTGCTTTTTCATTTCTATACTTTCTGTATATATAGTTAACATTTGGAATTTACTGCAAGTGAGAATTAATGAATATTAAATCACATTCTTACATGTAAATGTCGACTTATTTAATGCGTATAAATCTACAATCCGTCAAACTAAGTTTGTACTAGTATGCAGAACACACTCTTTCGCGACAACGAACTTCCTGGTAGTTAGGTTAATTAAGAATTAAGAAATACTGAAAAAACAAGCCTATCAACGCGAGGACACGTACAGACGACCGTTTCGTTCTAATTGGAACTTCTCAATGTACGGCATTCCCTTTCGATGACGACCTTGCTTTTTCATTTCTATACTTTCTGTATATATAGTTAACATTTGGAATTTACTGCAAGTGAGCAGTAAATTCCAAATGTTAACTATATATACAGAAAGTATAGAAATGAAAAAGCAAGGTCGTCATCGAAAGGGAATGCCGTACATTGAGAAGTTCCAATTAGAACGAAACGGTCGTCTGTACGTGTCCTCGCGTTGATAGGCTTGTTTTTTCAGTATTTCTTAATTCTTAATTAACCTAACTACCAGGAAGTTCGTTGTCGCGAAAGAGTGTGTTCTGCATACTAGTACAAACTTAGTTTGACGGATTGTAGATTTATACGCATTAAATAAGTCGACATTTACATGTAAGAATGTGATTTAATATTCATTAATTCTCACTTGCAGTAAATTCCAAATGTTAACTATATATACAGAAAGTATAGAAATGAAAAAGCAAGGTCGTCATCGAAAGGGAATGCCGTACATTGAGAAGTTCCAATTAGAACGAAACGGTCGTCTGTACGTGTCCTCGCGTTGATAGGCTTGTTTTTTCAGTATTTCTTAATTCTTAATTAACCTAACTACCAGGAAGTTCGTTGTCGCGAAAGAGTGTGTTCTGCATACTAGTACAAACTTAGTTTGACGGATTGTAGATTTATACGCATTAAATAAGTCGACATTTACATGTAAGAATGTGATTTAATATTCATTAATTCTCACTTGCAGTAAATTCCAAATGTTAACTATATATACAGAAAGTATAGAAATGAAAAAGCAAGGTCGTCATCGAAAGGGAATGCCGTACATTGAGAAGTTCCAATTAGAACGAAACGGTCGTCTGTACGTGTCCTCGCGTTGATAGGCTTGTTTTTTCAGTATTTCTTAATTCTTAATTAACCTAACTACCAGGAAGTTCGTTGTCGCGAAAGAGTGTGTTCTGCATACTAGTACAAACTTAGTTTGACGGATTGTAGATTTATACGCATTAAATAAGTCGACATTTACATGTAAGAATGTGATTTAATATTCATTAATTCTCACTTGCAGTAAATTCCAAATGTTAACTATATATACAGAAAGTATAGAAATGAAAAAGCAAGGTCGTCATCGAAAGGGAATGCCGTACATTGAGAAGTTCCAATTAGAACGAAACGGTCGTCTGTACGTGTCCTCGCGTTGATAGGCTTGTTTTTTCAGTATTTCTTAATTCTTATAAATATCCAACAAAAAACGTCGCAATTGTCGATGAAAACAGATGTGCGCGCTAGTCAGATCAATAGTGCATTCAATAACTGCGTGATGTTCATCATACTTCTGTAAGTACATCACTGATGTACTTACAGAAGTTGTACCAAATTCTATATACTAGCTTTGAATATTTAACGTACTTCGGGCGCTATAGCACAAAAGTGAATTTTTTTGTCGATTTTCTTTAATAACTCATTTATTTTTAAAGTAAGACAAATTTAATTTGCACATCCTTGAGGCACTTTTTTAATAGGAATCTGGTCGTGTATTTAGATTTTTGAATACTGCTATAGTAGTTGAGCTACAATAGTCAAGTTTAATTTTTTTATTGGGGTTATAGTTGGCTATGATACCATCGAAAAGAATTTTTCTTTCCCTTTTCAAAAATGTATAATTTGTTATACCTGATACCAAAACCAATTTCAAAAATTAAAAAAAAAACATATTGTTACATTAACAGGTTAGAGCGGTTGTGGCATTTGACAATAGGAAACATTGGAAACATAAAACAATCTCAGATACAACTGTCGTTGTTAGTGTTTGTTTGTAACGGGTGTTCAGAAACATTCGAAGTCAAAGTAGGCCTGAAAATATGAAGTCATGTCTGAGATAGATTGATACATTTACTTAATACAATTTTATAGGTTATCAAATTAGTATATTAATACTTAAGTAAAGATATACGATTTTTTGTTCAGAGCCCACTTGACTTCGTATGTTTCTGAACACCCGTTAGTTGACATTTAGTTTATGTTCTGTGAAATTTACAAACCGAATAGCAAAATAAATATCTAGCATAATAAAATATAAAGTTCCATTTAAATACAAAATTTAGTGATTATTATTAAATAATTTTGCTGTCATGGAGCCGTTTAGTAATAGTGACAAATTTTATATGTTGTCCTGTTACATTCTGTGTCAAAAAAATTCGACGAGAGCTACCGAAATGTACATAAACCAGTATCTAAAACGCAGGCAATCCCATATTTCTACTTACATAAATTGAAAGGTAAATATAATACATCACGGATCATTTACTAAGCCATATACAAAAACGCAGCGCATAAGTAATGATTTAGTAATGAAACTAAAACTAATGTTTTACAAGCAGTTGTTGAAAATCCAAACACATTAGTTACGGAAATTTAACATAACACCGGCGTTCCAAATCTACTGCTCATAAGATTTTGGCTTCCCACAAATATCATCCATATAAATACTAATAATAGGTATATGTCAATCTTTAAGACCAGGGGATAATGAAAGACGAAGAGAATTTTGTGAATTGTACAATGATAATTTTGATGATAATTAGTCCGGTGAAGCTAGATTCACAAACAATGGCTTATTCAATAGAGAAAATTTACGATTTTGGTCTACAGAAAACCCTCATGTAATCAGACCTGCCCGACGTCAAGTGCGTTTTGGATTTAATGCCTGGTGTGACATACTAGGATCACGATTAATTGGGCCAATAATTTTTAATAAAACATTAACGTCCGACGTTTATTTGCATTTACTGCAAAATAATATTAAAGACTTGCTGGGCGAATTACCTTTACAAGAGGCTCATAATTGTTGGTTTCATCAGGACGGTGCTTCAGCACATAATTCCAGAATTGTAACCAATTTCCTCTGTCAGCGGTTTGGTAACAGGTGGATCGAAACTCGTGGACCAGTTGCATGGCCACCAAGATCTCCTAATCTGACGCCACTCGACTTCTATTTGTGGGGTTACATTAAAGACAAACTAACAAATCGGAGACTGTGGCTTATAAGTGAATAAAATAAAATTAAAAAACCCTTACCACAATAGAATTTAATGATCCTAAATACGTATTTCTACAACCACGTTGTCATCTTCAGTAGAAGAAACAGTGTAACACTTGAACGCACCAAAACACTCACAGAAGGATTGTTCTGAACGTCTTCTAGTTTAACACTAGTCTACTGAAGATGACAACGTAGTTGTAGAAATACGTATTTACAATCATTAAATTCTATTGTGGTAAGGGTTTTTTAATTTGATTTTATTAAAGACAAAGTGTAGGCCCGCAGCTACAATAACGTAAATGAACATCGTGAAAGCGTGGTTCACGAATTTCGAGCTATTCCAAGGCGTATTTTACATAAAGTTGTTAAATCTACTATACGTAGATCTTATTTATGTTTGGAAAATGATGGTCAACTGTTTGAACATTTTGTATAATTTCTTATTATAATTTTGTTTTAAATAACCTTCTATTGTCAAATATCACAACCGCTATAACATGTGTTGTTTTTTTTTATTTTTGGAATTAGTTTTGGTATCAGGTATTACAAATTATACATTTTTTAAAAGGGAAAGAAAAATTCTTTTCGATGGCGCCATAGCCAACTATGATCCCCGTAAGAAAAATGAAACTTGACCATTGTAGCTCAACTATTATAGCAGTATTCAAAAATCTAAATGCACCACCAAATTCCTATTAAAAAAGTGCCTTAAGAAAGCGCAAATTAAATTTGTCTTACATTAAAAATAAATGAGTTATTAAGGAAAATCTAAAAATTAAAAATTAACTTTTTTTGCTATAGCGCCCGAAGTACGTTGAATATTCATAGCTAGTGTATAGGGTTTGGTACAACTTTTCCTCTGCAGTATTTGATCTGATTTAACCAAATCTCTGTCTCTCATAATAAGCGAGATCCCCATATTGATCATGAATCTGGGGACACACTGTATATACTGCTGAATCTCACTTTGGGATTATTAGTTTTTGTTATTATAATCGCTTCTCTATGCTATCCTTTGCTTGTGCTTTTCTCTATGTTTTGTCTATGGTATTTTTGTTACCTAATGACACTATGATAGAAATTAGAGAAATTTTTATCATTTCCGATTCCACTTAACTTGTAAAATTGATTGTTTGAACACGTTTATATAATATTTAATAACAGAAACCGAACATTAATAGGATAGTTGCAAGTAATTCTTCGTCTAATAAAGATAATGAAACCCTAAGCTACATATATGTTGTTTAAAGTTCAATTATTATTTTAACCATTATTATTGTCATGAATGTATGTACATCTAACTAACCTGTTCAACTGGCCTAGGCCTCCAAGGAAACGAAACACCTGTAGGGTCTTCTAGAAGTCTTTCTTGAGCAGCTCGACTCACTGTACCGCCATCCTTATCTAGTAGGACTAATGTAGGTACTCCTGACTTAATTCTATATCTTCTTGATAGCCTTGTCTGTAAAATTAAATGATTTTGAACGAGACAGTTTTAATAGACTTTTATTAGTGTCTAAATTTATATACTTTTTTCAAGAACCCTTTGAATTAACACAAGATTTAAAAAAGCATCTTAAACAAATTCACATAAATAAAGCTACAAGCATTTGAAATTTTAGATAACTTTACTAATGCAAACATTTTGTACCGCTGCAAAAAAAAATCCATTGGAAATCATTTAAAAAGAAGTTGCTTTATTGAATTAGTTGTTTAAAATCTTGCCTAATTACATAGTCTGGCTCTTCTTAGAATTGTACCGCTAACAGTCTCAGTATCAGTAAGAATAGTTTCTGCGACATCCATAATTCTAGTAACAAGTTGTTCTCTGTTTTCAGGGTTTTCTGCAAAAACCAAATTTTTAAGCCTTCTCCACAAAAAATAATCTAGGGAATTTAAGCCTGGTGACCTTGCTGGCCAAGCAACTGTTGAATATGTTTGATTAAGAAAATCTGTCAATGTGTGGAGGTGTGCCATCGTACTGTATGATTCGTCGTCTTACATTAAGAGGAATGTCATCCAGTAATGTTGGAAGGTAATTTTCCAGGAAAGTAAATAATGAATGGTCGTAAGACGTTCTTCGATTATAAACGGACTAATGAGATGGTCGTCAATAATACAACATCAAACATTCATTGAAAGTCTATCTTGAAACTGGGATTCTTTAGTTTGCCGTGATTTTCAAGTGCCCAATAGTGAGAAGTCGTGCTGTTTCGGGTGAACGAGGCTTCATCCGTAAACAATATTTTCCGACAAAGCCTTCGATTTCTCAATAACCAGCGTCTGCGTTTGAGTTCGAGTCATAAGCGGGGTTCCTGCCCGAGCAATTTTATACGGTATACAGTTTTCGTTTCTAGAGCAAGAGCTAACATTATAAAGATGGCCTTTACTAATGTCGCATCTATTATATCAGCGCTAACAATCTTTTGTCTAGCAACTAGTGAACACAATTATATTTATTGATGTAATTATTTTCATTATTATTGTTGTTTTTTTCTTTAATTTTCAGGTTAATTGTTTTTACAATTAAAAGGAAACACAATTATGTGTTTCTTATTTAATTTTACAATGGATCTTCATAAAGTAATATAATTTTCCCTAATGTTATTGTTGATATGGGATACATATCTGAGAGTGATGTAGTCAACAGTATGTTAAAATTTTATAGCTGGTGATAACCAGGTACTTTCATTCGTGATAAGTATGCAGAGTGATTATCATATTATATTTAATTTATCGATTCGAAAGAATACCTACCCATCTTATTGGAAATGAACTAGAGTTACTCCAGTATTTAAGAGAGGAGACATTACTGATGTGTGTAATTACAGGCCAATATCAATACCTATTAAGATAAAATAAAACAAATTTTATGAATTTCACTTTTTAATTATCACTGTAACGAGTCGTTTCGCACCAACCTGGGCTTCGTCAGACATATAACTAACTTATTTACAAAATATTTTTTATATTAAACACAAGTAAACAGTAACAAGCAAAAACACATGTTTTATTTTAAAAAATAGTGAGAGAGATGGGTGCTTTTTATTACGGGATGTCTATACAAAACTTTCGCTACGGTTTATAAAAAAATGTACTGTTCTTAAGTAATAAAACTAAAGGTTTACATTATATTACAGGGATAAAGAATTCTATGGAAAAATACAAAAATACTATACACTATGTAACTGTCTGCAAATCAAATAAATAGATTAAGTAAGGGTGAATTATTTGTTTCTAATTGATCATTTAAGATCTTGTCAGTTTTCTTTATTTTATTGATTTTCAGTGACTCTAATAAATTAAGTTTTTTGCCCTTATTTTCTATATGTAATATTTTAAATTCTTTGTTAAAATTGTGGTTCGTTGAATTGATATGAGACGCATATGAAGAGTCACTTTTATTATTTCTAAATGAAGAAAAATGTTCTTTGACGCGTACTTCAAACGATCTGCCTGTCTGTCCGATATAAGTCATAGGGCAACTACCGCAGGTTAACTCATAGACCCCTGACTTTTTATTGTTGTTTGTTAAATCCTTATTGTTTTTTATAAATTTGGATAAATTGTTATTAGTTTTAAACGCTGTATTAATGTCAAACTTTCTTAAATATTTACAAATTTTTGTGCTTGAAGAGCCTATAAACGTGATCATTTTAAATTTTTGGGTGTTATTATTTAATATTGGGTAAACTTGTGATATGGCTTTTGTACGGAGTTTTTTATTTAAAATGTTATCTATTATATTACTTTTATATCCATTGTTGATAGCTATTTGTCTAATTCAATTTAACTCTTTCTCGAAATTTGTTTGGTTCAACGGAGTATTTATTAATCTATGTATAAGACTGTGATAAGCCGCTAATTTGTGTTGTATCGGATGGCAAGAAGTGTTATGTATAGTAATATCTGTAGTTGACGGTTTGTGGTAAATAGCAAAGTTACATTTATTGTTAATTCTAGTAATCGTTAAATCGAGAAAGTTAATACTATTATTTGTTTCCTGTTCCATTGTAAACTTAATATTTTGATGCAATGTATTAATATAATCAAATAATAAATTTAATTGTCTATTTGTTCCTATGAAACCTAGTAATATGTCATCTACGTATCTATACCAAAATAATACATTTTGAAAAAGAGGATTTTTTGAAATAGAATTTTCAAGATGATCCATAAAAATCTCAGCTAATAACGGGCTTAGGGGATTACCCATGATTAAACCTTCTTTACAAGTGTATATGTTTTCATTAAATTGAAAGTAATTTTAAATTTTGAACGTCGAAGGAAATAAGTTTTGTGTTAGACGTTAAAGTAACGTCTTTGATTTTGTTTATTAGTGCATATGAGTTTTTTACGCTTAATTTAGGTTTAAAACCTGTATATTTAATAATTATATCTATAAGCCTTTTCGAGAGTTTGTAGGACGGAGCTGTCACATATGAAACAACCGGACGAATCAATCATATACAATATCAATACTTTGTAATTTAACTAACATTTTCGAACATATTCTGTACAATGTAGTATATAACAAACTCAAATCCAAACTTTTACCTTTACAGTATGGCTTTGTACGAGGAAGATGTTACTACGACTGTTACTAATTTAACATATATATTTCATGATATATGCATTTCCATTGACAATTTAAGTCAAGTAGATATCATTTATACAGTTATACGGTTTTAGTGGCAACATCATTGCGTTTATTGGCTTATATCTATCGGGTAGAATTAATTACGTACACTACAATGGTTATCGGTCGTTCGAATTTGTCCCAACATCAAGAGTACCTTAAGGATTCACTTCGGGTCCTCAATTATTCTTAATTTTTATTAATGACATATTAGAATTATTTTTACGTTCCGCACTCACGTATGTAGATGATCTTAAAGTGTACAAAACTATAAATAACTTGGAGGATGCAATGAACCTACAGCATATTCTCAAAATTGTCAAAGAATGGGGCTCAGATAATAAATTTTCCCTTTATATAGAAAAATCCTGTTATTAGGTACTCGATACGAAAGCATGTGCTATCTTATGATTACAACATAAACGATCACGTATTGGAGTCCAAAAAAATTGTAAAAAACCTAGGAGCTCTATTCGATAGTTTCTTTAGATTTGCTGAACGCGTTTCTAGTATATGTAAATCGGCTTCTAAAAGTCTTGCATTTGTCATGCCGTGACTCCAAACTTTTGACTAATCTCGAAACTATTAAATATTATTTATGTTTCACTGGTACGCAGTAAATTGGAATATGCTTCAATAATATGTATTCAGAGAGAAATACAAGTCATATTAATCTCCTGCGTGAGCACAGGTTGGATTCTCTGCTAACAAACAGGGATACAACTTTTGCAATATTCATATTTGAACTTCTTTGAATAACCAGGTAAACCGTATGCAACTTTTGTGAATATTGGTTTCTGTGTTCCGAGGATAGCCGCGAGACATGTCGATACATTTTATACGATTCGTCATCAAACAGGAATTATACTGAGGAGCCCCATATTCCAAATGTGCCAATATGGTAATATTTATTACGAAGATATTTTTATCGGGACTAATAGTGAGTGACCTCTGTGATAGTTATTTATCAACTCTAACTTTTTAGTTTGTGTTAAAGACTGAATTCAATATGTAACTTTAAATTTATAATGCACATATAGAATTTTGTTGTTGTAACCAGTTTTGGTTACTACGGTTAGGTGCAATTAAATAAATATTATTATCATTTTTATCATTATCATCATTATCATCATTATCATCATTATCATCATTATTATCATTATCATTATTATCATTATTATCATTATTATCATTATTATCATTATTATCATTACTATCATTATTATCATTATTATCATTATTATCATTATTATCATTATTATCATTATTATCATTATTATCATTATTATCATTATTATCATTATTATCATTACTATCATTACTATCATTATTATCATTATTATCATTACTATCATGATTTTTTTTGTGTGTGTGAGGTGAAATCCTTTGTGGACACTACATGCTTAGGTCGAGCGCATTGTAGTAGTGTGGGACTCCCGGATGGGGTGTGCAAATCTGATCTACCCACTAAAACACCTCTCTCTTCTACATGCTGCGTGTCCGGAACCACCATTTACGGCATATCCTTCAGACCACACAGACGGCCTCTTTTCCTCCATACTTTCAACCACCACTCTTTCTCGCCCTTTCTTCCCTTTCGCGCACCGACAACACTTCCGCAACAAAACTGCGTATCCTTTGCCAGCTTCTCTCGCTCTCCAACATCGCCCAACAACACCATCTCGATTAAGCCTTTGGTCTAGGTCCCTTTCCAGCGCAGACCTATCATCACCCCACCTAGTACATTCCAGAATCTCGTGCTCTGGTGTGTCTTCCATCCCACAGTCCATGCACTGGTCATCTTCTGAGAGATGGAAACGTTTTAAGAATGACCTGAAGTGTCCGTGGCCAGTCAAAAACTGGGTCAGGTAATAGTCCGTTGTTCTAAAACCGCAGTTGACCCATCTAATGATGTCCGGGATCAGAGCTTTGGTCCATCCAGCGGAGGTGTGTAGCTGTTACCACGCACTCTGCCATTTCCTCAGTGTGGCCTCTCTTTCCTTTGCCTTGGTATCCGTTAGGCACTCGCTCTTGGTCTTGGTCCGAAAGATACGGACTTGCTCCTCTGCCAGCAAGTAAAAAGGAGGTACGCCGGCTATTACTAGTACCGCGTCGGTGGAGACTGTTCGATAGCCACCGATCACTCTTAGGGGGATCTTCTTTGTAACCTCATCAGGATGTCTCTGTATTTTTGGAAGTCCATCACGGACGACCAGACCGGTATCGCATAGAGCATTTGTGATTGCACCACGCCATACAATAGCTCTCGCTTCCTAGTACTGGATCCTCCCATATTGGGCATGATCCTTGTAAGAGCGCTCAAAATGGCCTCCGCTCTTTCCTTGACATACCCTACGTGCGGGCCGAAGGTTAGATTATTATCTAATACCACTCGCGGGTATTTCATTTCTAATTATTATTATCATTATTATTATTATTATTATTATTATTATTTCCTCCATTCACAAGAACATTCAATTTGTTCTTGGTTGCCAGTGTGTTAACCCATCGGTTCGTGAGAACAAGATGGCTGGCATAACTATCATAATATTATTATTATTGTTGTTTGTTATATCTTATTTCCAGGTATTTTTCCGTAACCTAACTATGCAGCTCTCCTCCATATGGCATGCTTCATTCTTAGTAAGCAGATAATAACACCTCCAACAATGTAGGGGGGGGGCACTTTCACGGCCCATAGGGTCCGGCGCTTTAGTTGTTATGTTGACGAAGTGGGTTGAGATGAAGGTATCTCAACAACATCCTCGCCTGCGTTCTTTGTTTCTACTGAAGCATGCCATGTTTGTGTTTCATTTCCAATTTGCTGTTTCGGTCTTTGCTGGATAATCCCACCTGGATCCTGCTCCTCCGACCCACCACAATATCCTTTTCATCCAGTGTTTGGAGCAAGTGTACCACATTGGGGCTGCTAACCCAACCCAACGGTTAGCTCAGGAACCCGTGGGGTCGCTAGTCCCCAGTAATCTATCTTTAGGCTAACCTGTGCGGGTTTATTATTATTATAATTTCCTCCATTCACAAGAACATTCAATTTGTCCTTGGTTGCCAGAGTGTTAACCCATCGGTTCGTGAGAACAAGATGGCTGGCATAACTATCATAATATTATTATTGTTGTTTATTATTTCTTATTTCCAGGCATTCTTCCGTAACCTAACTATGCAGCTCTCCTGCTTCATTCTTAGTAAGCAGATAATAACACCTCCCACCATGTGGGGGGGGGTCATTTTCACGGCCCATAGGGTCCGGCGCTTTAGTTGTTATGTTGACGAAGTGGGTTGAGATGAAGGTATCTCAACAACATCCTCGCCTGCGTTCTTTGTTTCAACTAAAGCATGCCATGTTTGTGTTTCATTTATTATTATTATCTCTTCCACTCACAAGAACCATTCGTTCTTGGTTTCCATTATCTTACCCCATCTGTTCATTCGAACAAGATGGGTGGCATAGTTATCTATCATTCATTTATTTTTATATGAATATTGATTATAGTAGATACTTACCAGTACTTTCAGGTTGTGAACTTATGTGTTGTCCGCTGCTGGCAGCTTGCTTCTCTCTCTGGGTGTGTGGTTTTGTATTTGTGCGAGCGCGCAAGTGTAGGGGTGTTGTATTTTAGCGCGCTCGTGCATGTGTTTAGTGTCCGTTCGCGCTAATTTCGATAGATCGGAGAACCAGCCGTTGTGCAGGGCCGCCAACCCTTTCCCGGCAACTTCTTTACTTTTCCGTGCAGTACTTCGACGGCCCAAACCCCGCCCCATCGAGGCAAGGCCCAGACCCGCGAAGCGCACCCTGCACGGGGTTGCTCATCGCCAACCAATGGAACACTCGTAGTGGCTACTTTGGTTGACGACGGTGACACTTTGTGCCATCTTAACGTTTTCCGCCATTGCGGGGGCACTGCACACACGTCGAGCGTGTGTGCTGTTCACGGCAGCCTAGCCAGGTTGCAACCCAGGACCGGTCCTGGTGGTGTGTGCATTGCGCGGCGCCGTGTTTTGCGCCGCGTAGCTTGGTTCCTCTCTCCCCTGCTGGAAAGGCGGAATGGCACCTGTCCGCCCATAGGGCAGACCCCCTAGAGTTTGGTAGCACATATCCTAGGCTACCACCCAGTAGAGGACCACATCAGCACCCCATCCGTTCCGTCATTTCGCCTCCCGGCCACGTTGCCCACGTTCGCGCGCTCCAACATCAGTTTAGCACACGACGTATTATTGCAGCCGTGTCTAGCAAGACACTTTTTTGCATTTTTAAATAAAGTTTCTGGTAGAGATCCAAAACATGTATGGACTTGTGTAATTTATGTGGGATTTCTCCCGTTGCGCCAATCACAATTGGGACTATTAGGACCTTGTCCATCTTCCACATACTCTTGATTTTGTCGCTGAGAGGTAAATATTTATTTACCTTCTCACTATAGTTCCTTGCAGTGTTTTCTGCCAACGGAACAGCAATGTCAATGATGTACGTTACCTTGTCCTTCTTCAGTGTCAGTATTATATCTGGAATATTGTTGGGAATTGTTTTATCTGTGATTATTTGGCGATTCCCATTTAATCGAGAATTTTCGTCCTCGCAAACTGAAGGTGTTTTATATTCATAATAAGGGACATTTTCAGAATACGACAAGTGCTTCTGTCTGAGCAGGTGGTGTAATATTTTTGCAACCCTGTTGTGCCTCTCGAGATATTGTTTGGGGGCAAGTACAGAGCATTCTGCCATCAAATGATCAATTGTTTCTTCCTTATCTGCGCATACACGACATCTAATGTCAGATAAATTCTCCTTAAGAATTTTTTTCCTATAGGAACGCATTGGAATTACTTGATCTTGGATGGCGGCTATGAATTCCTCTGTTTCTGCAAACAGGTTACCTGTATACAGCCATGCCTGCGACGCTAAGGTGTCAAAATTTTCAGATCCAATTGTTAACGGATACTTGCCATGCAAAGATTTATTTTTCCATCTCTCTTTCTGTTGGGGTATACTTAAGATTCTCGTGGATGGATTGAATTCATTGTTAGCCAGTTTGAGTGGCGTAAATTTGTCCATTTGAGCAATCGCATTATGCAATCTACTTTCTTTCGACTTTTGCAGAAAGTACTCTCGTAAATTATTTACCTGTGTATAATGCCTGCAATAAGCACTCGGTATTCCTCTACCTCCTTCTCTTCTTGGTAGGTGGAACCTTTCGATCGCACTACGTGGGTGATGAATTCTAAATTTTCTGGCTTCTACTCTTGTCTTGATGTCTATTGCTTCAAGTTCAGCATCAGTCCAGTTAATTATTCCAAATCCATAAGTAAGTACGGAAGTTACAAAGCTGTTTATTGCCTTGGACATATTTCTTGCCGACAATCTGGTTTTCAACAACGATCGCAGCCTAGAGAAATACTGATCTTTCGTTGATTCTTTTAAAATATTATGTTCTATTCCTCTAGCCTGCAAATAACCAACATACTTATAATAGTCGTTGCTCTCCATTCCAATAACTAGTCCTTGACAGCCTTCCACTTCGAACCCACGATGTTCAACCCATTGTCCCTTTTCCATGCATTATTATTATTTCCTCCATTCACAAGAACATTCAATTTGTCCTTGGTTGCCAGTGTGTTAACCCATCGGTTCGAGAACAAGATGGCTGGCATAGCTATCGTAATATTATAATTATTGTTTTTTATTATTTTCTATTTCCAGGTATTTTTCCGTAACCTAACTATGCAGCTCTTCTCCATATGGCATGCTTCATTCTTAGTAAGAAGATAATAACACTTCCCACCATGTAGGCTTCATTTTCGCGGCACATAGGGTCCGGCGCTTTAGTTGTTATGTTGACGAAGTGGGTTGAGATGAAGGTATCTCAACAACATCCTCGCCTGCGTTCTTTGTTTCTACTGAAGCATGCCATGTTTGTATTTCATTTCCAATTTGCTGTTTCGGTCTTTGCTGGTTAATCCTACCTGGATCATGCTCCTCCGACCCACCACAGTATCCTTTTCATCCAGTGTTTGGAGCAAGTGTATATCATTGGGGCTGCTAACCTAACCCATCGGTTAGCTGAGGAACCCGTGGGGTCGCTAGTCCCCAGTAACCTATCTCTAGGCTACCGTGTGCGGGTTTATTATTATTATTATTACGATTACAATTATTATTATTATTATTATTTCCTCCATTCACAAGAACATTCAATTTGTCCTTGGTTGCCAGTGTGTTAACCCATCGGTTCGTGAGAATAAGATGGCTGGCATAACTATCATAATATTATTATTATTGTTGTTTATTATTTCTTATTTCCAGGTATTTTTCTGTAACCTAACTATGCAGCTCTCTTCCATACGGCATGCTTCATTCTTAGTAAGCAGATAATAACACCTCCCACCATGTAGGGGGGGTTCATTTTCACGGCCCATAGGGTCCGGCGCTTTAGTTGATGTTGACGAAGTGGGTTGAGATGAAGGTATCTCAACAACATCCTCGCCTGCGTTCTTTGTTTCTACTGAAACATGCCATGTTTGTGTTTCATTTCCAATTTGCTGATCGGTCTTTGCTAGTTAATCCTATCATTATTATTATTATTATTATTATTATTATTGATGTGTGCGCTCCTTTCGAGAGAAAGGGAAAAAGTTGATACACGGCCGCAAGGAAAGCATATCAACATCAATCCTGCTTGATATGGATGGTATGTGCAAGTAAGCTCGGTAGAGGTATTCATTCATTTCATTTGTCCATCTCAACCGCTTAAGCTTACTGGTCCCTTCGGTGGGCTGACCGGTATGGCCAGTAACACTTTCGGGGATTGGAACTTCGACAATGCGCTGGGTTGGTTTTAGGAAGCAGGATAGATGGTGTTAGTGATCGACCAGAGGTCGGAAAGGGGCGGCCGGAAATAGTCCCCTTTTCAGCCTAATGGGCTGCCTGGGAACGCCATCTTCAATACGCCATTATTATTATTATTATTATTGATGAGAAAGCTCCTTTCGGGAGAAAGGGAAAAAGTTGATACCGCCGCGAGGCAAGCATATCAACATCTATTTTGCTTGGTATGGATGGAAACATTGGTAACATAGAATTATACATGTATATTAAATGTTTTTTTTTTCATGGATCTACTGTAACGCTTTTTTTTTTAAATATTCGTTGACTCTAGTATGACAATTTTTGAAGCTGTTTATATGTCATAGGATGTATATTTAGGGTCTTTAGAGCCTCATGTAACTTCAGCGGTATTTCTCCTGTAGCACCGATGATGATGGGTACTACAATCACTTTGTTTTGGCTCCACACTTCTATAACATCTTGGGCAAGTGGTAAATATTTGTCGATCTTATCTCTGTGCTTCGCCTGGATATTCGCTGGCGCTGGCACAGAGATGTCTATGAGGTATGTGATGCTCTTGTTATGGCCTCGTAACGTAATGTCTGGTCTGTTGTGTTGGACAGTTCTATCAGTTTGTATTGTCCGATTCCAGTAAATCATGGCCTCAGGCAACCCCACTACATTTTTCGGCTGGTACTGGTAATATGGCGTTATTCCAGTGGTTCCATCATACAGTTTGCATATTGCCTGGTGGATCACTTTCGCAACATTGTTGTGGCGTCTGGTGTATTGTTTTGGGGCTAAAATGGAGCATCCGCTGACTATATGTTCTATGGTTTCCGGTTTCTCGCCACATACTCTGCATGACGTTGATGCGATGTTTTCTTTTAGTATGTGTTTCTTGTAGGTGCGAGTTGCTATCACTTGATCTTGTATAGCCATCATAAAGCCCTCTGTTTCGAGAAATAAGTTTGTGTACATAGCCATTGTAGCGTCGCTTCTTTATCGATGTATGCATTGTATGCAGCGTGTATGTACCTGCCGTGTAGTTCTTTGTTTCTCCACGCGTCAATTTTTTATTGCCTTGGACATATTTCTTGCCGACAATCTGGTTTTTAACAACGATCGCAGCCTAGAGAAATACTGATCTTTCGCTGATTCTTTTGCAATATTGTGTTCTATTCCTCTAGCCTGTAAATACCCAAGATACTTATAATAGTCGTTGCTCTCCATTCCAATAACTAGTCCTTGTCCGCCTTCCACTTCGAACCCACGATGTTCAACCCATTGTCCCTTTTCTATGCAACTTATTTTGCATTTTTCCAATCCAAATTTCATTTGGATATCTCTACTATAACGGCCAACACAGTTTAGGAGATCGCGGAGATGATTCTTTTTCCTAGCATACAATTTCAGATCATCCATGTACCAAAGGTGACTAATTTGTACGACAGGTTGTAGTAAATTACATCCCTTATTTAGGGAATTTAACAAAGTTGTTAACGGTTTCAAGGCTAAACAAAACCACAGTGGACTCAAAGCGTCTCCCTGAAATATGCCTCTTTTAATACTGATCTTACCTGCATCAATACTTTCTGTAGGGGTTTTCATTAACAAACTTGTCTTCCATTTAGTCATGGCGTAACTAAGAAAATTAATATGATGCTCCTCAATCCTATATAACCTAAGAATCTCTACTAGCCACGAGTGAGGTACACCATCAAACGCTTTCTGATAGTCTATATATGCCATGTAGAGATTTTATTTTGCTTTCACCACATTCTTCATCACAACTGAATCAATCAGGAGCTGTTCTTTTCAACCTCTTGATCCTTTTCTACATCCTTTCTGTTCCTCTTCTAAAAGGTTGTTATTCTCCAAATGGGCATATATCTTTTCAGATATAATCGAGGTGAACATCTTGTATAACGTAGGAAGACATGTAATTGGTCTATATTTAGAGGGATCTTCCGCAGATACATTAGATTTGGGAATTAAGAAGGTGTTTCCCTCGGTCATGAATTCTGGCAGATCGGTTGGTTGTTCTAGCAATAATTGGAAGCACTTAGCAAGTTGCAGGTGCGTCGATGTAATTTTTTTTAACCAGAAATTTTGTATTTTATCTGGTCCAGGTGATTTCCAATTCATTGCTTTTTGGATTGCTCTTTTCACATCTTTTGAATCAATCCGCCAATTTATCATTGTCCTAACGTTACTTACCTTCCTTCTTTCATCCGTCAGTCATTTTGCATTTCTATGTTGCACCGGCGTACTCCATATTCCAGACCAATAATCTGATATTTTGTCTTTCGTTGGTAACTGTTGTCCAGGATTTGTATCACTCAAGCCACGATAGAATAATTTTTGATTTCTAGCCAACTGTTTATTTTGCTGCCTTCGGGTATTTCTGATTTTATATAGTTTCAACCTCTTTGCATATGCCGCTAATTTCTGCTTTAATAAATCTAAAATTTCTACAACATTGGAGTTTTCAGGTGAAACATAACAGCTCACTATAACCTCTGCATCTCTCTTAACCCTCGCGCTAGCATTGTCCTTTAAAATTTGAGTTAATATTCCAATTTCCCGTCTCAGATTTTCTATTTTCCATGTCAATCGTTTTTCCCAACAAGGAGTTTTATTCCTACTATCGAATTCCATTTCTACGGTGTCTATATTTTGATCATTTAATATCAAAACCGTACATGCACCTGTATATATTAAACTGTGGAGCTCTTCCAGTGTTGTGCTATTTTTTATTTTTGTCTCAATAATGCCGTTTACCTCGTTTATAATATCAGATGTGACCTTTTGGTAAATAAGCTTTTTTAGATGCGGCTTCTTACTAGGTACAACTCTATGATATTTAAGAAAATTATTCTCAAACTCTAAATGAAATCTACTTTCCTGTACGGGCAAGACTATTAATTCATCCGAAAACGGGTTAATCTGTTCTTCAACCTCCACTTCGTCATTATTACTCATACCAATTTCTAAGGAAACCTCTTGTCTCACTTGATTAATTATTTCCGCTGACAATCAATTATTAATGAATATAGATCGTCTTTGATCAAGATATTTTGAATGGTTTTATCCGCCAACTCTGGGAACTTTTCAGTTACCTGTCTATGTGCTCTGCTCCATACGGTATTTTAACTGTTCCCAGTTTTGTTATTGTGTAATAACATCTGAGCATAAACTTCTTCATTTCTAACGTCCAAGAAGTTCTTTTCCTTTGATGTTCGTCCGCTATAATAGATTGAGAATTGACTATTTCTTCAATATCTTTATCTATATTCACGTCTACATTATTTCCCTCTTCTCGGATCAGCGTTTGTTGATTATCATTTATATTCTCAATCTCCAATTCTACAGAAACCTCATTTCTTATTCCATCAATGACTTCTGAAGGTAATCTATTATTGATGAATATAGATCTACGCTGATCCAATACATTTTGTATGGTTTTATTTCTGAGTTCTGGGAACTTTTCAATTACTTTTCTATGTAATTCAGTCCCATATGGCACATTCAGTGTGTTTATTTTCGTTAGCAAGAAACAACATCGAACTAAGAACTCATTCATTTCGTTTGTCCATAAAATTCTCCTTCTTCGATGTTGACCAGACCGAGTGGGCTGAGATGTGAGCATTTCAGCAACATCTGGACCAGTACTAGTGCTTGCTAACGTTTCATTAAAAGATGCTATACTAGCGGTCTCATTAGCTGTGTCGTGTAATGATACATCTAGGTAATGAGACCGTGTTCTAACCATAGTTATTAAAACAACAGATTAAAGCAACAAATTAAGAAAATTAAACGAATTCAAATGTAAGAAAAAATTTTCAACTAAAATGTCACTTTGACATCTAATCAGAAAAGTACAATTTTTACCAAAAATAAGGTAAAACACTACAAATAACAATCTAATAAACTAAGAAACCAACATTATAAAATCAACCTAAAAGGAAAAATAAAATTATAAGATATAATCTAGTATAAGATGTATTATTTACAATGTCAACTTTGGCAGCTATCTTTTCATTCAATATCTTTCTATTTTCTTACCGAAAACTTGCAGAAAAGCCAAACTCACACTTCATCTAGTATAAAACCAACAGCTAATCAAAGTTCCATTAATAAATAACATCACCAAAGCACAAAATATTAGAAATTCGTAAATATTACGCAGAGCACATACGACTATGTCATACGCGGCACGGTTATTATTATTATTATTATTAATATTATTATTATCACGTAATGGCCACATCAGTTAATTATTAAATATTTTTGTTTAGTCATGCTTTATTATTTTTTTAATAATTAGTATTAATTTCAATTGATGTGCAACATTGAATTTTGTAACTTTGTCTTATAATTGGTGTATAAAATTATTGGACAATCAAGATTTTCATTATTATTATGCTTTGTTTAATTGAAATATCATTACACTAAATATTTAAAATAGTAAATACTAAAATGCAGAGCTGTGAAAAAATAAAGGTGTGCGAAAATAAATGTAAAAGAAGAGGAATAAGTACGTAATGACGCTACTAGTATCAGGGTTCCTTCAGTGACGATATTATACTACGACATTAAGTTTACATTACTTTCCAAAAAACACTTGGGGAAGTAAGCTGAGTTGTACAGGGAGAGGAAATTATTCCATTTATATCTGTATTTAAATGCAAATAAAGTCTTATTGATCGTATATATGCAAATACTATTTTATCTCACTTTATTTATGTGAATTTGTTTAAGATTCTTTCTAGACCTTATATTAACTCAAAGCATATTTGAAAAAAGTATATAAATTTAGACACTAATAAAAATTACGAAAGAGTTTTGGGCACATGTGCATATTTTAACTTTAAATTGCTTTATTACACATTCTTAAGCTGTGGCGTCATGTTATGGGACACCAATATATACCGAGTCACTATAAATGATTGAAGTAAATATTTAAATTGGCATTAACAGATATTAGAAGGGAGATTTATAAAAAATTATAGTTGAAACAAATTTTACGAGCCTATATTACAAATAATACAATTATACACCGAAAATTATTTAAAGAAAAATGCTCTAAGTATTGATCTCTTACTGTAACTTGTAAACAACACGGAACTCGTCGTAATAAATTATACATTTGCAATTGCCTTTTCAATTGTGTGTCATAGTTCTTGCAAATAGTTTTTAGCATTCCGGAATATTGCGTTTTTTAAATAAGGGTATAAAAAGAAATCAAAAACGAATCTATCTACTTACTCATCTGGGAAAATTGCTCTAAATATTTCATAATTATATGTGGAGTGTATGATATGGTAGAATCCTGTTGGAAGTAACCATTAATTAATTATATGTTATCCAACTGATTTATAAATGACTATAAAATAATGGTATCGTATCTTTGAGATTTAATTGTTTCTTTAAAAATGTTGGTATATTAATTTGTTGTTTAGACATCGGCAGCCATACACCAATTTGAATTGAATACAATGGTACTTCGATTAAATTGTGTGGGTTATCTACCGATTAAGTTCTTTAATTCTGCCAATTAATGTAATCAGACAGATGAATTCAAGCTTCATCGTTATACAAAGTAATATATTGCCTATATTATTATGCAGATTTTCATCATACTGCCTGCTGTTAAATTAGCCAAGGAAGACCTAGGATGATATTGGCTTCTAGGTCTTCCATTATGTTGCCGGTGCACTGGAACGTTAAGCCCATGGTGCTGGCGTCGAAGTTCCCACGTTTATTAGCCCTAAAGGTGTGGCCATTGGTAGCCAGGCGAAACTTTACCCAGAGGATGGTACCGGTACTTCCGATTGTCCAACCGGGCTTAACGATGTTCTCGTTGACTTGTAAGTGGATGGACGGCGTACCGTAACCTTCCGTTGTTGTTACGGCTGTTCCGATGTCTGCTGGACGGCCCAGTGGAATAATAAAACTGGATTCGTTGTAAACAATCAGATGAGTGAATTTGATGGACAATCAAAAATTTATATGGGTGTATTTTTTCAAATTATTACGAGAAAATATATACGAAAGTTCTAGAATATATGTAGTAAATGTTAAGAGAAGAGATTACTTATTAAATGGAACTTACCCATTAGTTGGAATAGACAACATATAAAAATATGAGAATTTTGTTCAAAAATTTGATTCACATTTTCCAAAATATAACAGTGTGAAAATAGTGGGACGACTAGTATACTTGCCTTTATCCAACTTACTAGTAGAGATATTTGAGTACATCAATACGTTAAGCAGGCATTACGCATTTGTTACAAATGAAACAATTTTGCATTAAACACATCTGTATCACATGGACATACACCTCGTATTTTCCAACATTTACTTCTGCTTAAGACACGTGCTTCTATCATACAATAGACTTCGTCAGTTTGGCTAGTGAAGTAAAGTTTGATGGAACGCCTCATAGGTATTTATGTAGGTTTTGATGATTTGCTGCCATGTGGCATAGTGTTAATGGACTTACACCTATATACGTATTTTTCCCATTCTGTACTGGCATATCTGGACGAGAAAAAATCGCTATTTTCGGCATAATCTCTTTTGTCCCTCAGATATCACCAGATTATCTGGTGCCACCTGATAGGACAAAATTTGCTATACCTATGAGGCAGTCCATCAAACTTTACTTCATTAGCCAAACTGACGAAAGTCTATGGTGTGACAGATTCACGTGTCTTTAGCAGAAGTAAATGTTAGAAAATACGAGGTGTATGTCCATTAGGGTGGCCCAAAATACAAAAGCATCGAATATTCGCGCTCCACAACGCTGATCCTATTCGAATAGTGCTTAAAAATGTTCAGTCCAAATTTGAGCACAAGCGGTCAATATTTAGAGGTTGCGATAGTTTAATGATTTTTCGGGGTTAGATAGAAATATAACATACAATTATTTTTTATGGTGATATTCATTGTTTATTTAAAAATAAAAATATTTAACAAAACAAATAAATAAAGAATTAATAAAACTGTATATTAAGTACAAATTATCATATATTTTATTATTTTTTTAAATTATCGATAGCCATTTTTGCAATATTAGCTTTACAAACCCTGGGAAATTTTTTTCTATGGTGATCAACTAATCTAAGCAAATATTGCTTTTGCTCCTCATTTTTCGTAATTGAGCTGTTAAATTGGATCACCAAAGCAACACCTCGTTCTGCACAGTCATTTACAACTTTTAAAAGTCTAGCATTTTCTTTCATCGAAATAAAAATGGCGTCGTCTTTCCACTCTGTAGGATCCTTTGAAAGAAATAACTGTGCCTTTTCTTGTCCATCATCGCGTAGTAAATTAAAAAACATTGTTGACCTTTTGGTAACATAGGACTCAAGTGGATTTCTATGGTTAAATACTTTTCCGTCCAGTCTCTTTAAGGCTTTAGCTTTTGGTGGTAGCTGGAGATTTTTCACCATTGTTTTTTTAGTTTCATATGTAACTCTGGAATCGAAAAAGGCAAGCCCGATTAAATATTCAGAAAAGTACCATAAATGTCGATGAAATGCTTTTACAGCAGCTTTAACAATTTTTTCATTGGGATAGTTTTCGAGTTGTTTAAGGAGGTTTTGGTCATTAAGAGGAGCATTTATTGCTAAAGGAACTTCATTCCAGTATCGGCCATATATAAGACTTACAAACAAACTTATTTCGGTAACTGCTTTCTTTTCCTCGTCTGTGAGATCAAATTGATTTTGAAACATACATATTTTTATGCAATAGATCGCCTTCGTCATCCAACGAGCAAGATGGCATGCGCCTGGTGCATAAAATTTAACTTTCATTGTTCCTGCTTTATTTGCACCAGCAAGAAAATTTAGACAAAGCGTAAGGAGTTCACGGTAATCGTCCCTTGGCTGTTGACTTTTGATGGCATCGGTATAATATTCATACATTTGCTGTTGGAGTTGAAGCAAGTCACTTGTATGGAATAGAGTATCATCTCCGACTTTGAAGTTTTCTTTATCAATACTTGGCCATTGATTTTTAAATCTTTTAAATAGTTGCACTTCGGGTCCTCCGCTTGGGCCAAAATACTCTTTAAAAACATTAGAAAGCATGACCTCAAACATATGATGGCGACAAGCAATCCATATTAGGTCTTTATTTAATCCTTTTTCAATAAAAGTACATGCACCTAGCTTTAAACCAGTATTGGAGGCGGTAGTGTCAAAGCATAGTCCTCGAATTTGGTTTTTTATTTACCAATCGGTACAGACACCCAAACAAGCGTTAGCATGTTCTACACCGGTTCCTTTTGTGATCTTCGGAACTGCTAAAAGTTTTTCTTTTCCATTGCCACTGATGAGTATAGCAACTCTATCGACTTTTTTGTTTTCATCAGAAATATCGGTCAATAATTTGCTGTCGCAGTGCAATACGACTGGATATTGTAAAGAGAATGAGTCTTTATCAGCTTCTGATATCTTTTTTCGGATATCGTTTTTTTTTCGTTGTATTGTGGTACGTGATAAGGCAATTTCGGATACAGGTATACCTAACGCTTGAACTGCAGCTCCAACAACATACATGGTATTCCGATCAGAAAGATTTACACGGTCAATAGATCCAGTAAAGTCGTTTGTAAAAACAGATTTCATTTTTATTGGTTTAGTTGTATTTTTTTTTTCGTGAAACTTAACTTCTTCGTGCGATGAATCTGACTCACTGCCAGAAATTTCAACATAATCCTTCAGCTTAGATAATCCAGCCACTTTTTCAATAGCTCTTTGACTTTCAATGTTACGCAATTTCCCTGCCTCTAATTCCACTTCTTTCTTTCGCTTGCGATCTTCTTTCTCCTTTGACTTTTTGTCTATTTCGGCATGCTGCAACTCATATTATTTTCCCTCTGCATTATAAGAAACAATTTGTCCTCCTCATTCTTGATTTTGTTTAATGCATCTTTTGTGGCTACGTCTAATATTTTATTTAAATCTGCTTTGAACATGACTTCTTTTGCCCGACTGCATTTGAGATTGTTTTTCCGACTCTTCTTCAAAATGTTATATTGACCTAAAAGCTTACGAATTATTCTTACGATCGAATCAATTCTTTGATTAGGAAGTCTTGCTCGTTCCCAAATCTCGGTCACTGCACTTGCCGTTTCTCGAATACTAATCGTTTCAGTTCTCTTTTTTCCCAAGTGATAAAAATTGAACAGTTTAAGCACATCGCTTTTTGATGGAAGTCTTGCCGGACAAAAATGTTCAATTTGATTCCCAATTAGCCACGTTCCTGGTGAGCTTCTCATTAATCTCGAGGATTTAGTGGCAGACATTTCTTATGTTAGCTAAACCAATATAGCACGAAAGTGAATAAACGATTTAAAAAATTATTATTGTTTTGCACTACTTACATTATTAGAAATCACTGAAATTTTACAAAACTTACATTCAAAATGGCTTATACTTTGAAAAAGAAATCGCACACAACCACAATCAGGCACAACCTTCGCGCACAACCTTCTCGTTTAATGTATTTATTATCAATGAACTTCGCTCTTTTTTTACTTTTGAAACAACAATCAGGGCATGCTCCTTTTTAATACAGTATTTTGTTTTGATACGAGGAAAGTAAGTGCATGAAACGAAAATAAGAAATTCTGAAATTTGCTAACATAAACTCGTTTCTTGTAATTCTGCATTCAAAATAAGTTAAATAATTATATAAAGGGCTCAATATATTTGTAAAATGTAAATCTAGTAAAGATCAAAGAAAAGTGTGAAAAAGTATCTCCAATACATAAACAAGTACAATAATGATAAGCCAGTAGTAAATGCATGCAATAAAAGATGTGAAACATAAAAGTCGCCATTCATCGCGACCTCTAAATATTGTCCCTTTGAGCCAATTTTTGGTATACACATATATTAAGTAAAAGAAACAAAATCAAGCTTGTGGAGAAAGTATTGGACTATACTTTTACTTTTCCATACAAGCGTGGGCCACCCTAATGTCCATGTATACAGATACAGATGTGAGTAATGCATATCTGTTTCATTTGTAACAAATGCGTAATGCGTGCTTAAGGTATTGATGTACTCAAATTTCTTTGGTATATTTGCTGCCATCTGGCATCATGTTAAAGGACTTACACCTATATTCGTATTTTTTTCTACGTAAAACACGAAAATTGCAATTGAACAAATTTGGCAGACCTGCTTTCAATAGAGGAGGAAAGTAATATTCTGGAAGGTCTGCAAACCGCAGCAGAGACTAACAACCCGTGACTTCCAGCAACTTGTGCAGTCATATTTAAATAGATTCGGATGAACAGAACCTCGTTTTAAGCAAAACAAGCCAGGAAAGGACTGGGTGCATCACTTTTTAAGTCGGCATCAAGCACTAACAAACAGGTTGTCAGAGAATATTAAGAGACACAGAGCAGAGGTATCAGCGGAAGTTATTTCAACCTACTTGGATAATCTAGAAATCTCTGTAAATAATGTATCTCCTGAAGCTATTGTTAACTACGATAAAAGCAATTTCGTGGACGATCCCGGCCAGTCTGAAGTGTTAGTAAGAAGAGAAACGAAACATCCTGAAAGGTGTTTAGATAGTTCGAAAATCAGCACAACAATTATGGTTGCATATAGGGCTAGTGCATTTTTACTTGCACCTGTACATAATTTATAAAGTAGAACACCTCTACGATCCGTGGACGGAGAGAGGTCCTAAGGATACTTATTATAATAGGACAAAATCTGGATGGATGGATAGCAAAGTTTTTGAGGACTGGTTCAAAGCAATTATTTTGCAATATATGAAAGTTACCTCCAGGACCTGAAGCTGTCATTGGTGATAACTTGTCAACCAATATATCCGAAAGTGTCATTGAAGAATGTGAGAGGAACAACATTAGATTTATTCTTCTTTCTGCAAACAGCACCCACTAATGTCAACCATTAGACGCAAGTGTATTCCGAGCAATATGCCGTAAAAACCTTTTAAAATGGAAGCTATTAAACAAAGGACGCATCCCCAAATCACAGTATCCAACTTTATTGAAGGAAACCTTAGACTCTTTGCAGGAGAAAATTAAAACTATTATCGAATCTGGTTTTCGTACCATGGAGATCCATCCCTTAAACAAAAAAGTACTCAAAAAGCTTCCGGGAAGTAATATCATGAACAAAGCCAGCGAGTCATCTTTAACCAAAGCGTTGAAGGAACAGTTGATTACTATGCGTTATGGGAAGAAGAAACCGACAGACAAAAAGAAAAAACGTTTGCAAACTATCCCAGGCAAGAGTATGGCAGGACCAAGCCACGGCGATGAACAAGGTAGTATTTCTTTACATGACAGCGACAGTTCAGAAGGTATGGAAGACCTTCAACACATCACAGACTTAGAAGATGCTGACCACGATGACCATCATGATGAAATAGTAATAGTTGAATTTCCTTTAGAAGGAAGATCGAACAAATTTAGAAATGACGTTGAAAAGGTTCTGAACGTATTTTAAGATACTCAGACCTACGAATGCACATTTCTTAGACCTCTGCGTCTTTCTAAAACAACGTTCATATATTCAATTGTAGAAGATGTGGATATTGTAAACAAAAAACAAATTTGTGATCATCTGCATAATGCAAATAAAGTTTCCCTTGATAAACTTATAAATAGAGCTGAGGATTTTTGCGGTACGGCAGGACCGTATGTAGTGCATCCCCACATTTAACTATTTATCTAAATATTCTCTGAAATGATTTGCCGGATCTCATAAATTAATAGAGTGATATTTTAGTATGTACTGGATATTGTTATTATACAAAATCATAATAGCCATTTGTATTTATGGATCGTAAATAATAATACGCATGTATTTGTATTTGGTTGTGAATTCAATTTAAACTTAAAACGAATCGTAATATTTTAACGACAAGCCGTCCTTACAATACATGCATTCGAGACAAAGTGTGCAACTCTACGAATAACTTCCATAATTGATCGAAAATGGACATTTTGGAGCTGAAGTAAAGCCCCTATTCTTAGAAAATTTTATTACTGTTGTTAAGAACTATTATTATAAATAAAGACGGCAGACTATGTGCCCGAACACTAAGTAAACTAACTGCCTCGGTATATGTATTTATATGATCGTCTCTTTGTTCTTTTCTGCGTTTTTTTTATATTTAACAATCAATAAAAACATCCATACATATATATGTGTGTTTATTTAGGTTGTCTAACGTAAACGAATTTCAAACGCATGATGTTATTGTTATATATATGTATGCATTAATAAATGCTTTATATTTTCAAAATATTGTATTTATAAAATTGTATTTATTAAAATGTTTTGAATTTTTTATTGGCGTTGGCAAAATTTAAAAAAACGCAGAAAAGAAAAAAAAGGGACGATCATATAAATACGTATACCGAGGCAGTTAGTTTACTTAGTGTTCGGGCACATAGTCTGCCGTCTTTAATTATAAACAACAAAGGCCTTTTATTAGTGTTGAAGTTTTAGTTTCATTGAATTTCCATGTTGTAAGTAGTCAATTGTAAAGTGTTCATTCACAATATTCTAAAACAAGGTGTAAATTTAACTAAAATCCAGAAAAACACATTCTGATAATATATTACTAGACTAGAAGCTGTGTTTATTACTATTTATTATATTATTTTTATAACCAAATGCAATAAAAGCTACGAAAACAAAAGAAACTTCGATTTATTAAAATCTTGTCACACAGCCTTTCAAAGCCTACCTACTACCTATACTACCTACTTGAACTAGGTGAATGAAGTTAGAAGTTATAACTTATAACTTCTAACTTTTCTAATTTCTAAGAATAGGGGCTTTACTTCAGCTCCAAAATGTCCATTTTCGATCAATTATGGAAGTTATTCGTAGAGTTGCACACTTTGTCTCGAATGCATGTATTGTAAGGACGGCTTGTCGTTAAAATATTACGATTCGTTTTAAGTTCAAATTGAATTCACAACCAAATACAAATACATGCGTATTATTATTTATGATCCATAAATACAAATGGCTATTATGATTTTGTATAATAACAATATCCAGTGCATACTAAAATATCACTCTATTAATTTATGAGATCCGGCAAATCATTTCAGAGAATATTTAGATAAATAGTTAAATGTGGGGATGCACTACATACGGTCCTGCCGTACCGCAAACATCCTCAGCTCTACTTATAAATATTTAGTTATAGTTAACCTATGCATCAGAATAAAATATTTTATTTAGTAAATATATAATTTTTCCTTAATAAATGTCTTCTAAAATGCGTTCTAAAATGTTTTCTTAATTATTAAAAATATAAAAAACTGTTCCAAATTACCTTATACCGTGTTAGCTTGTAATGAACATGAAATATAAATTGGTGTTCCAAATTTGCAGTTTTTCAGATAACTTGGAATACCACACATTTTTTTTTAATATGGGCTATATGGCTTCTTTTCTCATGGGTCAATACTTATGTCATTAGTTTACAGTACCATACATAGGACAGTGGGTGTTAGAAAAAGAAGTACTTGCAAACTTACATTAATTTGAACATGAAAAGTGTTCAAAGTTACCCGGTTCTACGGTAGCGAGTTTTTCCAGAGGTGTATAATGCATATGAACACAGTTACAGATAGCAATATATACTTAGATATACTTTTTTTTGCTGGTGATATTTAAACAATTCATTACCATCGGTAAAAATAAAAAAAAACGAAAGAACAATTTAGAGGACTTGTAAGATATACTCGTATATTTACGTATTTACGAGATTTCAATCCATATTTATTTTGGGATTAATTTTAATAATTCATATTAAACTGTGGAACTGCGGAAGTAAATTAGAATTCCCTAAAATGAAAAGAACATCTATTTATGTAATTCATTAGTTGATTTACTCGCTCCCGAAAGATCATACTCAACTCAATTTATCTTTTCACACAATATTTTTTTTTACGTTTACATTTGTACGCAGTGTTTACAAACATACGCGCCATCCAGAATGACTGATTTACTGTTTTACCATTTTACAGTCTCCCTACCGCATTCGTAGAACCAGCGAGAACACAACAGTGAACAAGACTACTAATACTAGAAAAAGTGTAGTATTTCACTCATCTCACGGATAAATAAAATTCTCATTATTTATAATTTGAACAGGCTGTATTTTTAAAATAATTCCTTTCTCATAATACGGTCATATCATTATATATCATGCCACTACTAGCAAGTGAGTATCGTCATAAACTACGAGAGATTTCTAAAAACGCCATTAAAAAGTTCAAAGGCGTATTCTAATTGTTATAATTTGTAACGCTGCGGTTTTTTGCATTTCTGCAAATTCTACTTAAATTTAAGTGCATCTTCAAAAAGGACGGTATAATGGTTTATCCGTGCCTACAGAATTGATTGAGGGATGTAATTTTTTCTCGTCTCTTTTGCAATTAAAAATGTTACAAAGAACTAGATTGCTAGAAGAAAATGCAATATCTCAAGTACTGTAAATCAAATAATAATTAAATCATTTTTATTTATGGATAAAATGGTAAAAGATCTAGTCATTTTGTATGAAATATGACCATTTAACGAATAATCTTTAAACTTTAGGTTTATTTGTTACTATCAAACTATACAATAATATTGTAGTAGTGTACTTTTAAATCGCCCCTTTTGCGGGGATAATTCAAATTTGACCTGCATTTTATTTCTTTCTAGCCGATAGAAACTACAAATTAATATTATACCAGCAATTTCCGTGCGCGCCATCAGCGCCGGTATGGGAGTGTAATTAGTAATATATTAGAATATGCGATAGAATAGGAACGCAACACGAGCTTGTTACCGATATAAGTATAGAAGTAGAGACATTTATTCTACCAGAAATAATTAAATATACATTTGGTTTTCTGCTATTAAAGTAATATGCATAAGCACACGAAAAATAAGAATAAATATATATAAGAGTACCAAATACATGTACATGTATGTGTTTGGTACTTGCTTAGACTGAATGTAAGTGTAAGCATACGTAATAAAATGTCGTCGACACATAAATCGAGAAAACGACCGTTGTCAGACGAAGTGAATAAGTTTATTATGAAGACGGTTAAAACGGTAAGTGTTTCTTTAAATCCTCTGTCGTGCACACAATCACTGATTTCATACATTTTCCATTTTATTTACTGGTACATACAACGCTGCTATAATATGTACTATTCTTATTTTTCGTGTGTTTATGCATATTACTTTAATAGCAGAAAACCAAATGTATATTTAATTATTTCTGATAGAATAAATATCTCTACTTATATACTTATATCGGTAACAAGCTCATGTTGCGTCCCTATTCTATCGCATATTCTAATATATTAACGAATTACACTCCCATATCGGCGCTCATGGCGCGCACAGAAATTGGTCTGCTCTAATACTAGGTGTCAACACGAAAATTGAATATTAAATTATTTCTAGTGTCTTTGAAACCAAA
This sequence comes from Melolontha melolontha, assembly GCA_935421215.2. Classification (NCBI taxonomy): domain Eukaryota; kingdom Metazoa; phylum Arthropoda; class Insecta; order Coleoptera; family Scarabaeidae; genus Melolontha; species Melolontha melolontha. The sequence goes on along the minus strand of OW285241.1, from coordinate 62,882,317 downwards.
AACTTGAAATTTTGGGTGGTTGTTCAAGATATAGAGGGACAATGAACAGTATATTTCATATCGCCCCATCGAGTCACCCGTCGCCCACAGCCACCCCTACTCCAAGATTTTAAATGACACCCTGAATTTTGTTTGTTGATTTTGAAGGAACACACTTTCTTGATATTCATATGTGAAAAAACTAGTTACTTATATGAGATATTTAAAGTTACAAGTTTCAGATATCATAAATTTTGAACTCCGAAAAATGATAAGTTAGTCATGAAAAAAGTTTATTTTAAATCAGAATTGTCAAAAATATGACATTTGTGTTTCATTAATATCAATACTTGTAATATTGTTCTTGAAGTTTCGAATTTTTTATTGAAATGGTTTACATTCTAGAACAGAGAACTGAAATAGTGATTTTATATGGAATTGCAAACAAAAATTATTATCAAACAGCGACGTTATTTAATGAAAACCACCCAAACAGAAACGTATCTGTTGTTTATGTGAGAACGCTAATAGAAAAATTTTTAGAAAATGGATCTGTAAATAATTAAAAACGGAACACAAATAATGCTGGTGTGCTAGATGAAACTGCACAACTAACAGCTCTTGGGCATATTAATTTAGATCCGGGGCTTTCGTTGAGAAAATTATCCTTTTCGGGAGTGCCAAAATCAACCTGCCATAAAATATTACAATTAAACAAAATGCACCATTATAAAATTAAACTTTACCAAGAGCTGGGTGACGGTAATTTCGACAGAAAAGTCGAATTTTGTGAAATAATGACAGATATGATTCAGCACAACGGAAATGTTTTGCAAAGTATTTGGTTCAGTGATGAAAGTTGGTCTTGTAAATAGACACAACTGTCGATATTGGAGCGACATAAATCCCCATATTTTCCGAGAATGTCACACACAATATTCTCAAAAAATTAATGTATGGGCGGGCTTTTTAATAACCAAATAATGGACCCAATATTCTTCCAAGAAAATTTAACTGGACCTAAGTATACCTACAGTTTTTCGAAGAGCTAATACATCCTCTTATCATAGTGTCTAGAAGAAACTTGAATGAAATAGACGAGGAGCAATTATACTTCCAACAAGATGGAACTGGGCCACATTACAGTTTAGAAGTTAAGAATTATTTGGATAATGTTTCTCCTGGACATTGGATGGGACCAGGGGCGCTATTGAATGGCCAGCTCGCTCTTCCGATTTAACTCCCCTAGATTTCTTTTTGTGGGGACATTTGAAGTCTGTTGTTTATAAGACAACGCGTCAATCAATAGCTGATTTTCATAATAGAATAACAGAGGAATGTCGAAATTTAACGCCACAAGTGTTCGAAAATGTTAGAAATGCTTTTGGAAATAGACTTTATTTTTGTTAAAATGTAAACGGTGAACGATTTCAGCATTTCATTTAGCTGAAATAAATCTGGTTTGAAATATTTCGATGACTAACTCATTAAGCAATGCTTTAAAAACATGGAAAATAGAAAAACATAATATAGTAGCTATTGTTACTAATAATGATGCCAAAATGTTAAATGCAATTGAAAACACATTCGGCATGAATAAACACTTAAGTTGCTTTGCACTTACATTGAATTGAACAAAATGCAATAAAACACTCTGGAATTAATGAATTAATAACAAAACTACGAAATATTGTAAAATTGGTTAAAGTAAATTTTGCAATATACAATATACAGGAAAAATCCAAAGATATATTGATATCTGGAATTTCCACAGAACTCATACTCAGAAACAGCACGCGAAGTTTAAACGAGACACTTCAAATGAAGATGCTTTAATTTCTGAAGTGTGTATGTACTTATCGGCATCTCTATCTTCTCCTAAAAATAACCCGTTAGAAGTATGGGAGGAGATAAAGTCTATTTATCCAAACCTCTATAGTGTAGCTAGAAAATATCTCTCTATTGTATGTACATCTGTAACTTCTGAAAGATGGTTTTTCAAAGCCAGAGCTACAATATCACAATCTAGAAATTGTCTGTCAGGTTAACTCTTGCCAAAATTACATTTCTTAAACAGTCTTCCTGACAATTACTGGGTTTATATGCAGCCATTAGATCGAGCTAAGGTAGAGCCGATCATATAAACACTTGTGATATCTTAGATCGATCTAAAATTACCCAACTAGTAAGTTACTGGTATAATATAAATATGGTTTATAATAAGTTTGGAGTATTTTACAATTTAAAATATTCTAGATTCTAGAATATATATATATATATAATAATTTTATTATGGTGTTTTTATCAAACTTAGTACTAAAATTATGTTTTTTAAATATTTATTTTTTTCTTCCATTCTAAGCGCTACTCCTAAATACAAAAAGCAACGATGTTTTTTTTCGATATATCGAAACATCGATGTTTAGATTTCGATGCATCGTAGACATCGATGTTTAGTTTTCGATGTATCGATGAATCTATGTATCGTATTTTGATTTTTTATTTTTGCCATCCCTAGCTGTATATGGTCGAGTGTTGTCGACAGGAGAATAACGCCTTTGCGATCGGGTTTTTTTGTTCGTTTGGTAGCTTAACCTTTCCATGGATCGTACACCTCGACAGATTAATTACTATAAGCTAATAAAGGCAGAATTGGCTACGCGAATCATTAACTCTAAGGATACGTTACAAGCGTGGTATACCCCATATCGTTTCGGAAAACTAAGAAAGCCCAACAGTGAAATCACTTTATATTACCAGAACATTAGGAGATTACGTACGAAGACGGACATCATCTATGCAAGTGCTGTACCGACGTATTCGATATTATATGTATTACTGAAACATGGTTATCCAGCGACTTGTTCAGTTCAAAACTTTTTCCACCATTCCACACTGTTTACAGAAGGGACAGGAACTTCTGCGCTACTGGTCTTGCACTGGTGGTGTCCTTTTAACGTGTAGGTCTATTTACCCCACTGAACCAATTAATATTTCCTCTATGGTTGATGGATCAACAGAAATCGATGCTGTTTGCTGCAAAATATCTCTTGAAAGAAACTCATTGAAAGTGTATGTATTTGTGCTTTATATTCCACCTGACAAACCTATAGTTTACTTTAATTAATTTTTTGAAAAACTAGAAACATTTATTCAATTGCAAAACACTTGCACTCTTATAGTAGGAGACTTCAATATCCCTCAATTCAATAATTTCGCAGTAAATCTGAATCTAAGATAAATTAATACAATACCAAAGAGTAACAACCGCTTATTGGATTTGATTGGATTGATTATAACCAATTAATACTAGCGTAACAGAAAGTGAAATACCACTAGTCAGTAAAGATTCACATCATCTCTCAATCGAACTACTACTTCGCGTGTCAAATAAGTAAGTTTATTCCTTTAACTGCGAATACATCCATTAAAAATTACAATTTCAAAACTTCAACTTCATTGATTTATATAACGCATTCACAAATAACGGGCTGGTCGTTTTTCGATTTGCATGCGGATTTTAACGAAGCTTGTAATGCATTCTAAGGAGTGACCACAAAAAAAGTTTTCAGAGTATGCCATGGATTAAATCAGTTATGTCTTAAATTGATAAAGTGATATAACCTACATTTCGTACTATTAATAATAGGTTAAATCGTAACTTGTCAATTTGACTTATGATTATTTACAAATGATATTTCGTCAATTCTCTAAGCTCAGACGTGACTTATATGTCTATCTCAGTCGTTCATGGCCTACCTAGGATACAAATTTTGTGGCTCGCTTGATATAATAATATACATGAACACCTAGACATATTTGTACCTTACAAAACTAGTCTTGCTACCAATTCTTATCTTATATGGTTCTCGAAAGAACATATTCAAAGCATCAAACTCTAGGACAAATATCGTAATAGATACAAAAAACCAACAGCATTGATGATCTCAATATGTATCGTAACACGCGCAAAAATGTAAAGGCTGCTGCTTATATATTATATAGGAATTATGTGTCTAACAAGCAATATAAAATTAAGACCGATCCTAAACAGTTTTGGATAGTCGTGAAGTGCAGGAAGAATTGCTCCAGTATTCCTAGTGTCATGAACAGTGTCTACACAAGTTCTTCGAGTTCAAATTATCAACCCTCTATTAATTGCACTTATGCTAAGCCAACTGATATTCCCCAACTTGAGGAATTTCGCGTAATACGAGCTTGAAACCCTTGAAAAATAATTACATAATGGGTCATGACAATTTTCCCAGCTTTTTAATCAAGGATTGTGCTATTGTTTTTTCTAAGCCACTCGCGATTTTTTTTTAATCTCTGGCTTTCGACGTGTAGATTTCCGGACTGTTGGAAAGTATCTAAAATTATTCCCATTCATAAAAAAGGCGATAGTAGCCTTATTAACAACTATCGTCCTGTAGCAATCATAAATAACTTCGCTAAAATATTCGAAAGGTGTCTTTGTTATTACATCTATCCGCAATTTCGACAAATAGTATCTAACGATTATCATGTCTTTGTGAAAAAACGATCAACGGTCACGAACTCTCTGTTATTACTCAATCCTTATCAGAGTGTCTGGATGATAATGAGCAAGTTGATGTCGTCTATAATGACTTTTCTAAAGCTTCTGACCGCATAGATCACGAGATTCTTTTAATTAAACTTGACTTAATTGGTATTACCCCCGCTCTATCCTCACTGTTTCGTACTTACTTGTGTGACAGAACTCAGTATGTGTATTATAATGGTCAATGATCAAAATGTTCTTCGCTCAGTTCGAATGTGCGTCAGAGAAGCAGCCCTTGTCCGTTATTTTTTCTAATTTATATTAATGACTTGCGCGATATACTAGAGTGCCGTAAATTATTCTTTGCTGACGACCTGAAGCGGTACCGGAGGATTAATGGTAAAGAAGATTGTATCTATCTTCAGAAACAGATAGATGTGTTTAATTCCTGATACATTGCCAATAAGTTAGATATAAATGTGTATAAGTGCAATATCTTAAACTATACTCGCAAGAACAATCCGTATATATTTAACTATCGTTATGACGACTCTAACCCATTGCACCTCTATTAAAGACCTAGGTATCACATTTGATAGACTATCTTTTCCTGAGCATATCTTACGTAAAATTTCTTCTTGTATGGATATCCTCCATATCCAACATACGTTAATTTTTGGGATCTATTCAGCGAAAATTTTTGAAATATTACATTTTAAGCATATTGGATATTATAATTAACTTACTGTAAATGAGAACTAATGAGTATTAAATCTCACTTTACATGCAAATGTCGCCTAGTGTGCTGCGTTGATTTCTACATTTCGACAAACTAAGTTTATACCAGTATGTAGAAACGCTACACACCCGCGACGCTACCTTCCTAGTTGTTAGGGTAATGAAAAATCCGCTTCTGCATACTGGTACAAACTTAGTTTGCCGAAATGTAGAAATCAACGCAACACATTAAGCGACATTTGCATGTAAAGTGAGATTTAATACTCATTATTTCTCATTTACAACAAGTTCATTATACTAGCTATATATACGCGAAGTATAGAAGTGAAAAATCATATCTGTCCAGGATACTGTGTGTTTACAAGCTCCAATAAGAATGAAGTGCATCCACACATTCCGGGATAGGTGTGATTTTTCACAAATTTTTCATTATACTGAATATTATCCACCTCAGGGTATTACTTGGAGAACCGTAGGCGTCAAAATGACATTAAATTTTTGAATAATCTGCACCACAATGGCATAGATGCACCATCATAGATGAACAACATTATCTTTTTAGTTTCACAATATAAAAGCCGAGTATGCAGCATATTTTATCATCCCATAGCAAGGACCAATATTATAGCGAAGTACTGGTGTATCGCGTGTGTCATAAATTTAATAGTTTGGTAGCAGCACGTAATGAATGTGATATTAACAAGACAAAACTTTCTGTTCCACTATGTAAGGTTCTTAGTATCGCAAAGCTATCTAATTATTTTGTTTTTTTTCAGAATTATTTTTTTTACTATTATCATTCGCTTATTTCCTATATACTCTTTAGAATATAGGAATATTATTTTTTCTTAGAATTATTGTTTATTTTGTGTAAGTTAATAATCATATAACTTAGGTGTGATCGTTTAAATGAAAATCTTTACAATTCGAAATGTAAGTGCATACATATAATTAATGGAATATGAAGATTATATTTGCTATTATTTTTTGCGTTCTGTAATTGTATATATGTATATCTGTTGGGCAATAAATAAATAAATAAATAAATAAGAAGCTTACTGTAATAAGCTAAATTAATCGTTTTTATTTCTTTGAGAAAATCGACATAAATTGGTCGAATGGCGTTCCAGAATATAGTCGCAATCACTTTGCCAGCCGGTGGTTTTTATTTTGAATTTTTTTGTGCGAAGATGAGCTAGAGTGATGCCATCCCATGCTAACGTTCTTGCTTTTTGGGATATAATGGCATATCCAGGTCTCATCAGTTGTTATCGTACGTACCAAAAAGTTATCACCTTCAAACTCGTAGCGAAGCCGGACTTCTCTGCAAACTTGTCGTTTCTACTGTTGCTCCGCGGAAAGTTGTTTAGGAATCCACCTGGCGCTAGCTTTACTAACTTTAAGCTTGTCGTGGACAATAATGTGAACACTAGTGTTGGAAACACTACCAATACAATCTTAGAAATTTCCTTTATAAATATTCGCTTATTGCTCCAAACCAGCAGGTTAACATTTTGAATGTTCCTCACAGCAGCATGCGAGAAATTCGACACGCTTTCACGACAATCCTGGAAGGATTTACATCACTGAAACTCTGTTGTGAGTGATAAAGACTCTTCTCCGAACTGTTTATTAACTTTATTAAATTATTAATTTATTTTATCTCTCTCTGATCTCTGATGAATGTCAGTCGCTTTTACACCTTCATTGAAAAGAAATTTAATAATTATTTGTTGTGCACAAGAGTTTGACATGTAGTTGCACGACATTGTTAATACAACTGACAGTATTGACACAATCAAGTTGCAGTTATTTATGGCATTAGCTAATATACACTCGTCGTCAGGAAAGATGATCCCCGAGTCATCAATAAACATTGTATGATTCAAATCAGTACTTCGGCGTCATATTAAATACTGTAAATTGCAAAATGAATATGGAACTATAATTTCGTTTCCGGGCCAAATATATATGACAGTCTGTCAAATTTGTAGGTTATATGAACATATATAATCGAATTAAATCTTAAGTTATATTAAAATTACTATAAATTGAACAAAGCTGCGTAAACAGCAAATCAAATTAAACTATAACACCACATGAAAAATAAAATGAATTATCAAGAATTTAAAACATTTATGTCAACATATAAGATTATGTAATTCTTTTTAGCCATTTTTAGCCAAGGGTATAGTAGGTCACTTTTAAATAGAGTTCGCAAGGTATATTATGTTTCGACAAGTAGGTAATAATATCAATTTTACATCAAGCCGATGATGGATGTTTCTTTACTACTAGTGAATGGTAGGGTGCATTGTCCATCACTATTTGAGCCGGTTCTTCCAAATTTGGTATTAAATATTCTTCAATCCATTTCTTAAACATTTATCCATTCATTTCACCATGAGAATCTTCTATTTGTGATTTGCTAGAAAAAAATAAAGAAGCATTTGACACAAAACCTAATTTTGAACCACAAAGTAACACAACATATCGCTTGCCCTCGTAACCCTCAGGTTTACGCACACTCTGCAGATTATTATCTTGCCAGGTCTCATCAAGCAATACCACTTCTCTCTGAACAGAACAACTCAAATTCTTTATGTAATTCCTAAGAAATGTCAAGCTTATCTCTGCAATGTTGGATCGTTCCACTAATGCTCCATGATTATTATTCTCTTTTTACTGTAACTAATCCCAAGCACAATGCATCTGCCACTCGCTAAACAAAAGGCTCATTAAAATCTAAGTATATTATGTGCACATGTACTAGGTATTAACAACACCATGGTTTTTCTCTCGTTCAAAGTATTGCAACGAATTTAAAACAAGTTGTCGTGATTGCTGCCATTATAGTTTTGAAAAAATAAATTTCAAAAAATATGTATTTATAAAAAGAAAATAAATAACAATTCCATCAAATATCAACAAATGTATGCTGTCAAATGTCAACGAGTAACGACAGAACTACTAAGCGGAAATGTGTGTATTTATCACGGAGTAGGTAATAATCCCGTCTTTGACTTACTCAAATAAATTGCTTGAGCCGTATGTCTGTGCTAGGCGAAGCGTCAAAACACATACTTTCGTTCAAGCTATCCTTGTCATACAAGTAGGTACTGTTTGTTATTTGGATGTGGAGGTTATTTTTGAATGTCGGTGATAGAATTATAGATCAATGATGCAGGGATCATCTTTGGTGATTTGGAGTGTACCTACTTCGCTTAATATACAGTAATCCACAATTTGCTACGTAAAAGCGCAGTAACGTAATTGGTACTTATCAATAGGAGAAAAAAGGTGAGGCAAACTCAGTTGTACAGAACGCGATGCAGTATTAAACAAATTCAAATTTAAATGTTATAATAAATCTAGGTTACACCAAATTACTTATTTTGTGACTGTATGATTGTACGTAATGATTGAATTTGCGGAACTGGTTAAGAATGAATAAAACTATAAATATTTAGAACATAACACCTCTTCTTTATTACAGGTGATTTAAGAATTGTATGTATTAAGTGTGTAATATGTATAGTTGTAACTCAAACATACTTAAAAAATAATAGTAAACAAAAATTCTGTGTTGATTATACTAAATTAAATGTTTAAAACCTATTCCTTCTACTTCCAAACAATACGCAATTCGATTATAAAAGTTACATCATACACTGGACAAGACCTCGGTTAACAAACTGTTTGTAATACACAATTCTTCTAAATTATTTGCATGTTGTTCTCCGAAGTCGTATATTTGTCACTTTAAGTGACTCCACAGAAAAAAGTCAATTGATGCCAAATCAGGAAATCTGGTGGCTAATGGATTGTGCCCCGTTTTGAAGTAATTCAGTCCTCAAACGTATTCCTTAGATATTGCTGCACATTCATGCTTGTATGGGCAGGACATCCATCTTGTTGATACCGAATATCTTCCATTACAATGTTAGGTACTTCACGTATAGAAGGAATAATATTGTGTTGCAGTAAATCTAAGTACTTCTACGCGATCAACATGCCATCAATTAAAAATGGGCCAACGATATTATTCCCTAATATCCCAACTCATACATTTACCGCTTTTTGGTATTGTATGTGAGCAATATACACAATGTGTTTATTTGTTCTGGACCAATATCGTAGTATCGCAAGATTATGCCGGCCATGTAAGAAAAACGTAGATTCGTCCGTAAAGAGGATGTTCGAAATAAAATCTTCATTCTGTGCACATTTTTCAATTATGTTTAAACAAAACTTAATTCGATCATAATTGTCCTGTGGAAAAAAATTCATTTATCTTGTGAACATTATAAGAGTGATATTCATTTTCTCTTAAGACTCTTCTCACAATTTCACGTAATACATCTTGTTGTTGTCCTATTTAATATGTTGTCCGAGTATAATTCTTTCCCACGCTAGCACATATTATTACATTGCGATCCTGGTTACCGTTACTTTGAAGTTTCTTATGAAGCAATGGCGAAACGCCACCAAATTTTTCAAAATTAGTTTTGATGCGATGAATGGTATTCAAATGAAGAATAGGCCGGTTTTTCGAAAGTATCTCTAAAGAGAGCTATAATAGACACTAATTAGTGCCCTTGGAAATACCACTTCACAATCTGCACCTTTTCATCGATTGTATAGGCCATATCCATAACTTTACTCAGTATGACAGACACTTGACAAATCATGAACAACTCACATAAACGCCTGGATGTCAGATGTTGTGGATCGCTCCCTACTACATTCCCCTTTCAATATTTTTTCGCAGACTGTTGTAGTTTACTGTATAACCGCTTTGCAGTATCTCTTCAATTATGTTCAGAAGAAAATAAAGTGCGTGTCAATTTTGAATTGCCCTCGTAGTTCATGTCTATCAAGTTCTTTCAAATTAATTATATTACAAATGATTTTACAGAAGTAACACAATTAATAATTATTATAAATAAATAATAACAAATTAACAACTACTTATGGTTTAGAGCCAAATTTAATTTTAAGCTTAAAGTTTATAACAGAGGTTCTCAGTAGGAGGGATATCTTCTCGTTTAATACAATAAAAGAATATTTTATTGTAAAAATTTTATTACATTTAAATATTCCCCATCACAGTCAATACCCTATTCAATTTGAATAAATCAGCTTTCAAAACAATAGTTCCGTATTTCTTGAGGTACTTTGTTTGCCTCTCTTTGGAGAGGTAAATCTTAGCTTTGACGTGGGGAAATAGAAAGAAATAGTTTAATACTGGGTGAAGACTACAGTCCGTCAAAGAAAAAAGGGACCAGCACGATTTATTATAAAACAATATTGCTCTAACATTATTATTATCTCGATGAGTATTAATAAACCGTCAAGTCGCCATTGCTGTCGATTATCGCGTCACATCATCAAAATAGGCTTTGCATTTATTCAGAGTATCACAGAATAACTATTCCTAATTTTCAAAAGTGATAGAGGACCCTTAAATAAACATTTTTTTTATTAATAAACTAGTGTCTGAAAATTTATAGGTGTCAAGATAAGCTATAAATTTTTAAAAACAATTTCAATTGCAACAGGAAAGAGTTATGTTAAGGAACATTTTATTAGAAATATACTGCATCAAACTTTATAAAAATTGTTCAATGTTACGACCACCATTTTCGATACACAATTTGTAACTATGTGCAATTGACTGCTAAATTCTTCGAAATAGCTGCGAACCTTCACGAGTATCATCAAACGCTAGAATAATTCAAGCCATTAACTCTTCTTCTTTATTCACAGCTATCTCATATACCAGTGATTTAATATGACCACAAATACAAAAACCAACAGGACTCATATCTGGTGAACGTGCAGGCCAAGAAATTGGCCCACCTCTTCCGATCCATCCATTTGGAAATTGTGCATTTAGATAATTTCGGCAATTTAATCCAAAGTGGGCTGGTGCACCATCATGGTGGAAAACAATATTTATTCGAATATTAAGTGGGACATTTTCAAGAAATTCTGGTAAGGTATGTTCCAGCAAAATCCTATGCACATGACCATCTGACCGTGTAGGCAGTAAATATGGTCCCACTACCCAATAGTCAACAATCTCAGCCCAAATATTAACAGGAAACTTCCATTGATGATGTAACCTGGGAACGACGTGAGGATTTTCTTCGCCCCAAATGTGACTATTGTGTGTATTAAAATAGCCGTCTTTTCTAAAACATGCCTCGTCTGTCCATAATAGGAATCTCCTAGGAAATCTTGGTTCGTCGTTAATTTTATTCAAGTACCATTCGGCAAATTGAACTCTGCTGGAATAATCAGCTGGAATTAACGTTTGCACTTTTTAAATATGAAACGGATGCTTCTGGTATTTATTCAATGCCCTCCATACAGATGTTTGACTTGTATACATCGCATGGGCAATGGCACGAGTGCTTGTTTTCGAATTATTTTCAAATTGTTGCAGAAATTGGTGCTTAAAGTCAACATTTCGGACAGTACGATTGGGTCCCGAATCTATTTTCTTTACTTGGTATTCCCTGAAATTTGACGTACAGTTTTGTACGAGATTGTTGCTGACCATTTAGGTTACCACAAATTTTGTTCACGATGGGTGCCAAAACTTCTTACCGAAGACCATAAACCAAAAAAAATGAGGTCGGCACTAACTTTTTTGACACGTTACGATGTTAAAAGTAAAGATTTCCTCAGGCATATCGTAACAGGTGATGAAACTTGTGTCGCCTATGATAACGTTGAGAACAACAAACAGTCATTGTAGTGGGGTCGCTCTAACTCGCCTACAAGGAAACATTTGAATTGCTGTCAGACTTTTGCTTTAGAAAAGGCATGGTTACTGTTTTTTGAGACAGGACAACATGTCTTAGTTCACAGACGGTAGAGTTCTATGCAGAGAGCATTAAAAAGCAAGTTAATCGCTACTATGTAGAAAAATAGGTAAAAGTAGTCGCTTTAAATTTGTAAAAATTTGGAAGTTTTAGTAGTAGCTTTAAATTGTATATAATAAAAACCTCTTCATGTATTGGTGATTTTTTTAATAACCAAACGGAACTTACTTATCGAATCGTCATCGTACATTCACCAAGCTATTAATTTACGAAATAACAAACTTACTTTTCAGCTTGTAAATATTTATTCGTGCATACTTATAGGTATACAGCTTTCATTCAATTATTTTAATATATTTCAAATCATAATTTCTTTTATGTAAATCTATAAATATATATATTATCTTTATATATGTATATATATACTATACTACTATATATACTATATAAATAAGTAAATAAATCAAAATCATTTAATTTGTTATTTATAGACTCATAAACTACATCGATTTGGATAAAAATCGTTTGTGAATTGTGTTTGTGTTTCTGATGTGAAGAAGGTTTTTCAAAAATTTTATTGCCAAATATTAAAGAAGTAACAATATGTGAAATTACATGTATTTCTATAGGAAGCAAAGATATTCGTATAAATATCTACATAATATACTAACTAAGATGCATATATGTACATATTGCTATGGATTTTTATTTAAAAATAAAATATTTAAAAATGTACATTTATTTGGGAAAAGACCGTATATTGAAAATGTTTTTAAATTTTCGAAGGGTAACTAGAGTGAAAAACTTGTTATCCGAGGTTGAAGGGGGAGAATCCAGGAGACGAATTTAAACTGTGAAACGGAAAGGTTGCTTGTTTTCGATATATATATATATATATATATATATATATATATATATATATATATATATATATATATATATTTAATTAGTTTCGGGCTTGATTTGAAAGTGTTAATAGTTGATGTTATATTGTTACTAAAGTCCCGATATTTAAAGAGATAAATTCTCGTTGTATTGATAATTAAATTTGATTAAGCACCTTTTATCGTAAGAGTCTCCATATTAATTTTTATGTAAGTAGAATTAAAATTTTATGACGTCATAATTTATTAAAACTGTATTATTTCCATTGTATTAAAATTTGTAGTTAAGAGATTTGATTATTAGGAGTACAGATAATACAGTTTTTATATTACAATTCTTCGTTATAATTTTACAGATGAAAATTTGTTCGAGGGGATTCAGTTTTTTGTGCTTGGTGATTGCACATGCGTAATTTTGTTCGCGTATCAGTGTCTGAATATACAGCGTGGTTTTCTTTGAAGAATTTAATATTAAACTTGATTATTTTTAGATCAGTTTTGATCAGAGTCATTTGGAGGACGTTTTCCATCCATTTAGCTGTCAATTTTCAATGAATGTTTTTATCTCAAGTATCTTTGTAATATGATACAGGATCTTTATACTTTGTAAAGATATATTTTTTTATTTATTTTTTTGTATTAAATATTAAAACATTTTTATTTCACCTTTTAACTTGCGTTTGTTTTATTTACTCCTTCCAATATTGTTAATTAACTTATATAAGCTAGATAAATAAATTTTTGTGAACATTTCACTGGCGCTCAACTCATATTTTAGACACGTATTTCCTAAGTGGAACCCGAGAAGTTAGAGGTCTCAGATTTGAAGATTCACCGGCTGAGAAAACCTAGTTTGGAAAACTAGTTGTGGATGGTGGTGTAACAAATCTTCAACCCACTATTCATAGCAATATGTATACTGTTTTCAAGTTGTCTCTTAGCAATTGTCTCGACAGAATGGCAACTCCTCGACATTACGGTGAGCAATGCATTTTTCTTTGCGAGCACAGTTATTAAATTGCTATGTGTGATGGAGCAGCTGGAAATTCCCAATCCTCATGTACATATACATACATACATATTTACATAAATATATACATTTATACCTTAGTATCATACATACATACTAGACTTACGATGAAGAAGTTAATGAATAATGTCAATGAAGCGACAATTTTAAATGGCAAATTTAAAGAAGATGTATTGCTGCCAAGAATACCTATGATACCTACTGATATGTCATTTGAATTCAAGCGCTTACAGTTTTCCATTCTACTCGCCTTCGCAATTACCGTGAACAAAGCACAAGGGCAATCACTACAAGTTTGTAGATTGAATTTACAAAATTCTTGCTTCCCATACGGTGAACTGTATGTAGCATCTGTTCTGATTGATTATGCATCAGATGAAATAACGAAGAATATTGCGTATCCAAAAGCATTGGAGTGATAGATTTATTTGTTGTTTAGGTAGAGAATAAGCGGAAACTTTATATTGGTCAATAGCAGTTAACACAAAGCAAGTTTTACATTTTTCTATAGAATGTGGCCGAGCAACGCCGGGCTACGGGCGGCTAGTATTAAATAAAACTTTAAAGACAATGCTGTTGTGGTTTCTTTTATTTAATAAGTTGTATTTAATAAACATTTATTTCAGCATACTACACACGCTCTGGACCTTTGAAGCTCATCATCACATTCTCTAAATTTCTAAATAATTTTCATTATTGTTAGAACGCTACAGCTAGCTCGAAACAGACCAACACAAGCAACATTCGTCCATCTTTTAACAATTTGGCACTCCCGCGTGGTGAAACGCACAACCGAACTAGAGTTCTTTTAACAATATAACCACGACGAAGTGCAGCGAAACACCTTTAAAATACCCTACATACTTTTTTAACTTTTCTTCGTTTTTGAATTGTTCAATGTAAAAAGTACAGCCTTATTAACACACGAAATTCCTTTTTTTTCCATATTCACGAAACATGTGAAAGAATAAGTGTTTGATATATCTATTGAAATTATGTGCGTAACTTTGTTAGGGTTATCAAAAGTCAAAAACTTGTTAAAGTCGCGATACCATCAAACAGGCCTCGTAATATGGAAAAAATTTTAAATTGTACAATTTATATTATTATAACCTACTTAGAACTATTCAACTACTTACCTTTAATTCGATTTCGTTGTAGGGCATAGCAAACCACGGCAAATTCAGCAAACTGTCTCTGTGACTAGTTTCAAAATCACTATAAACGTCATTATGGGCCCACAAAACTACTTGCACTACTTCTAGTTTTTTCACCAGGTTATCACTGTTTTCGAAAGAATTAATTCTTTCGTATAGGTCCTTTAATTTTTTAATAAAATCGTCACTCTGCATGTTGGCGAATGAGAAATACATGCCCACTATTTCGGCTCTTTGTAGAACATCTGCAGTAGGAGATAGCGGATGTTGTTCATTCGTTCTCATTAAACTGTTGCAGTTTATTAAATTCTTGCCGAAGAATTTTTCCTGCCACTTTTGTCTTTGAGCCATCTTAATGTTTTTAATTAGAACGGCATTTGTGGAAATTTAATCTGGAAATTAAAAATTAAGTTGTTTAAAATGAAATATAAATTAAACAGATAACAGTTTTAAAAGATTTATCGCATTGGAAATATTTTATACTGAAGGTTTAGATTCATTTTGTAAAAGATTTGATATTAAAGGCGAGTTAGAAACTACTACATCTTGCTGCTTTTATATTTTTTTTTTACAAAAAAATGTTCAAATAATACAATCTTCCCATATATCAGGTAACCAAAAAAGTTCGTGCGGTTTTTGTATACAGCAGTGCCATGAATATTTTGAACAAAATAATTTGAAACATACTTGAGTAGGTAAAACCTGACCAATTTTGTATAATACAAAAGTAACTTTTAATAATATAAAACATTATTAAAAATCGGGTGTTAAGAACACAATACAAGTTCGTATATTTGTGAATGCATCCTCCCCAGAGACGTAGATACGTATTTCACCTTTCTACAAGTTCATCGGTACGCCCCTGCGGGAGAAGAAGCACATTCACAAAAACAAAAATTTCACTATCTCACAGAAATTATTAAGACAGCGTAAGCAAATATTCAGCGCTGTCTATATAACAACTGCGGAACTAGCAAAGTGTTTCCATAGACAGTAACAACCATATCCATAGAATAGCTAGAATAGCTTGTAATACTGAAGTTGTTGTTTTTGTGAATGTGTCTCTTCTCCAGCAGGGGCGTACCTATGAACCTGTAGAAACATGAAAGACGTATCTACGTCTCTGGAGAGGATACATTCATAAATATACGAACTCGTATTGTGTTCTTCACACCCGATTTTTAATAATGTTTTATATTAAAAATATTTTTAAGTTGTTGATCGATGGCACTTGTTTGTTATCTGTCTTAGTACCAAAACAGCAGTGGCGGAGCGAAAATATGTACCGCATTCAGAGATGATGCCGTCAGTTATCAAACAGCACAGAAGTGGTTCAAGACATTTTCTTCGGGAGATCTCAGCTTGACTGATGAAGCACGTTCTGGGAGACCGAAGATAATTAACAAGGATATTCAACAGGCTGTAGAGTAAAATTCCAGAACAACGTGCCTAGAGCTTGCAGAAGGGTTCAATGTACAATGTTTGCACCTTCATTAGTTGGAAAAGACGTGGAAGTTAAGGAAATGGGTTCCACATAAATTGTCAAATGATAACAAATTTAATCGTGTTACCATTTGTACGGCAAACATTTCACGCAACGATAATGAACCATTTCTTGATCGGTTGTTAATCTGCGACGAAAAGTGGATATTGTACTTAAATTCTAAGCGTTTGCATCATTAGTTGTTGGCTATTGATTCGGTACCACACACTCTCCAGGCCTCCTTGCATCCAAACAAGATTTTATTGTCTTTGGTGGACAAGAACCGGAATTGTCCATTATGAGCTTTTGGAAACGGGTCAAATCATCACCCGATTTTTAATAATGTTTTATATTAAAAATATTTTTAAGTTGTTGATCGATGGCACTTGTTTGTTATCTGTCTTAGTACCAAAACAGCAGTGGCGGAGCGAAAATATGTACCGCATTCAGAGATGATGCCGTCAGTTATCAAACAGCACAGAAGTAGTTCAAGACATTTTCTACAAACTTTTATTATGAACAACTTTAACGAGTACAAGCAGCACTTATTCAAAAACAGCTTTCTTTGATCAATCGAAAGAAAGTTGTATTCTTACCAGGGCGCATATCGCAAGAGTGACCCGGGAAAAATTTCTGAACGTTACCACACCCCTACATATTCTCCTGACATTTCGCCAAGTGATTACCACCCTTTTTGTCTCTTGACAACTGTATGAAGCATAGACAGTTCAAAACTCAAGTTGATGTAATAAATGCAATCCGTCAATTTTTTTATTCAAAATCCATCGAGTTCTACAATACCGGCTTACAAAAATTGGTGTCATGTTGGCAAAAGATCATTGAGTATGATATGATGGTAATGACTTCGATGAATAACAGTGTATTATTGTTTCTTAATAAATTTATATTTTACCATCAAAAACCATATATAATACAACGTGTTTCAAAAAGAACTTCTCAATAGGCACTAACTAAATAGTACTTGCAAATTATTACAAGCCACTTGCCTTTTATTTATAAATAACTGTTTATTAAATGTCATTTTGACATGTGTCATTTTATTACTAGCAATATAATTTTTTCTTACAAATATTTTTTTTACTTAATAAACAATACTACTAAATAAAGTACCCATTGCAAGAAAATATTTTTATTGTTGAAGCATATTTCCGAAGTACACAATTTCTTAACGGAGAATGGAAATATTTCTACGCGGAATGTAAGTGACAGTTTCACTTGCAATTTCCTAATAGAGTTGTGGATAATGCCGCTTTACATCATCACGTTCGTGTAGTCGTGGAGAAGTTTCAGGCTACAGGATCTGTGTTAAAAGACAAAAGTTCTGATAGACCACGTACACAGCAAAATATTGTTGAACACGTAGAAAACCTTGTTGGAGAAAACCCACATACATCAGTTCGTCATTTATCAGTTCTAACGAACATATCTTCTAGTACCGTTCATAGAATTTTGAAGCGTCGTTTACATGTGTATCCATACTGTTACGCTTCGCATATATAAGAAGGTTTAATTGTATTTTTAAATTATATTTATTTCTTTAAATATATACCGCATTTTAAAATATTAAACTTCAACTTAGACATTTTTCTGTGTACAATTCATGTGCAAGTGAAAGCTTTTCTTTTGTTCTCGCGCCTAGCTCTGATAGACCCTTCAACATCTACCTAACTTGTCAAGCAAGCATCTAACAGTCGTTTGAGTTTTATTATATATTTCGTTTTTAAACTTAAGTTATTAAGTATGGTTAGCTATATCACGTCCTAGAACAAGTTGGAGTTTGGTTAACTATATATCGTCCAAGACAAATACTACCAATTTTTTTCACAATAACATTAATAGCCAACGATACCGAGAACAGTTATTAACACCATTTTTAATTCCAGCAAGACGGGGTTACTGCATATGCAATTTTCGAGAAAATTTAGCGCTTTTACAAGTTTACTTCACTCACTCAGCGCGGTCACCAGATCTTACTCCGTTAGATTTTCTATTTTGGGCTTGCTAAAAAATGAAGTATATAAGACAGGAATGAATAACTTAAATAACCAGGTAGTTTATTCTTCACGTACGGATACAAAAAAAATCATTCGGGGCCAAATCAGGACTATACGTCATATTAAATATTGAGTTATTTGTGTCGATGTGAGAGAGCTCGCATTGTAATGGCAGACAATGATACTGCGTCGCTGGTTATTTTTTCTTATTTCTCCCAAAACTTCTGGCAGCCAAATGGTTGTGTACCATTCAGAATTGATCGTTCTGCAAGCCTCTAGTGGCACTTTAGTCACATGTCTATTTTCCCCTAAAAAACAGGTGATCACTTTCATCGAAGTGCTATTTGCGTAAACATCCTTTGTTGGGTTTGACTCATGTTGGAACATCCACACCGTTGACTGCCATTTGCTTTCAGGCTCATACGAATAGATTCGTCACCTGTGTAGATGTTATACACAGCTTTTGACACACGATTGTATTTTTCGAGCATTTCTTTACACCAGTCGGCTTAAGTCTTTCCTAAATATGCATGTACCATAAAATCCATTACTAAACAAAGGAACAGCCGGAAACACATACTTAGGTTCATGCCCCCTACTAATACTTAATTAATAATGATATTTTACCATGTATTTATTAGTTAAAATTAGAATTTTAAGACTCTATCATAAACCTAGTATTGTTGCTGTAGGTATAATTTCTATGAAATAACTACGAAAAATTCGCCGTTATGACTTCAAACAATATACTATTGAACCAATACGATTTTAATATATAATAGTTAGGGGTGGTGGTATATTTTACCTACTTGTAAAACAGTACAGAATAGATCGGTATGAAATCAAACAGTATAAACTCAACATCAGTACAAGACACAGTCTTAAAACAACATTCTCTTCATAACATTCATATCAAACAATGATATTTAAACAAGAGACACCAGTCTCAACAGCAGTTTTATGTTAGTATAAGGCATTTAAGTAAGTACATTTATTCATTTCAACAAACAGTTACCGAAGATTTAAAAAGTAAAATGTATACAGTCTTACATTTTATAAAATTTCAAAGTTACTTTTATACAGGGTCATAAAAAATGGGAGCTTTATTTTTAACTGAATTTAATGCATACACTTTTTTTGTCACTATGACAGCGGTAAAAGTTTGCCCTAACTTTTAAAACGGTATAATTCTAATAGGTCTAGCAGAGTACCGATGATGGTGCGGTGCAAATAGAGAATATAATCCCGCAATCCCGGGATCTCGGGATCCCAACCGGATTTTGATCCCGTAAATCCCAGGACTGCACTTGGCTAATCTCGGGATTTTCGGGATTGCCAGTTTACATTCCGTAATCCGTTGCGCCTTGATAACGACCTTACGTAGATTATTTTAAGGGCACATATTACATAAAGACAAAAATCAACCTTAGGTACGCCGTACGATAAAAGAACTACCCAGGTACAACCCAAATAATATGTAACTTAGAAGGGTTCCCCGCCCGGAATACTTCAATACAATACTGTTAAAGTAATTCCCCAACGGGCCAACAGGGGAATCACCCAATCACCTCATATGATATATCATAATAATGTTGCGAGGGATTCCCCGTCGAGGATTCTCTGTACGAAAGTATAAATACGATTATTAGGATTTACTTTTTCCATTCATTATTCTACCAGCGACAAGGTTACGCAGGTTACGTCATTTAAATTTAAAAGTCAATTATCTGAAAAAGTTATTTTTAATGGCGGGAGACTTTGTTCAACATAAGAAAACAGTGATACGTCGTCAGGGTGGAGTTATTTTTTAGTTGCGAAAGACGGTAATAGTACTAAATGTAAGCGATGCCCTGCCATTCTCAAGACTGGGTGAATCGACTAAGGGATTACATACGCATTTGTTATCAAAACATAACATTAAGATTTTAGCTGACGTTAATCGTTTAACAGCTTCAACAAGTCAAGATTCTGAAAATCTGAACACAGCACCGCCGCCAACTAAACCAAAGAAGATTAATTTATTAAAAGTGCCGACGATAACCTGAATGATGTTTTGGCAAGAATGATTGCATTAGATGGATTTCCATTCAGTGTATTTATAACTTCAGACGATTTGAGAAAATTGCTCTTAGCGAAATACACGGATTTATCAAAATAAAAAGCGTGTTATGAATTACAGTGAAAAAATCAGAAAGCAAGTAACTGCAGAATTAAAACATTTGAAAAGTGCAGGTGAAAGATTCAGTCTATCATTCGACGAGTGGACATTAACGTCCAATAAATGATACGTTCACTCATATAAAAAAATTTAGAGCTTAGGACTCGTTCCTATTCATGGAAGTATGACGGCTGGAAATTGTCTTCGTATATTGAAAGAGCGTCTAAGTAAATTTGATATTTCCCTGGAAACTGATATTATTGCTACTGTAACCGCTGGAGCGAACGTTATGATAAAGGTGGGACAGCTTGTTTGCACTGATCAACAATTGTGTCTCGCACGTGGTATCAATTTGGCCATCTGTGATGTGCTTTATAAAATAGAAAAAGAATTATTTTCAAGACAGGCAAAACAGCCCTCAAACTCAGATGATACTATAAATGAACCAGCTGTGACTGCTGATTATATGAACGATAGAGATGATGATGACAATTTAGAAGACTTAGACTGTCCAGAATCAGATTTAATCTTAATGTCAGGGTTAACGAAAGATGAAAACATTAATGAGCTGATAAATAAAATCCGCAATGTTCAAAAGATCACCATTGAAAAATGAAACAGTACTTCAAAAATATGTGAAGATTGAACATGAAAAAGAGTTGTCACTTCTTTTGAACCGTAAAACCAGGTGAAATAGTCTTTTAACAACGATTTTCTCTTTTAAAAACCTGCATTCAAAACGCTCTTATAGATCTCAATCATCCAATCCGTTTAGAAGATGCTGATTTTGACTTGGTAAATAAAATTGTTGATGTGCTGATCCCAATTAAATTAACAGTAGAAGCAATCTGTCGACGACATGAATTTATACACAGCTGATGCCCCTTTGAAATTTCTTATAAAACAATTGTCTAACAAAAACTCAGCACTCGCCAATAAAATGAAAACATCCTTAGTGGAACGTATAAAGCAGCGACGAAATGATAATGTAACTGGTGTGTTGAATTATTTACAAAATCCACGAAAAGATGATGAAAATCAGTTATTATCGGAGTTGGAATGGCTTGACTTATTTCCAGTTCCTACACAGGCTTTAGTGAGGGCGCAAATAAAGAGTATTTTTAAAAGACTAAATAGTCGAGATGACGCGGAAGAGGAAGAAAGGTCCGGATCACAAACAGATGATGAGCCAAGGCAACAAACCTTCCAACCCCAATTGACACTAAAGGAAAAGTTACAGCTGGAAATTAATAAGAGCATGGAATCCTCAGATCCTGAAGTACAAAATGAATCGGGGTTGGTAAATAGTATTAGACGCGAAATGAGCCTATTCAAAAATGGAGGAGTTCGTGGATATCACTTATAATTAGCATATAAATATCTATTGTCTATTCCTCCAACCAGTGTAGAACCTGAGCGAGCGTTTTCAGCTGCTGCTTATGTTGGCAATAAACTACGAAGCAGGCTTGGAAGTCAAACATTGGATGCTTTGATATTTCTGCGATTGTATTTTCGAAATTCTAAATAGTTTTTTGTATTGTCTTTTTTGTTCCTTATTTTAGTATATTGTGTATTGTGTTGTGCAACAATATTAATAAGTAATTTTTAAAAAATTACTTCAGTTTTTTTTTCATTGGAGCCCAATTAGAAACCACATTGTCTAATCCCGGGATACCGGGATTACGCTTAAAAAATCCCGTAATCCCGGGATTGAAGAACATGCTCGGGATCGTATTCTCTCGGTGCAAACTATAAGCGAAAACAAAAAGAATATGAAAATAAATTTGTATATAACAATTGTGTTTTTAACAACTGTACTTTTCCTTAAAATAAATAAAATTACACCTTATTTGTTAATTTAGTGACTTCTAAATTACGTAATACGTAAATTAAATATGTATTCATTAAATTGTCATACCGAATTACACTCAAGCTTTTTTAAATCGAAGTAAACCTACACTTATAATTCGAGTTTCCTTGTCTTTAGGCAATTTAACTCAAAAAACTGACAGAAAAAATTACTAGTAATTTTTCCAGTGGAAGTTTTTTTTCGTTATATTGCCAAATAATGAAATTCTCATTGAAATGTCAAGTTTACTTCTACAAAAAAAAGTGTAATAAAATTTGTAAAGAAAGAGAGATATTCACGCTTATGCGAGGAACACCTCCTAGAGCAAATGTTCGAAGTTTACCGCCTCCTGTTTGAATACAAACTTGTGCTCGCCGTATCCACCAGTTATAACAAGCGCGGCTATCTTGCCTCCTTATTGTCTCTGCAGCATCTTGAAGACGTATGGTCAACAATTGAATGTTTTCAATTTCATCATCGTTATTATTATACACCAAATTTTTCATAGGTCCAAAAACATAAAAGTCCATCGGGTCCAAGTCGGGTGGGTGATCTATGTGGTCATGCAATAGACCCATCTCTACCTATCCATTGGTCACCAAACGTATTATTTAAATGATCACGCACTTCGTAACTATTATGAGGTGGAGCACCATCTTGCAAAAACCACATGTGTTGGCACACGTTTAAAGGCACCTCTTCTAAAAGTTCTGTTAAATTGTTTCGTAAAAACATAAAGTAATTTATGGCATCTAAACGATGTGGTAAAATAAATGGTCCGATGAGAGTACCATTAACAACTCCTGCTGAGTCTCTTAAACTGTAAGTGTAAATATCTCTGTTAGTTACAACCTTTATAACAATTTTTTTTATTTGTCACTATTTTGTGTGTACTATTTGCATTTAAAAATAAAGCTCCATTTTTTTTATCGCCCTGTATTACCACAGAATAACAGAATGGACAAAATCCGCGGTGCCTTTGATGTTTTAGGGTTCATTTTTCATAACCTTGTTTCATAGCCATGTTAAGATATTTAAATTATGTCAAAATATTTAAGCGGTTGATTTCAAAATAACATAATTGTAAATAAAAATACTAAACTATGTCAGCTACTACAGTATTATGTTTTCTTTATTTATACATGAAATAACAAAATTTGAGCAAAGTATTATTTATTTGTAGAGAGTTCTAGGATCTGCATATTAATCTACAAAATGTAAATGAGTTGGACAGTTTTTTGGTCCGCCAGTTAACTAGAATATATATGAACAAAATTACTTTTAATATAAATTTGTTCGAAATACATATATATTATAAAAAAAATTGGCATCACGACTGGAAATACATATTAGAGAAGTTACAATTAAATAATTCATGTTATTTTAAACTACTAATGAAAAGCTGACATATATATATATATATATATATATATATATATATATATATATATATATATATATATATATATATATATACCGATAGGTCCAGCTCGAAACGGGCCATAGTCAGCAATGAGTGGCAACAGCGAATCCCCTCTACGCGCAGCAGCTTCAATTGCAGCACATTGCAGTTAAGAATTTAGTAAGACTTAAACCGCGCAAGGATATAGTCGTTTGCATATTCGATCTATATACGTAATTTGCCCATTTGTTTCAGACATAATAAGGTCCAATTTATTATTATTGTTGTATTCTTAACTGCTACGGAAAAGTAATTTTAAGTAATAAAAAAACAATAACGTTTTCTAAAAGACAAAAGTAAAAAAAACAATAATTCTGCAAAATAAATTTAAATTTTAAGAAAGTCACTCAATATAGGAATCGAAAATACCGCCCTCTCTTCCCAAACAATAGCCTATTGTAAAACTCCGGCCTCACTCCCTCGAGATTTCTAGGGGTTATTGTCTCGAAAATTCTAAACAGTTTAACTTGCAACTGTTGCAGAAGACCGTAAAGATTTTCTTTGACATAACCCCACAGAAAAAAATCGCAGGGATTGAGGTCGGGTGATCGAGGTGGCCATATTATCGTACCCCTCCCGGAAATAACACGATTAGGAAAAGTGTTTTCTAAAAACTCTCTTACTAATCTGCTGTTATGCGCGGGACAACCGTCTTGCATAAACCAAATTGCATCAAAATCAACTTTAGTTGACGGACAGCAGGAATAATTCGTGTTCGCAGCAAATCTAAATATTTTACTGCATTCAAATTGCCGTCGATAACAAATGGCCCTATAATGTTATCACCCAAGATACCCGACCAAACGTTGTGTTTGTTCGGGGTATTGAGTTTTAACATTACGAGCTAGATGTTTATTTTCTCGAGACCAATATCGCACGACTGAGGGATTATGCTTGCCATGACGTGGAAAAGAAGACTCGTCGGTAAACAGAATATTTTTTATAAAATATTCGTTACTGTTAGCCTCTTCCATCACGGACTCACAAAACTTCATTCTTGCAAAATTGTCCTCGGGAAAAATCTCCTGGCACTTTCGAACTTTGTAACTTTTATATTTGTTGCGTTTTAGAATCCGCTTTACTGTACTTCTACTAACACCGATTTCGTCTGCAATTTGCCGTGTACACTTAAGGTCGCCCATTTCAACTAACGAACAAACCCTCACGTCTCTCTCCTCCCGATCGGCAGGTATTAGAGGGATAGGAGGCTGTTCGTCAATTTGTTGGCATTTGCGGCAATTTCCGACTACACAGCCATATTTCCTAAACGCATTTACGATCCTTTCAATCGTCGAATGCGAAGGAATAGGCCGATTTACGTACTCTACAGCAAATAAATCAGAGGTTGTTCGACAGGAATTGCCGGCAAGATACCACGAAACTATTTGTACCTTCTCTGCGGTTCTATACACTGACATGATAACTACCTTTACGTATGCACAGCTAAATACGAATGATGGGCAATCTGTTGCGCTCGACCATCGGACTTATGTTGCGCACGCGGAGTGGCATCGTACACACGTTGCCACATCGCATTACGTTCCATACGTATATTGTTGCCTATGGTCCGTAGCAGGCTGAACCTATCGGTATATATAATATATATATATATATATATATATATATATATATATATATATATATATATATATAATAACTTCGTGACCTTGGTATGATATGGTAAACCTAATCAGTAGGCGATTAAAGGTCTGTATATTACTTCAAAATATATGTATTTAAAAAACTCTACATGTTTCGGCTGAATGCGCCTTTTTCAAGAGAATACAAAATATGAATGACAGGATATAAATGTCAAGTAATTAAGTTGCTATGGTTTAAATTATTCAAAGATACATTCTAGTAATAATAATAAATCATGCCTTAGTATTCCAAAAATAGATAACAAGGTGTGAAAATATGTGTTGTTCGCTGCTAGCAATTTGTGTCTCCTTCCGGGTATGAACTTGTGTGTTGGTTGCTGCTGGCAGCTTGCGTCTCTCTATGGGTGTGTGGTTTTGTGTGAGAGCGTAAGTGTAGGGTTTTGTATGTCGGTGCGTTCGTGCGTGTGTTTAGTGATCGGTCGCATGAATTTAGAGAGGTCGGATAACCAGCCGTTGCGTAGGGCCGCCAACCCTTTCCCGACAACTTCTTTACAATTCCGTGCAGTACTTCGACGGTCTGACCCCCGCCCCAACGAGGCAAGGCGCAGACAGGCGAAGCGCACCCTGTACGGGGTTGCTCATCGCAACTAAGGGAACACTCTTAGTGGCTACCTCGGTCGACGATGGTCACACTTATGCCATCTTAACGTTTTCCGCCGAAGCGGGGGCATAGCACACACGTCGAACGTGTGTGTGCTGTTAACGGCAGCCTAGCCAGGTTGTCGCCCAGGACCGGTCCTAGTGGTGTGTGCATTGCGCGGCGACGAGATAGCGCCGCGTAGCATGGTTCCTCACTCTTGCTGGAAAGGCGGAATGGCACCTGACTGCCCAACGGGCAGACCCCCCTAGAGTTTTGTAGCGCATATGCTAGGCTGCAACCCAGTAGAGGACCACATCAGCAAAAAACAGAAAACAGGGATAGGCAGGGAAAAGCAAGACATGAGTTATTATTACGTATGCGCCCGTGGAGCGACTTAAGATACAAAGTTGTCGGCATTCGCTCAAAACGAGAAGGAAAACCACGAAAACCTGCTCGGACAACTAGACAGGAATCAAAACACGGAACAGTCATCATGATAAGCAAAAGTATATGATATTTAAATGATATTTAAATAACATAAGGTATATAACAAAAAAAAAATATATATAATATGATGGTAAATTGTAGATCGTTACAAAATTAAATTATAGTATATACTGCTTAGATTTTTTATATCATTTCTGTTGTTAATTGAATTTTTTTCCTGTTTAATACTGATCATTTCTTTAATTTGTCTTTTCACTGTGTGTTGTTCTTTATCAATTATCTGTGTGTTTTCAAAATCGAAATGGTGATCGCGTTGTAGTTTGTGTGTAGACAATGCAGTTTTGTCTGTTCTAGAGTATTTGTGGGCTTATATTATTTTGTATAAATATTGTTTCGTTTGGCCTATGTAGTAACTATCGCAATCGCGACATGGTATTTTATATACGACATGTGTTTCTCGATTTTTTTTCTATTTTAGGTTTAAGTTTTGAAAATAAATGTTTATTAGTATTACTAAGTTTATATGTTGTAGCTATATCATATTTTTTTAAAGTGTGTTTAATTTTTTCCGATAGTTGTGGAACATATGGAATTGTGATATATGTTGTGTCATTGTTCAAATTTTTATTGGTGTCTGCAGTGTTGTATATTTGGTGTACTCTTTTTTTAATAGTTTGGTCTATAAGTTGTGGTGGATAATTATTATCAGTTAGGATTGTTTTAATTTTTTTGATGTTATCTTTTCTGTATTGTATTTGTATATACTCAATACAGAAAAGATAACATCAAAAAAAAAAAAAAAGAAAGAAAAAAAAAAAAAAAAAAATTAAAACAATCCTAACTGATAATAATTATCCACCACAACTTATAGACCAAACTATTAAAAAAAGAGTACACCAAATATACAACACTGCAGACACCAATAAAAATTTGAACAATGACACAACATATATCACAATTCCATATGTTCCACAACTACCGGAAAAAATTAAATACACTTTAAAAAAATATGATATAGCTACAACATATAAACTTAGTAATACTAATAAACATTTATTTTCAAAACTTAAACCTAAAATAGAAAAAAATCGAGAAACACATGTCGTATATAAAATACCATGTCGCGATTGCGATAGTTACTACATAGGCCAAACGAAACCATATTTATACAAAAGAATACAAGCCCACAAATACTCTAGAACAGACAAAACTGTATTGTCTACACACAAACTACAACGCGATCACCATTTCGATTTTGAAAACACACAGATAATTGATAAAGAACAACACACAATGAAAAGACAAATTAAAGAAATGATCAGTATTAAACAGAAAAAAAATTCAATTAACAACAGAAATGATATAAAAAATTTAAGCAGTATATACTATAACTTAATTTTGTAACGATCTACAATTTACTATCATTTTATATTTTTTTTGTTATATACCTTATGTTATTTAAATATCATATACTTTTGCTTATCATGCTGACTGTTCCGTGTTTTGATTCCTGTCTAGTTCTCCGAGCAGGTTTTCGTGGTTTTCCTTCTCGTTTTGAGCGAATGCCGACAACTTTGTATCTTAAGTCGCTCCACGGGCGCATACGTAATAATAACTCATGTCTTGCTTTTCCCTGCCTATCCCTGTTTTCTGTTTTTTGCTGATGTGGTCCTCTACTGGGTTGCAGCCTAGCATATGCGCTACAAAACTCTAGGGGGGTCTGCCCGTTTGGCAGTCAGGTGCCATTCCGCCTTTCCAGCAAGAGTGAGGAACCATGCTACGCGGCGCTATCTCGTCGCCGCGCAATGCACACACCACTAGGACCGGTCCTGGGCGACAACCTGGCTAGGCTGCCGTTAACAGCACACACACGTTCGACGTGTGTGCTATGCCCCCGCTTCGGCGGAAAACGTTAAGATGGCATAAGTGTGACCATCGTCGACCGAGGTAGCCACTAAGAGTGTTCCCTTAGTTGCGATGAGCAACCCCGTACAGGGTGCGCTTCGCCTGTCTGCGCCTTGCCTCGTTGGGGCGGGGGTCAGACCGTCGAAGTACTGCACGGAATTGTAAAGAAGTTGTCGGGAAAGGGTTGGCGGGAAAGGGTTGGCGGCCCTACGCAACGGCTGGTTATCCGACCTCTCTAAATTCATGCGACCGATCACTAAACACACGCATGAACGCACCGACATACAAAACCCTACACTTACGCTCTCACACAAAACCACACACCCATAGAGAGACGCAAGCTGCCAGCAGCAACCAACACACAAGTTCATACCCAGAAGGAGACACAAATTGCTAGCAGCGAACAACACATATTTTCACACCTTGTTATCTATTTTTTGGAATACTAAGGCATGATTTATTATTATTACTAGAATGTATCTTTGAATAATTTAAACCATAGCAACTTCATTACTTGACATTTATATCCTGTCATTCATATTTTGTATTCTCTTGAAAAAGGCGTATACAGCCGAAACATGTAGAGTTTTTTAAATACATATATTTTGAAGTAATATACAGACCTTTAATCGCCTACTGATTAGGTTTACCATATATATATATATATATACAGACTGTCCCGTAAAAAACGCCAACATTCATAATTCCGTTATTTATTGTCCGGTTTTATTTAAACAAAAAGTAAATTTAATAGCATCAAAAACACTAAAAGATAGCAGTGTTTTATTTGTTTTCAATTGTTTTCATTAATGTCAAACGACAGTCAAGTTTTTTATTTTAAATGGCAACATATATATTTTTGGCTATATTCGGATTGTATTTTTTTTCTGAATTCAACGATGTATAACATGTTTATTTTTGATAAACGTTTATTGCAAAAAAAAAACTTTATAAATTTCATCTTTGTCTTCCATTATTTATAAATATTCGAATGTGTCATGAAACGTTTGAAATGTAAGTATTATAAATATTATTATAAGAAACAAAACACTTTACAATAAATGTTGAAATTGCCCGCCACCTTGTTTAACACATGTCGCACATCTCCTAATAATAAAAAATAAAAAAAAAACTTTATAAATTTCATCTTTCATTATAGTAGACTTGGCCCAGTCCACTAGCATTATGTCAATGTGCCTTAAGTGTCAGTTTGACTTTATTAAGTTTTCTGTATTATCCTGTTTGAACGTTTTGCCGCAACAAAAAGCGTATTTTCGTTAAAAATGAATAACAATCAATTAACGGACATGTTACAAGTGTTCTTTGAATGTAATAAAAATCGCCTTCAAGCAGTTCGTCGGTACAGTGCTCGTTTTCCGGACAGAGAAGTTCCAGGTTCGAAAATATTTCAGAGAATTGAAGAGAATTTTAGAGATTATGGATCATTTACCAAACCAAAAACACAAAAACGGAAATTCTCCGAAGATAAGGAATTAGATTCCCGAACTTCGATTCGCGAAATTGCACATAATATTGGGGTATCAAAAACTACAGTTCATGGTATTTTAAGAAAACACAAACTTAAACAGTACATAGCTCGAAAAGTTCATGCATTAGAACAAAATGATCCTGGCCGAAGAATCCAGTTTTATCGTTTTTATTTAAATGCATTAGAACAAGACCCGAATTTTTACAGAAGGATAATTTGGTCTGATGAATGCACTTTTAGCAACAACGGTATTTTTAATAGAAACATACATCGACAGTGGAGTGCAGACAATCCGAGATTTGTAATTGAAAATAATTTTCAAAGACGTTTCAACGTAAATGTTTGGTGTGGCATTTTAGGTGATCAATTAATTGGGCCATTTTTCATAGATGGTTGCTTAAATCAAGAAAAATACTACACTTTATTACACGAAAATCTCCAAAACTTTTTAGATGAATTACCTTTGGCAAATTTAAATAGAATATTTTTTCAACAAGATGGGGCTCCCGCGCACAACGCCAGAGTAAATACTGATTTGTTGAACACCCAATTTGGAAATAGGTGGAGAGGAACATCCGGTCCTATCGAGTGGCCTGCGCGTTCACCGGATCTTACGCCCCTCGATTTTTGGTTTGGGCTTATCTACAAGATCGAGTTTATTTAACAACTCCAGAAAATGTTGACATTTTAAGACAAAGAATTATTAACACTTGTCAAGAAGTACCTGCCGCTTGTCTTTTAAATGCGACCTTTGGAGTAATTAGGAGATGTGCGATATGTGTTGAACAAGGTGGCCGGCAATTTCAACATTTATTGTAAAGTGTTTTGTTTCTTATAATAATATTTATAATACTTACATTTCCAATGTTTCATGACACATTCGAATATTTATAAATAATGGAAGACAAAGATGAAATTTATAAAGTTTTTTTGTGCAATAAACGTTTATCAAAAATAAACATGTTATACATCGTTGAATTCAGAAAAAAAAATCCAATCCGAATATAGCCAAAAATATATATGTTGCCATTTAAAATAAAAAACTTGACTGTCGTTTGACATTAATGAAAACAATTGAAAACAAATAAAACACTGCTATCTTATAGTGTTTTTGATCCTATTAAATTTGCTTTTTGTTTAAATAAAACCGGACAATAAATAACGGAATTATGAATGTTGGCGTTTTTTACGGGACGGCCTGTATATATATATATATAAGGTAAACTTAATAAGTCGGCGATTAAAGGTCTGGTTCATTACTTCAAAGTATATATATTTAAAACAACCCTACATGTTTCGGCAATGATGCCTTTGTCGAGGGAATAAAAAATATAAATGACAGAATATAAATGTCAAATAATTTAGTTGCTATGGTTTAAATTATTCAAAGATACATTCCAATAATAATATTAAGTCATGCCTTAGTATTCCAAAAAATAGATAGCAAGGTGTGAACATATGTGTTGTTCGCTGCCAGCAGCTTGTGTCTCTTTCTGGGTATGAACCTGTGTGTTGGTTGCTGCTAGCAGCTTGCGTCTCTCTCTGGGTGTGTGATTTTGTATTTGTGTGACCGCGTAAGTGTAGGGTTTTGTATGTTAGTGCGCTCGTGCGTGTGTTTAGTGACCGGTCGCGTAACACACACGGCTCTTTCGATTCAATGTAATTCAATGTTCAATGTTTTATTTCTTAATGTCGCGTACGTGTATAAATAATCCAAACAGTTTCTGTTATGCATGTGGAGAATTGATTACCCATCAGCATAAATGGAATGTTACACCTTTAATAGAAAAGTTATATTTTCACTATTTTGTCTAAACCATTGAACATCATGCCATGCCATGGGCTCCAAACATTTGCTGCTCACGCAGTGCTGTTACTCTGAGGAGCTGGTCCAACGGTAAGAAAAGCGCTATGCCATTTGCAAGACCTCTAATTTGACGTGAATAAACGGACCATTCAATTGATTGCTACTTTTGCTGGACGAAAACTTTCGGGTTTTCCAACAAGACTAAGAAAAATATTAGTTATGCTAGTCTGCCCTCTGTTACTCGTTCAGAACTGCATTCGAAAACCCTCCCAGTACCAAGACCCATAGATATGTGATTCGAATGAAGCTGTTACAGTGGAACAGTGAAATGTTTGCTGGTTATTGTTGGACATGGGTATCAGAAAGTACTGAAGAACAGTAAAAAGAAAAAATTTGAAACAGGAAGATACAATACAGCTCCATATAATACCTCATTAATATTATTTCATTTATTTTTCAATATTTTTTTCCCAAAACCTGACATGCCAGAATAAATTTGTTATTATAACTATTGTCAGAAGTATAAAAGAAATAAAAATTGTACATAGTTTCTAAAGAAAAAGAAAAAATAAAAAATTGTTATAAGTGTTTACCATCTATAGAGACCCATAAAAAGAAATTTCCAAAAATGCTTTCAAACGAAGACAAAAAGAATTGCATCCCTGTACTTCTAAAGCTGCAATCGTCAAAGAATATTTAAATTACGACATAATAACATATAAACTAAATAACACTAACGAAAATGAGATTTTAATTGAAACGTTCTAGACAATTTAAAAAAAAAGTTAACGCGCGAGAAAACAAAGCATATACAATAATAAACTTCGATCCAAATAAAAAAACGGTCGCAACCCATTGAACGCACGCTTATAAAAACTAAAATGCATACATTTGTCCGCTAAAAACTAAAATTTCCCGAAAAAATCTATTCGATAAATACTTTAATATGCCGCAAAGTTCACGTCGATTGGACAAGAAATTTACCGAAAAAATCGATTCGATAAATATAGCAAACGCCAATTAAGCTGGCGCGAGGAGGGGTAAGTTCGCGCAAGATTAGAAGTAGTAGGGAGATTTGTATTTGGTTTTACATCAAATGTCAGATAATTCTAACCTCTGAGCGTGTATCAATTTATGATCCCCTAGCAAAGACATTATGTTCCGTCAAACGTCCATGACAAATGTATTCTGACAATTACTTGAGTAGTGGGGGTGGACGTTTTTGAAAACGGCTTCTGCGCACCCCCTCTTCGCGCTAACTTAATTGGCGCTTGCTATACTTTAATATCCGCACAGTTCACGTCGATTGGACAAAAAACGAGTGAGTTGCATTTTGAAAATTTCGCAATTATTTTTGAATCTCAGGCGATGGAATTTGATAATTCGAAAAAGTGCCGATTTTCGATGCGCTGATTAAGATAAACGAAACCGCTGCCGGGTATCTCTTTTAGTTCTCGAGATATTCCCGGAAGAACCATCGATGTAAAATATGATATGTCTACTTTCGATATTCCGGTATCCGATGTAATCCACTTTATGGAGTTTGAGAGGCTGATTACGATAAACACACCCGTGATCGTCTATTTCTTTTGGTTTCTGAGATATTCACAAAAAAAAACCGACCGACATCACCTCGAAAACTAGAGAACGCCAAATATCAACCGAACAACATTTGGAAAGTCTTCTTTAGTGTCGAAAACCCCGGATTGGTTTGAGTCAAAATTCGTGAAAACAAAATTTATAAAGAGGCAAGAGAGAAAGGAGAGAAGAAGTAAATCTAGAAAGAGATTAAGATGAAAGTAATGGTAAAAAGAAATTAAGAAAAAGCAGGTGCGGCTCGTGATGACGTACTGTGGGGGGCACGTACAATGATGCGAGTGCCTCGTGTGTTTTCTGTGTTTACTAAAAAAACACTACAGTTATTACACGAGAATAAACGAAGCACTCGCATCATTGTACGTGCCCCAACAATACGCCATCACGAGCCGCGCCTGGAAATAAGATTCAACGAAAATATGGAAACACTATTTCTAAAATCAGATTTGTTAAATAAATTGTTTTTCAAAGCATTCTAAAGACTGGTTTTGTAAACCGCAGTTTATGTATTGGCGAAAGTAAATGTTATTAATTTAACTAAGAGGTTAATTAATACATATTCAAAACCAATTTGAAATATACTTGAGTGGATAGCGTAAACATTAGAGTAAACGAAATCTCGTTTTTTTGTAGTGATATTCAAGGGCTAATGGAGTGTTTTGAAATAGAATATAATTTATATGAGTGGTGCCTATTCCTTGATTCGTCAAAAACAACTATCAAAGCAGTCTTGCTGCATAATGGGAATAAATTTGCATTTGTACTTTGCAAAGAAGCTGTACGTGATGGAAGGAAATGGTGATCATTTTTGGATTCAGCAGACTGGAAACAAAATATTTACCAAACATATCCCATGTAGCTGAATAAAAATATTTTTTTTTGCAAACCTGTATAATTTCAAGCCAACCACAAAATTTATAATCTAGGTAGGCCATGAACGATTAAGATAGACATATAAGTCACGTCTGAGATTAGAGAATTGACGAAGTGTCATTTGTAAATAATCATAAGTCAAATTTACAAGTTGGAATATATATTTTCAATGTATATTATATAGTGTCAATTAAAAAGTGAAATTAATTAAAATTTGTTTGATTTTATCCTGATAATATTTGCAATTTATTAGCTATTTAATAATGGCTTTTGTATTTAACGAACAACAGAAACGGCACATGGTAAAATAAATTTCAATTTATTCAGGGATGCATATTAGGATTTTCTAGAAGAATTTCCAGATATTGCTATCTCATATGATTAGTTTTCCACATGCATTCGCCGTTTTGTGCAACTATTCAAGGAAACAGGATTGCGATTCATGTTTCCTGTTTCCCTGGTCAGGGCAGTGGTAGGTCTATAATTAGAAATGAGGAAAATGTTGAAGCGGTAAAGCAATTGGTAGAAGAACGCCCTCAGCTTTCTGTGTGACATTTACACAAAGAATTAGATCTTGCAAGACCG
Organism: Melolontha melolontha; assembly: GCA_935421215.2. NCBI lineage: Eukaryota > Metazoa > Arthropoda > Insecta > Coleoptera > Scarabaeidae > Melolontha > Melolontha melolontha. The sequence continues at coordinate 62,847,264 of OW285241.1, read as the reverse complement.
CTTGCAAGCGACTCATAAATACTTCCTGTGGACAGATCGAAGCGACAGGATTTTGTCAAAGATTTATTGACCATTTTGTTGTTAATGATTGAAGCATTGAAAAGGTTATGTTTACTGATGAATCCTGGTTTCATCTCTCTGGCTACCTAAATTCTCAAAACATGAGGATGTGGAGCGCAAATAATCCGCACCTTTTGTGGAAGCACCACTACATCCACAGAAAATTTGAGTTTGGACAACTGCTTATCAGAGAAAAATTATTGGAGCTATATTTTTGATGGTATGTCGATTAAAAATACAAAATTTTAAACAGTAGCCAAAAAATAATTACAACTTTTAGGAATATTAAACGCTGTACGTTACAGACTGGAAATCTTGATACCATTTGTAAATATGTTAGACGATACACATACGCATACTATCAATGAAAACGTTGTTTTTCTGAGAGAATTTTTTGGACGTCGAATTATTAGTTTAAATACAAACACAATTTGACCATTTTGTTCCTGCAATTTAACACTGTGCGACTTCTTTTTATGGTCGTACTTAAAAAATTCTATTTTTGCAACACCTGTTTTTTTTATCATAATGATCTGCAAGAAAGGATCACTAATAAGTTCGTAGAAATTAATAATTCACTTTAGATCCTATAAAATGTTATTAACTCCGTTAAGCGAAGAACTTTAAGCTGTAGAGATGAAGGCGGTGGCCATATTACGCACCTTATTTACCGTAATAGATTGTGTTTTGTTCTTCTTTCGATTTAAATAATAGGGTAAGCTGATCATCAAAACCTCACACGACAAACTCCAATGGATGACTTCACAGATGACAAAGATTAATTTCTCCAATAAAGAAAAACCTATCTTTTCAGAACCAACACATTTGTGTTAAAAGAAAAAATTAATGATTGCTTCAATGTCATACTTGCTTGTCTTGTATACCGCGTTAATAAATTGCTGTGCTTGCTTTAATTATTAATTAATCTTTATTCTGAATATTATAAGATTTTACATACATAATTACTTTAATCTGATTTGGTATGTTTTCAAATTGATTTTTTTTGGTATTTTTCATTTTAAAACAGACAGCACTTCCAAAAAAACTTTATTTTTTATAATAAATCATTATAATTTACACATTCAACAACAAAAACTTTCAAATAACCGTCTTTTTCCAGAAATTCAATTTTTCCCTAGACTTAAATATTAGGTTAGCTTAATGAATGTCACTTGGCTACTCTTATTTAACGATTTAAAGTACGACAGGTAGGTTAAATCACTTAAACAATCTAAGACATAACTGATTTAATCCATGGCATATACTGAAAACTTTTCTTGTGGCTCACTCGATATATTAGGTGATTCGATATATGAAGAAAGTCTCAAAACATATAAAAAGGTATATGAAATTTTTGAATACAAAATACACGTAACGTTTGTTGTGAAACTTTCTTGAACATAGTGATCTAATACGCAGTTGACGCATATTAAATGGCTACTAAATTACGAAACGTATAGCAAAGGCAGTATATCGATTAGGCTTTAAAATTAATCAAAACAAAATCAAGGTGATAAACATAAGACCAAAAGTTTTAAAAGACAAGTTAGAGGTTACAATTAGAGAGGAACACATGTAATTTGAAGGGGTAGAGGTTCGAATACCTGGTAGCTTTTAATACAAATAAACTTGAGAAAAATAATTAAGTTAGCTGGGTAAAAGGAGAAAAGAACATCATTATTGGTCTTGATTTGGCAACTCTTCATTATTTTTGCATAGTGCTTGCTTCCACGTTGCAGATGTTCCATTTGTTAATCGAGACCCAAATACAATAAATATATCTCCGGTTTATTCAACGAAAACAGAATAATCCGAGAGGCCCATACCGGTTAAAGGTTTTGTAGAATATCAAAAATGAGAAGTGTGGCAATGAAAGAAAATCTACACTAAGTCTTAAGAGACATTTCATATACAAAGTATACCTAATATCCGTGAAAGTTGTTTACGCTCCTCTGAAGCGTTTTGCAAATAAATAAAATCAGAAATACAATATAAATCAGATTTCAAATATGCTATGTTACAAACAAAAATGTTGTTTATTGTAATGATACCAAGCAAACTTAATTTGAAAAAATGCCTCAAACTTTCTTTGGCTGCTTAATAATGATAATATTTATTTATCCAGCAGATCAATATAATCCAATTACAAGGTAAACGTTTAAATAATACATACAACTGACAACTAAAAATTAATACAATACAGATATTCAGGGCAAATGTATGTATCCATTCGAATATCTTTGATATAGCTACTTAGATTTTAATAAGACTTTCCACAATTAATTAAATGCAAATTGGAGATCCACGTTAGGCCGCAAACGATGTTAACTTTTTTATTTTAAATGAAACAGCCTGTATATTTTTACGAATTTTAATAGAGCTCTGTTCTGAGATTTCAGCAATAATAAGGTTTGGCACCATTTTGTTCAACAACCACAAAGATATTTAATTAAAATTGATATTTTGAAATCATGTTCATGTTTAGTAAGCCATGGAATTAAAATTTAGTAATTGACTTAAACTGCCAGAATTAACTTTGTAGACGTCCAAATATTAGTAATGGTTCAATTAACTGAAAAAGAACGTATTGAAATTCTAACGATGATTTGTTTTTGTAATCGCGTCAGAACTCTTGAAGAAGTATGCTATTTATTTAGCAATTTGCATCACGATCGGCATCCAATATATCGCTAACTGTCGTTGGTAAAATTTTGAGAAGGTATAATTTGACCGGACATATTAGAAATTTACCGATAAGCGGCCGACCAAAAGTCACAACTAATGAAGTTAATGCTCAAGATATTGCTATAGCATTAGAAGAATTCCACAAACTTCTACTACATCCCTCACACTAAACTATGATTTAAGTTGCCAATCAGTAGCCAGAATATTGAAGCACGAAAAATATCATCCGTATAAATCACATTTAAGAATTATTGGACAGGGATTATAATCGTGAAATTGAATTTTGCGAAAGAGTCATGGAGACTTACAAAAATTACCAATATTTTACATACAATTTGCTGTTTTCCGACTAGACTACGTTTTGTTTGAATAGGTACCATTAATCGTTATATTTTCCGATATTGGTCAATAGATAACCCTCATTTGGATGCTAGAAGCGCATACAAAACATCCGCAGAAATTAAACTTTGGGCTGGTATTTTCAGGAACCGTATTATTGGTCCTTTTTTCATTCATGGTACACTAACTGTGGAGAGATATTTAGATCTTTTATCTGATCAGGTTGTTCCTAATATTGAGCTCCATCGTATCGAGCACTTTACTAAAATCAGTATAGATAACATTCATTTGTCGAGCATCCAAAGCTTTACTCCTTTATTACGTAAGTTCGACCAAATTAGTGGCAGAAGATCTGCACATCTAACAAAACTATGTTGATTAATTGAAAGATAAGATTTTAATGTTACGAAATAGTTTTGTATAGAGTATACATATACTCAAACACCATTAAAAATTACAAAGAATATGAATATGTCTATAGTTACATCTATTATGACGATCGCCCTTCTTAAATACAGAGGAGTAATACTACTAAATTTGGGAGACTGGAGTTAATTAATAATATATTACATCTTAATGAAGCATCCAAATATTTAAAGTATTTCGCTTTATTCCATGTCTATGTGTTTAAAAATTATCAAATAAAATAATTAAAATAGCGTTAAATAAATTTCGATTACATTAAAAAAAAAGCTAGTTAATAAACAGCATTTGTATTTCTAATTTTTAAAAGCTGAGCAATTACCAAATTAGTAATTAATTTCCGCTATATATAGATGAACACACGTTAATAATATTTACTTTCGTAAGGTTATAAGGTTCGAATTATTAAAGGTACATAAAACTTCTTCATTAAAATGTTTTGTTTGTAAATTCTGTTTGGTTTATTTGTAAATTGCGTTATATTAATTCCAAATTACTGTTATATTTCACAAAAATAAAAATTAAAGCATAAATATAAAGTTATTATCATATTTATATTATAGTTCAAAGCAATATATAATTTTATCATATCGAAAGAAATAAAACAATTAAAATTGCAGCTTACTTTTATTGGAATTCTCCAAAAACAACCTAACGCAAAAAAAGAGAAAAACAAACGAAGTTACGTTCTCTTCGTGTCGCCTGTCTTTTGTTTTTATTTTTTCTGTTTTAATTCTGCGTGCAGCGAATGACTTGATTGACTTCTTTTTTTCTTCAGTAATAATACATAATGCACATGCACCTTTCAACACTATTGCAAAACATGCCTACTACACGAAGTATTCAACAACAGGAGCGTCTACATTAAACAGATTCATTTGCGCGATGTTGATCACGAAATGCTGGCAGTTGAACATTTTTCGGGAGCTTTGGGTCAATACTAGCGTCTCGACGTCTGATATACGACTGATGGGGACGCCGTGCGTCCTCCCCACTCTGACTCTGGTGTATAGACGCCTAGTCGTGCACATGTTTTCTTTGTCTGTCGTACACTGAATATAATAACATTTAACACTTTCGAAGGACAGGATGTAAAATCGTAGGTAGTAGTCTGGCAGGTTTTGTACAAGTATTGCTCTCAGAACATTTTTTATCTTAATGCATTACCTCCTCCATTCCTAATTAAAGATTACCTGGTCTATCGAAAAAAGAAACACAAATAATCAAAATTAAAGCAAGAAAATTTTCTTAAAAATGTGAAAGACTAGATACACACCCCATTAACTACCTAACCATCTGTGTAATCATGCAATGAATAATATAAGTGTATAAATACTAGTAATAAATAAAGCGCCCGTCGGTGTGAATAATTTGAATTTCAAAAGACGGAAGTTGAAATATTCTTTGGTTTATTATTGCAGAGACAGAAATCAATTACGTGAATATATCTTGATTGCGTTTTGTTTAATTGTTGTATTGTTTTATTGTTGTAATTCAATACTACTACATTTTTTAAATTTTACTTAAATATTAAAAGTCAAATAATGTCTCTTTTATCATTAAGTATAAATATTTAAATATCTTTGTGGTGATTGATTGTATGTTTTTGCTTTAAGCAACAAGACAACATTCACGAATCTAATAATAAGCCTGTATTGGATACATCGACAAATGAGCTTTTGAATATTGAATTAGCGTGAATTAGTTTTCTCGACAACGCACAGTGCGAAATTTAGGAAGTTTAGGGGGAACTTTATTCAATTTTTGAAATACGTAAAACGCATAAGATTATTTATTATTTTGTTAGGTAAATACCCCGCCTCTAAAACCTCATACTCAGTTTGGGGATTTATCCGGCGAAAGAACCGCAAAATGCACCTGAAAGTCGCATTACTTATTCAATTATACTTTTTGCCTATAGAAAGCTATTCGATTTGTTAAAGTTAATAGAGTGGTACATACAAATGGAAAATCAGTAGGCCATGATTTTTTCTTCATGTATTTTATTAGAAAATTGTCAATTATTGGCATTTAATTAATTGAAAAATCTTTCCTTGCTCGTGTGTGATTTGTTCGTGGAAAAAGTGATTTTTAAGAAGTAAGTTAAATTTACATTTTTAACTTTAGTGGAGATTTTAAAAAGTGATACCACATAATACCAGCTTGAAACGCACAACATTTTAAAGTTTTTTTTTTCCCTCTGTTGAAAACGCAAAAGATCTTCTGCGATATTTTGCGATCTTCTTTTAAATGAAACATTTTCCAGAATGACTTTGCAAGTTTCATATAACTGTATATTCCAAAAGTGGAAAGAAGAACCGACGTCGGATGCCATCATTGGTTTTGTTTTGGAAAAAATAGGCTCACCAATGTTAAGATCTGATGCTCTTTGCAGTTTAAAGGCAACTCTTCGCGCACTGGTTTGTAAAATACGAAAAAGGTGGAGGGAATCCAGTCGAAATTTAGCATCATTTCTGAATAAAAATGCTGTCTGGCTTCAAAATAATGTAAAGTTTTCAAATGCTGTAAGGGATGCATTGCCCAGTGGATCGAGGACCAATGCAGGCAGACCTAAAAAAGAATTTAGGTATTTTCATCCTAAAGTGCAAAACAGAAAAGCGCATCATCTTTTGAAGTCCGGTAGTCAAGACGAGTTAGCCAAAGCAACCGTAACAAAGCTATACCAATCTGGAAAACGAAACTCTGCAGCGATTGTCAAGGAACTGGCATCTGCTTCTCCAGAAAAGGGAAGCAAAATCAAAATGGCTCGCATGTCTTCTTCAAACAGCCCACGAAAATTAACTCCGGACCAGGCTCTGGCGCTACTTATTGATGCAAACTTATCGTCAAATCAATACAACATTATTCGGGATCAAGCAAAACATCATGGTTGCACTTTGTATCCACCTTATTATGTTGTAAAGGAGGCAAAGAGGTTATGCTATCCAAAGGAAATAATAATAACTGAAGTTTCAGCTGAAGTATCAGTTCAGTCGCTTATAAATCATACCATAGCAAGACTTTGTACAGGGCTAGAAGAGACTCTTAGAACTTTGTCAAACGTTAAAGCACTAAATATTATCGTAAAGTGGGGTTGTGATGGGGCGAAACAAGTTAACTATCGACAAAAGTATATGGACAAACATAGCTCTGATGATAGTATGTTAGTGTATCAATGGTACCAATCCAAATGTGCTCCGTAAAAGATAATGGTGATAATCAGTCACTAATTTGGAAAAACCCTGCTTCTTCTTCCACACGGTACTGTCGCCCCATTAAGTTCGTTTTTACCAAAGAAACAGTCAGTGTAATTACCTCAGAAGTAAACAAAGTGAAAGAACAAATATCTCAACTTACTCCAACCACTATACTTGTAGATGGCAAGCAATTTCAGGTTACAGCAAATATGATCTTATGTATGATTGACGGTAAAGTATGCAATGCTGTATCATCCTGTGCATCATCACAAACATGCTACTTATGTGGGGCTAAACCTAGTGAATTGAACAACATCTGCGATATACCTCAAAAAAATATAAACGAATCCTTTTTATCCCTTGGACTATCGCCCCTACATGCACGGATAAGGTTTTTGGAATGTATTTTACATATATCGTACAATCTTGATATTAAAGCATGGCAAGCTCGTGGAGCAGAAAATTAAAAAAAAGTTGCAGAGAAGAAAAAATACATTCAACAAAAATTCAAAGAGGAGCTTGGCTTGCTTATAGATATGCTTATAGAACAGCAGACCGGAAACACAAACGATGGTAATACCGCGAGGAAATTCTTTAGAAATGCCGAAAAGTCTACCGAAATAACTCGCGTTAACTTAGAATTTATCAAACGTTTTCATGTGCTGTTAGAGTGCCTAAATTGTGGTCTTAAAATTGATTCAGAAAAGTTCGGCGAATATGCAAGAGAAACTTTGGAATTGTATTTGAAAGAATATTTCTGGTACTCAATGCCCGTAAGTGTGCATAAAGTCCTTTGTCATGGAAAGGATATTATAGCCTCTTGCATTCTTCCGATCGGACAATTTTCTGAAGAAGCTCAGGAGGCAAGAAACAAAGACTGCAGAAAATATCGCGAACTTTTTACTAGAAAAACGTCAATAATTGACACAAATACGGATTTATTTTATCGACTGCTTATTTCGTCGGATCCGTACATCGCTAGTCTTCGTAAAGCACCCAAAACCAAGCATAGTGAAATTAAGCCAGAAGTTTTAGTGTTGTTAGAAAGATTTGCAGGCCCGTGTAATGATTGCGAGTCTTCAGCCGATTGCAATGAGTCTAGTTCTGAATAGGTGTTCAAAATGTTGTTATAAAATGTATGTTTTTTTAATTGTTCTATAATAAAAAACACAAATAAACTCAAAAACTTTAAATAAAACATATTAGTTTTTATTAAAAATTTTAAAAACCAACAAATAGAACTGTTTTACTGTTTTGAATAATTAAGTTCCCGTAAACTCAAGAAATTTCGCACTGTGCGACGTTATGTTCTGCGAATGAAATTTTAAATATTAATTATACCGGGTCGATGCATAAATTCGTAGCGTTTTTATGGAAATCAAAATTTATTAATTTTTAAACAAACATAATACGTGAACTAATCAAGAATTATTTTATTGAAAAATACCCCGATGAAACAGAAAAAAGGTAAATATACTTAATCTGTTAGAGTCTTTAAGCAAATAAAGTTGGTGGACAAGAAGGTTTCAAGCTGATAAAAGTTGTGGATTCCAGATACCAAAAAAATTTTTAAAAAATCTTATAAATCATGCCAAAAAAAGTATATTTCACAGTTGAGCTTCGCTAGTTAATCTGTTGCAGCTATGATTTCTTAATCTTCTAGATATATGGTACCTAAAGAATTCTTCCATACGATTCTCAAATACGATACAGTAAAATAGGCTTTATGTCGCCAAATGCCATAAAATAAGAATATGGAGTAATTATGTAACTCCCTCCAAATCATGCATAAACTTTAGTTCATTTAGGGATGAAAATACTGACCTCAGGCAGAATGTTAATATGAAACCTTGTTTCGTCACTCCTTAACGCAGATTCTGTTCTTGTTTGATTTTGTCAATTTTACCATACGATTACAGCTGTAAAAATTGATTGTGCTGATTTTTTGGCATGTCTATTCACTAAATCAAAAATCACAATTAACGCAAATTGCATGCTGCTGCATAAATTGTGCCTATTTTAATTACAGATATTTGTTTACTAACAAATATGCTGAATTTATGTTATTGCTCAGCTCAGCTGTAAAATATACTTTTTTCAATTTTTCGTTCGTAATAAACTCATGATGAAACCCAAAACAGTATCGAAATGAGTTTCATTTCGATACGCTTTTTTCAATGTTGGAGTGGTTCGAACACAGAATAGTATATTAAAAAACAAGTTTCATAAGGCACCATTTTGCCGCACGAGATCAGTTTAGAAAACGAGCCGCGATAGCGGCGAGTTTTCTAAAGAGCGAGTGCGGCAAAAGGGCTTATGAAACGAGTTTTTTATACTATTTTTTCTATTTTGCGTTTTTTACATTAATAAATTGCTTAAATTGGAATTATTTAATTTGAAAGTTCAGAGTTTAATTTTTATATAAAGCATGCAGTTGGTCACATTGATACTTGACATTTTCAAATTTAAATCTTGCTATCCGCGAAGTATATTATATTACATATTATTTATTAATTTTCGTTAACATTACTTGATATTTCATTTAAAAATATAAACATGAGTGACATAGAAACATATATATGTTATTGCCAATTGTATACAACATACGTTGTTTGTGTAAAATACGGACATATATCATATCTGTCAAATGTACATAAATTCTTAAAATCAAATAACAGCAATGATATTTATTTCTGTATTCGAACAACGCCAACATTGAAAAATGAAAAAAAGTGTATCGAAATTAAGCTCATTTCGATACTGTTTTGGGTTTCATAATGAGTTCATTTCGAACGAAAAATAGAAAAATAAATAAATATCATTGGTATAGTTTGATTTTAAGAATTTAAGTATAATTGCGGCATTAAAAACGCGTACAACTCTTTAGGCTACATTTCGCAATATTTTAATAATGTAAATCAGTCTACGTCAGTTTTGAGTTTTTTAAAACGTCAAACCAAAATTCATATAAATTACCATAATCTATATTTCTAAAAAAAGTGTATATCCTTCTTCTATTAAAGTAATTATTTGTTTTTTTTTGGATAACACTTAACTGCCTCATGTTAAGATGACTTTTATATCGCGATTAAATTTCAATATAAAATAAGGTTGGCTTTTGAAAAAAAAGCCACAATTATACAGAAAAATTTCAAGTGTACGCGTTTTTTAATGCCGCAATTGTACATTTGACTGATATGATGTAACAAGTGTTCATTGGAAAAGTCAATCTAGGTTACTTTGAAATTTTGATTGAATAAGACGCAAATATATTAGTATGTGTTTGTTGTTCCGTAAACGTAAATCCAAATGACATTTGACAATGTCATCACAAATATCAGTTAGTGCATAAAATAATCGTGCATCGATTCTGGTTTAAGTAAATTGCTTCTCAGTTTTAAAATGGCTTTCACTGTAGAACATACAATTTTTTTAGTCTAGGCTTATTTTCAAGTGGTAATAAAATTGATGGTTTATGGGTTTATTCAGTTCAAGATTGCATGGTAGAATTTCAAGTTGAGTTTCCACATTTTGTAATAGATTATATACAATTTAAGAATACTTTGGATAGAGCTTTAAAATTTTTTTCTGAAACTGAAGAATTGTCTTAAGAAAATCCTGCAGCGGAGCATTTAAGAAACGTACACCTCAAGTTGTCAATCGTGTTGAAGAAATAATGGAAAATGAACCACAAACATCTGTTCGACATTTGAGTCAACAAATAAACCTTTCTGTTGGTACAACTCACAAGTTATTAAAAAAAGATATGCAACTTTATCCATACCGTGTCACAGCAGTACAATAATTGTTAGAAATTAGACTACAGTTCTGTAATTGGTTTGTAAATATGAACAATAATGGAGAACTTTCGCAAAGAGTCATATTTACTGATGAAGCATGGTTTTATAAAACGGGATACCTAAATTCACAAAATACAAGGATTTGGAGTAGTGAAAATCCACACGTAATTAATGAAGAATCGCTATATCCTGAGAAAATTGGTGTTTGGGCAGCGATAAGCCAAAGGCGAATCATTGGACCAATATTTTTTCAGGAAACGTTAAATGCTCAAAGGTACCGAACGGAAATTTACAACCATTTGTCAATCAGTTGCATGATGATGAACTTCAAAATGCATATTTCCAACAAAACGTAGCACCTTGTCACTGTACTGCAGAATCTTTGGATTATTTAAGAGAATCTTTTGATGAGCGTATAATTAGTCGAAATACTGAAATTGCCTGGCCTGCACGTTCATGCGATTTAACACCTTGCGACTTCTTTTTGTGGCCTTATCTAAAAAATAAAATATTTCGAACACCTATATTGAATTTGAATGATATGCTACAGAGAATCGAATAGAAATGCATGGAAATTAATAACAATCCAGTAATGTTGCAGAATATCATCAGAAATTTTGAAAGGAGGATTTTAAAGTGCTTATAGTTTTCTTATAGCTTTCTTATAGTTTTCAATAATTACCTATTATTTGTTATTTATTTGTATGTATGAAACTGTCAAAATATACGACTTCGTAGGTTAAGTAGTAAATTTTAATTTACGACATACTTCAAAATGTTCTCAGTAAATCACATGCTACTAGATGGACTTTTCAAATGAACACTTGTTACATACTATTACGATCGAAAAATTAGGGACAAGTATAAGCACATAAATTTGTCATATTTTTACATTGCAAGTCTGATTTCATCTACTCAGCAAACGTCATGTAACATAATGTCCCGTAACGTCAACAAATGTTTTTAATATTGAGCTTCATTTTTAATTAAATAAATTGGAAAATATTAATACATATAATTTTTTATTTATTAATTTATTAACTAATATTTTATTACAGATCCATTATTATCTATTACACATTGTAACCGTTTTCTGAATGACAACGCTATCCGTTGCACTAAATCGACATCTAAATTTTCCCAGTGGTTTTGCACCGTTTCCTACAACTCTTCACTATTTGCTGGTCTAAAATCACTTTGGTATATTTGCTTAGCTAACAATTCCCAAACATTCTAAATGGGATTATGATAGGGACTACGCGCAGGCCATGGTAATACATTAATATTATGCTTCTCCAACCAGTTCCTCACAATTCTTGAAGTGTGAACAGGACAATTGTCCTGTTCTAATGTAAAGTTATTTTCATAAATTTGTGTTAGGGAAGGAAGCATAATATTTTCTAATATATTCCTATACATAATGGAGTTTAAACGACTCTCTACTCTCCAGCATACACCTTGGCCTTGTGCGCTAATCCATCCCCCAAACATTCAACGAAAAATGGCCGCTAGAGCAATTACGATTTAAATATTTATCATCATACCTACAATTTTCAGGCCTTTATACAGGAACACGACCGTTCTTATGGGACTGAAAAACTTTTTGGTCAGTAAAAATGACATTATCCCAGAAATCTTGCTGCATATTCAGATATTGATTAGAAAATATCATTCGTCGCCTTATGTTCTTCTGTTACTTCTAATTTATAAGCCGCTGCATAATTTTCTAGGCCATAGTGTCTAATGCGATACCGTGCGATGCAAGCAGATAATGGAAAAATTGTCATCTGAACAGCTTTACTGGCGGTAACAAAAGGATTTTCTAGTAAATACTGAACCAAATTCTGGTCCTGTTCGTTTGTAGAAGTCTTGTGACGACCTGAACCACTTTTTCTAATGAGCAAGTTATTATTTTGCCATTTATGGTAAATATTGTGAATGCTGCTTTTACTAACATTTAAATCAGCGGCCACCATTCGCAAAGACCAACCATTAGCCAATAAAACAACGCTCATGATTTGCGTTCAAATACGTTCTCATAATGAAAATTATTCGTTAAATGACAAATACAAACTGACATTGGTGACATTTCATAAATTGGCAAATCATCATTTTATCATGAAGTAGACTTTACAATGTACAAAAATAAGTGTCTCTTAAATTGCGATCGCAACCGTACAGTTCTGTGCAATAAATTAGCATACACGTCTTATTGCTCATTCTGGCATTATTTTATCACTGTGAAAACGGCTTATTTTTCCCATATTTAAAAGGTTAAGTTATGCCCTCATTATTGACATTAGTTGTCAAAATGCTTGATTCTATTCATCTTCTATACAACTATAAAGGTTAGTAATTTTTGGTATGATCTTATGTAGGTATGCGTATAAAGAAAATTTACTACATTACATAATTACATATTTGTTTAAGATTTAACACGAAAAATAAAATACAAATAAAAATAAATATAAAACCATCACAAGAAAACAGTAATACTTCGTCACACCACCATTTACTTCAATGACTTTATTCAATCGAGTTTGCTAATTGCTGCATGTCATTTTCATCTGCCGCTAATTCTTCCCAAGCATTTTTTATAGTCCCAAAGGTAATTCACGTTAAGAAAATTAATATTTTGAGAATATAATTTCTTAGTTAATAAATGTGGTTCAAATCTGGGCTGTTAGTGGGCCACGGTAACGTTTCAATGTTATTGTTATATGGCCATGTTCTAACAACATTAGCCGTATGTACAGGACAATTATCATGTTGGTAAATAAAACTTTCTGGATACAATTGTCGAACAGACAGTAGCAATACATTTTCTAATATATGACTACAGTTGTCAGCATTGAACCGCCCGTCTACTTTGTAACAAACTCCTAGCCCCTTATAACTGCACCAACCCCATACATTTACGTTGAACCGTCCACTCCTTTGTACTGGATATATAGCGTGTGTTCATTTGAAAAGTCGATCTAGGTTACTTTGAAATTTTGATAGAATAAGACGCATATATATTAGTATGTGTTTGTTGTTCCGTAAACGTAAATTCAAATTACATTTGATAATGTCAATCACATTTGTTATTTATTTGTATGCATGAAACTGTCAAAATATACGACGTCGTAGCTTAAGTAGTAAATTTTAATTTACGACATACTTCAAAATGTTCTCAGTAAATCACATGCTACTAGATTGACTTTTCAAATGAAACCAAAAACCAAAAACCATAAACCAAAAACACCCGTTATATACTGTTCATTAAATCGTGCATGCGGCGGTCTATACACATGTATACGACCATTATACGTAGATTGAATAGCATTTCATCGGTGAATATGACATTTTGCGAAAAAGGCAATTCCCTATAAACATAATTTAAGGAAAATAATAGTCGAGCTTGTTTGTGAATTTCTGTCAACGATAATTTTTTAACCGCCGCAAAACTTTTCAAGTCTGATTCTTGAATTTTCCGATTAGCTGTGGATCGTGATCCAGGAAAATTTACTGCAATTTTAGCATTATTAACGGTATTAAAAGGGTTTTCCCTCAAATGCTGCAAAAGCGCGTCTTCTTCGTGTGTCGATATTCGTGGACGAGGAGAACCACGCCTTCTCAAAACTGTTCCGTCCTCCTCCCACCGTTTCTTAATTTTTAGCACAGTAGATTTATTGATGCCAAATTGCTGTGCTACTGCTTTAATTGACCAGTTATCTTCAAATTTCCCTATAATGCGAGCCTTAATTAACAAATCTAAATGCACGGGCATATTTCGATCTATATCTGTCAGTCAAGTATGATAAATTGATTTGACGCGATATGACAAATGGAAGTGTCAAAGCCTATATACATTTATAACGAGCGTTCAACTAAATTTTACCTCGAAGTTGCCCATGGAAATTATACGTATATCTTAGCTTTTTACTTAAGTCCTTAATATGAATTTTGTTGGTTATGAACTATTTGAATGACATGATAAATGTCAAAATAATAAAATTTAAATATTTAACTAAATGAGATACGTTTATTTGCAACAAATAAGTAACATTTTATAAAAATTGTTGAAAGTGGCCACCACCTTGTTCGAGACATTTCTCACTTCTCTTCTTCTGTCATCGATTTCGTTAATTCTTTCAGCAATTCTGATTTGAAGGTCTGCAAGATCAGGCATCTGTACCCGAAAAATTGTGTTCTTTAAAAAAGGCCACAGAAAAAAAAACACAGAAAAAAGATCTTGGTGGAAATTCATGTTCGGTGTTTAAACTTATCAACCAATTTTGATAAATTTGCCGTATCATATTAATTGCTTCACCAGCTGTGTGCGCTCTGGCTCCGTCTTGTTGAAAGTAACCCTAATTTATTTCTTCTTCATTAAGCTGTTCAATAAATGGCATAATAATTTCTTGTCGATACCTTTCTCCTGTTAAGGTACCATTAAAGAAAATAGGGTCAATGATTTTCCTTCGACTAGGCGCACACCATACACCAATTTTCTGTGGATGAAGTGAGATTTCAATATAAAACTCATGTGGTTTCTCAGTATTCCACATCCTTATATTTTGTGAGTTAACATATCCATTCAGATAAAACCATGAATCATCAGAAAAATAAGTTTTATCAAGAACGTCAATATCTAAATTATTTAAGAACCACTGACAAAATGTTGCTCTTCTAGGATAGTCAATTTCTTTTATTTCTTGATAACAGGTCATGCGATATGGAAATAAATGTAAATATTTTTTCAAAATTGTATGACAAGTGCCAATTGATACACCCACTCGTTGAGATAATACTCGTATGGAAGTTCGTGGTGCATCATTCATAATTTGCGTTACATCGTCAACTGGCTCTTCCGTACGTTTTTTCGGCCGGCCACTGCCTTCTTTCCGTATAACACTCCCTGTTTCTTTGAAAACCTTAGTGCAACTGTGTACCGGAAACTATCAATATCAAAGGCGAAGTTTGGAAACATTTCTAAATTCGTCTAAGCATTCTTCAATAAAATAGTGCCATTGTCCGTTAATCTTACGTCCGTTTCGAAAATAAGATTCAACCATGAATGATTTGTGTTGAATAGTTTTAAATCAATTTTAAGTTACAAAGCAATTTAAAAAAAGTTCCAATTAAGTATACATCAGAATAGTTTGTCAAATTGACAACTGATGCAAATGTAAATAGTACAAGTTGCGACAAACATTTTTATTGTCATGGACTACTAGAGATAAAATTTATTTGAACGCACATTATTTATCCCGTAATTATGGAAACCAAAAGCCTGATTTAAATTATAGTATATTACGTGTACGTCAATTTATTGCTCAGAACTACTGTACAGTTGCGGCCCCTACAAACTCAGACAGCGTGACAAATAATAAATGTTAGCTTTGTAACATGGTCTTAATATTGAAGTTTATTAAATTTCATCTTAATAAAAGTCAGTACCGTGTAAAATAAAAAATTTGAAAAATGGAAAAATTCAAATACAAATAACGTTTTTGCAACAATACATGCGTTTTAAAAATTAAAATACATTCCAGTTTGTTTTTCTTGATGAAATCTGGATTTTCCAAGATGGAAGCTCTCAAAAACCATGGCAAGATGAGAATATTAAATCTGCAAAAGCAAAACAAGTAGGTGGCAAAAGGTATTAATTATTTAAAAAGTACTGGCATGGGCAATATGTCATTGACTTCTATCCTGTTTTTATCAACGTTTATTATTTGCAATGTGCCTAATGCTCATGCCGTCCTCTAGCCTAGTTCTAATTATCAACTTTTGCAGTTCGTTTAATTGAGGTATTTTAAAAATTGTGAACGCTTCTGACTTACAATAAACTGACACTAACATAACCATACCGGATAAAAGTCAAATTTACAAATCACAAATTTTGTTAATTTGACAGAATGTGTCAAATGTCGGTGTCCGAGTTTGTAGAGGCCGCAAGTGTACGTGGACTACACACACAACGTATATTATATACAATTGACAACGATATAACGGGTGTTCATTTGAAAAGTCAGTCTAGTAGCATGTGATTTACTGAGAACATTTTGAAGTATGTCGCAAATTAAAATTTACTACTTAACCTACGAAGTCGTATATTTTGACAGTTTCACACATGCAAATGCACTCGTGTTAAACGAGAAGCCGTACAATATAGCGCTCAGTGGGTATTGTGTGTTTTTTGTGCTTTCAATGACAACGTGGTTGTCGAAATACGTATATAGAATTGTTAAATTCTATTGTGGTAAGGGTTTTTAATTTTTTATTCACTTAAAAGCCACAGTCTCCGATTTTTCAGTTAATATGTAATATAATATATTTCGCGGACAGCAAGATTTAAATTTGGAAATGTCGTTTCATAAGGCCTTTTGTCGCACTCGTTCTTTATAAAACTCGCTCGTTTTCTAAACTGAACTCGTGCAGCAAAATGGCGCCTTATGAAACTTGTGTTTGAATATACTATTTTGTCATCATTTACGAGCCCTAACAACATAAGGTTCGAACGATATTAATTTTTACAGCTAGTTTTCTCCAATTTCTGCTAGAAATACAATACCCACCAATTTTAAGAGAAAAATGAGAAACCTTGGCAACTTAATGATCGGACGATTACGATTGTGAATTAATTTTCGTTAGAGCGGCCATGACAGTATGTCAACTTTGACAGTTATCACTTCGACAACTGTTTATTTATTGTTGTGATCAATTCGTGCACAGAAAAATGGGCCGTGGTAAAGCTACCTCGAAGAAAGTACGTGAAATTGTGAACAGTATCATGAAGGAAACAGTATGCGCACAATCGTAAACAATTTTAATTTGGCAAAATCAACTGTAGCAGATATTATTAAATGTTATGGCGAGACGTTCGGCTACGACATTCGGAGTAAAAGTACAGGGGAACCCAAG
Organism: Melolontha melolontha; assembly: GCA_935421215.2. Lineage (NCBI taxonomy): Eukaryota > Metazoa > Arthropoda > Insecta > Coleoptera > Scarabaeidae > Melolontha > Melolontha melolontha. The sequence continues at coordinate 62,829,848 of OW285241.1, read as the reverse complement.
AAAGCGATACTCAGATTGAGAGGGCGTCTCGTAAAAATTTGTAAAAGTAACCGCAGAGCCTCCTTAAGAGATATAACGACTATTTTTATTGCAGAAACGAATGTGACCATTTCACGAGGATGCTGTAGGCAGTGGATACATAATTCCGACCTCAGTTTTTATAAAGTAAAAATGGAAATATATATATTTTAATCTCACTAAATTTGAATTTAATATTAAGTATTTTATTCAAGGTGAAAGAAAAGCCACTGTTAACGGAAAATTCAAAGTCAAAAGAAAAACCGTCTAAAATGGGCAAAGTCCAAATTATCTTGGGCACTAGAAGATTAGTTCAAAGTCGTGTTAAACGATGAATCCAAATTCGACGTCAATCTGTAGGTGATTGAAAACGAATTATTAGTTATAGATCCAAAGGTTTTTTAAGGACTGTCTAAAAAGGACCGTCAAATCTGTAAAGGGTGTGATGATATGGAGATGTATATCTGGAAAGGGTGTAGGTTGAATGTAAATAATAGATGAGGCTGTTAATACTGCCAAGTATCAGCAAATTTTAAATCATAGCCTCCCTCTTAGTATAGAAAAACTCTATCCAGATGGAAATTTCATATTTCAACAGAATGACACATTATGCCACACAGCCAAATGAACTAAACATTGGTTTGCAAATCATAATATAAAAGTTCCGTCATGCTTTCCAGCAGTCTAAACCTTAATATTATTGAAACTCCTACAAAGTTGCGTGGCATCATATGAAAAGATACATAAGAAATAATCCGCAAAGAACAATAAATGCTTTGCGGACAAAACTAACAGAAATATGGCCAACATTTACGCCAGATGACAGTAGAAAATTGTTGGACTCCATGCCAGATCGACTTAAATCAGTTGTTAATGCCAAAGGTGATGTAATTTCGTATTAAATTTTGAAACTACTGATCGTCCTAATATTAAGTTGACTATCTATGCATTTTTTTACTTTGGTTAGATTGTTTTAGTTTCCTGAGAAATAAAATATACACTCTCTTGCAAATTTTGTTCTTAATATTGTATTATGCCCAATTCTTTGAACATACACAAATTGTAAATATTTATCAAAAATCGTATCGTCCAAACCTTATGTTGTTAGGGCTAGTATAAGATTTTTTTGGGGACATTATTCGGGGATTGAAATCTACAACTTTTATCAGTTTAACACCTTCTTGTCTACCACCTTTATTTGCTTAAAAACCATGAAGTATATTTACCTTTTTTCTATCCTATTTTGCAATAAACATATTTTCCACACTTTCTTTGGGAATACATTGCACTTTGACAAAGAAATGTTTCTATGTGGCATTCCAAATAAGAATCAACCGTTGGGAAAGATAAGGCTTCATTTAAGAGCTTGTGATTAGCTAAAATAGAGGTCGCTTTTATGCAGGCAAAATCAAATTTATTTTATTCTGTCAAATTTTCTTTTTGCTGTCAATACTGATCAGTAGAGCAGACCAATTTCCGTGCGCGCCGGTATGGGAGTGTAATTCGTAATCGTATATTAGAATATGCGATAGAATAGGGACGCAACATGAGCTTGTTACCGATATAAGTATAGAAGTAGATACATTTATTCTATCAGAAATAATTAAATATACATTTGGTTTTCTGCTATTAAGTAATATGCATAAACACACGAAAAATATGAATAGTACATATTATAGCAGCATAGTATGTATAGCAAACGCCAATTAAGTTGGCGCGAGGAGGGGTAAGTTCGCGCAGGATTAGAAGTAGTGGGGAGATTTGTATTTGGTTTTACATCAAATGTCAGATATATCTAACCTCTGAGCGTATATCACTTTATGATTCCCTAGCAAATACATTATGTTCCGTCAAACGTCAATGACAAATGTATTCTGACAATTAGTTGAGTAGTGGGGGTAGACGTTTTTAAAAACGTTTTCTGCGCACCCCTCCTCGCGCCAACTTAATTGGCGTTTGCTATACCTATAAATAAAATGGAAAATGTATGAAATCAGTGATTGTGTGCACGACAGAGGATTTAAAAAAACACTTACCGTTTTAAGCGTCTTCCAAGGATTGACAAACTGGAGAAACTCGATTGTATATTTTCAACATCAGGTGCGTTTCTAAGGTTATTTCTGAAAAACATGTCCGCCGTGAGGAAAAAATATGTTTATATTCGGAAAACTATAGTGATGTTATATTCGCATAATCAAAAAACTTTTTTAAGCAACTTAACGCACCTGTAGACGTGCCCTTACAAATACGTGTTAAGGTGTCAAAATCTGCATTTCTGTCTAAAACACTTTCAAATTTAATTAGAACACTTTCACTTTTTGCGTCTTCTACAACACACAGTTGTGAGTGAACATCTTTAACGATTTGCAGTGATTCCTCTAACGACAGCGACGAATTTTCTAATTATGTTATTGCTTCTTCTAGTCCCAAGTAATTCTCACGAATACTTCGTAAATCCATTTTAATCTGGGCATCTTGAAATTTTTTCTGGCTTGTGTTGATAGCTGCACTTTCTTTCGGATCGAATGATAAAACCACGTCCTTAATTTTTTCAAAATGTTCATGATAGTAAAACCCCGCCCGTAACCATGTACCCCAACGTGTCAGAATCGGCTGTGATGGCTCAGGGGTATGGGGACACAATTCGTGAAATTTCCGAATACGTTTTGGAGATTTCAGGAATACTGCCTTTGTAATCGATATTAAAGCATCTACCTCTGGATAACATCTACGAACCTGTTCTGCCACAAGGTGTAGAACGTGGAGTTTACAAATAATATGTAACGAGTTAGGACAATATTTTCTAAGAGACCGGCCTACAGAACACATGGTTGGGGCACCATCGGTCATAAACAATAATATTTGGTCTTTCGAAAGTTTAAATTTTTCCAAAGTATCTAATAGCACCTCTGAATTTTTTTCGGCATTACATTGTTCTAGTCGTCTGGATGCTAATAAAATTGAAGACGTTGGTTGATGTGGTTCCATATTACGCGCCATCACATTAACTATAGATTGTTTTTGCTGTCAGTTGTTTCGTCCACACATAACCACAATTTTTTATTTTTCAGTTCGGATTTGATTTTATTTTCAACCTGTTTACGCACTGATGGTAAATTCCTTCGTAACGTTGTCGTGCTCGGTAATGTTTGATTCGCGTATTTATTCCAAAATGAAATAAATTAATCATTACTTAATAAGGTAAACGGCAGTGTACACACAATCATAGTTACACATAGTTCATGTATAAACTATTGTCGATTAATTTTGTTATTATTGTGCTTCGAACTGCTTGTTTCTTTACAATGTGTTTTTGACCAACACATTAGATATGTATTGCACACTAAACATTTAATTTTTGAGCCATCGTATATTAAGTCCGGGAAATCCATAATAAACTTATTCACATCGTCTGACAACGGTCGTTTTCTCGATTTATGTGTCGACGACATTTTATTACGTATGCTTACACTTACATGCAGTCTAAGCAAGTACCAAACACATACTGAATGCTTTTTATTAGTTCTGATGCAATACAATCATCCTCACCTCGGCGCACATGGCGCGCACTGAAATTGGTCTGCTCTACTGATCAGTATTTCTGTCAGTGTTAGTCAATTGCGTGTTTTAGTAGTTGTTTATTGTGCTATTTATTACTAGTTATTAATATTCGTTAAAAATAGTTCTTTATAGAGATTATAAAGTGAAAAACACATTTTATAAAGATATTTTATCACTTTCATTAATTTCTATAATCGCAAACGTTTTAAAGCATGGATGATGCAGCTTTACCAGGTCTCAAGAAACCACAAAGAAAAATATGTAAAGTGGTCAGAGGCAGATGGCTTATAATGTGTATTTTAAGAACAAAGCTAATATTTCCAAAACAGCCGCTGTTCGTCAAACTTCAAAGGAAGTAGAGATTAGTAGGAATACTTACTATGTTTTACATTATTCAGAAAATTGAAATGTCTGGAGTTACACCTTCTCCTTTAAGAAAACGAAGTTGCCGAGATGCTTACAATAGATTGGAAGAAGGATCAAAAAGTAGGATTAAAAGGCACGTGAATTCATTTTTCTTTAAAAATGAGTTACCGACTTGCACAAAAATATGTGAAGCTATTAAAGGGGATGCCAGTTTACCTTCTTTAAAACGAACATCACTTTGGAGGATCCTAAAGAAACTAGAATTCAAGTGGGAAAAACGCACACGAAACAACATATTAATTCAACGAAATGATATTATCTTATGGAGACGTCGTTAAAGTTAAAACCTTTAATTTTAAAACCTTAATGAAACCATATTTCTGCTAAAAGCAAAAAAGATTCATTGTACGATAGCAGCAATTTATCCCATACATAAGCAAAAAAGTAAGTATTAATCAGCCATAACTTGGAATAAATGAAGGAACACACGTTTAACCAAATACTGAAACAGGAAAAATGCTTACGTTTTACCTGTCTTTGGGCGCTAAACTGCTGTTTTACACTTTTTAATATATACTTACTTATTTTTGTAAACAGAAAATATTAAACAAATACCTTTTTTAAATATATAAAATTTTTTATCCAAATTATGCGAAAGGATGTGCAGTTAAATGAATTTCCTCATTGCTCTCTCATTATAGATACTATTATAATAACTGTATTTTGTAAAATGCTATATTTGTTAAGCAAGCACTAATGTTAAACAATACATAAGTATTTTTACTAATATAAAATATTATTAAAAATCTGGTGTGAAGAACACAAATGCAGGTTGACTATTAATATTTTCTGTGAACGTGTCCGAATATATCCTATCCCCAGAGACGTAGATACGTATTTCACCTTTCTACAGGCTCATCGGTACGCCCCTGCTGGAGAAAGGATATTCCCAGACACATTCACAGAAAAGAACCACATCGCCCTATCACCGTAATTATCCAGACCGAGCGCAGAAGTAAATTCGGCGCTGCCTGTTGTCAGACAGTCAAAGTACCTCGCGTACCGTCCACATAATTAATGTGAAGTAACGACACCCTTCCAAAGGTTGGCACAGCCAATCTCTCTAGAAAACTGCATTTTGTTTGTGTCTTCACTCATACTACGGCTTAACCGCATGTGTAATGTATCAGGATAATTGAAACATACATGAGTAGGTAAACCCCACCAGTTTTGTATAATACAAAGGTATTTTTAATAATATAAAATATTATTAAAAATCTGGTGTGAAGAACACAAATGCAGGTTCACTATTAATATTTTCTGTGAACGTGTCCGAATATATCCTATCCCCAGAGACGTAGATACGTATTTCACCTTTCTACAGGCTCATCGGTACGCCCCTGCTGGAGAAAGATTATTCCCAGACACATTCACAGAAAAGAACCACATCGCCCTATCACCGTAATTATCCAGACCGAGCGCAAAAGTAAATTCGGCGCTGCGTGTTGCGCTGCATGAGTGAAGACACAAACAAAATGCAGTTTTCTAGAGAGATTGGCTGTGCCAACCTTTGGAAGGGCGTCGTTACTTCACATTAATTATGTGGACGGTATGCGAGGTACTTCGGCTGTCTGACAACAGGCAGCGCCGAAGTTACTTTTGCGCTCGGTCTGGATAATTACGGTGATAGGGCGATGTGGTTCTTTTCTGTGAATGTGTCTGGGAATATCCTTTCTCCAGCAGGGGCGTACCGATGAGCCTGTAGAAAGGTGAAATACGTATCTACGTCTCTGGGGATAAGATATATTCGGACACGTTCACAGAAAATATTAATAGTGAACCTGCATTTGTGTTCTTCACACCAGATTTTTAATAATATTTTATATTATTAAAAATACCTTTGTATTATACAAAACTGGTGGGGTTTACCTACTCATGTATGTTTCAATTATTCTGATACAATACATAAGTATTATGATAATTATAACACACTGTCAGCATCAATAAATTTATTAGTTTTACATCTACACAATTGTTTTGTTCTCTAGTAAAATCAAAGTAAGGTGTAAATACTTTTCCTGTGGTAATTTTAACATATTCTCACTGTATTTACGAACACATTTATTGTAGATGCAACACCTGCAAACAATAAATAACAGATTATAAGATATTGATTGAAAATTTTATATACTGTTCGCGACATAAAAAAGTATTAGTATTAGTATTTTGTTGCATCATACTAACTTAATAATGACAGATACATAACCTTATATTCATGGCTACTAATATTGACAAAAGGCTTACTTACAAAACTAAATTAATGTCAAAATCGTTATAAGTAGAGTGGACCAATCCGGAGCGATTTTTGTAAATTTTTCATATAAAAGCCGAAAAACTCCAAAATACTTATAGTTCATTGTGAATCAATGAACTATATTTGGTTGAGAAAATTTTGCCAACATATATTTCATTGGAATTCTAATATCAATTCCACTAACTGGAATTTCATCAATATTTTTATAATCATCTTCGTGATCTTCTATGTCATCCTTTCTTCTTCTAATGAATTAATTAATTAAGAAAAATGTACCAGCATAATCGATTGATGCTTCAATTATATCAATGATCTTTTTCTTTGAACACTCTTAATTTAACTGATATTCTATTTATAATTTCTTGAATATAATCTTTTGATAATTTAATTACTTTGTCAGTTGGATTATTTATTGATAAATATAAATTTACATGATCTAGTAAACATGTATTTGTTGCAAAATGAAATTCTCTGGTGATTGATGCAGATGATTTTAAAGAAATTTCAATTGAATCAGTATATTGTCTTAAAACATTTAATGAAAATAATCCTTCTTTTGATAATAATGACATTTATATCTGAAAAATAGTTACACCTCATAAAATATGATTAGATCAATATATAACTCATTTTTAAAGTCTATGAGTTCATTATTATTTGTTAATGATAGTTCAATTATAAGATTATTTGAATTTATATTTTCAATAGGAATGTCAACATTCGTTATGGAGCCATGATTAATTATCCGCCATATAAAATTATTTTCACCCCTAATATTTTCCTTTAAAAGACTACATTTTAATTCTAAATAATCATTACAATTATAACACCTCCATTGTATATGTTTTAATATTAATCTTTTAATAATTTTATTATCAATTGTATTCAAATTTTTCATGCATTTATTATTCTGTTGGAACTTAAAAAATAAATTTTGACTTAAAATCATTGATATTTATATTTACTAATCAAAGATAATACTGATTTTTTAAGTTCAGCATGTTCGTCTGGAATGTAATTATAAATATCAATTAAATGATCAAAAGTATAATTTTTTGATTTAAAAAGATCTTTTATTTTTTGAACAAAGTCTGGTAATTTACCTAAATCAAATTTTATATTTATTAAGAATGGAAATATGTAATCAGATATTATTCCTTCTCCAATTATAATATCATTCTTATTCGTTTGATTATATAATAATTCAAATAATTCTTTATGATTATTCATTTATAAATATTTAATTTAACATGAGTTATAAATGATATAATGTTATTATAGCAATAGTATAATACAATATTTTTATTATTATTCCAATATTTTATAAAATCATAAATACTTTTTATTCCCTTTTCCGTGAAAATAAATATTGGGCTAATTGTATCAAAATAAACTACTTCATATACTTCATCATCCTGATATTCTATTTGCAATTCGAAATCTAAGGATTTATTAAATGTTAGTAAATATGTAAATATATTTTTCATTTTATCAAATATAATTTGTAAATAATCTGGAGTTTCAATATATTCATTATTTAAATGAAAGTAAGAAATCGATTTACCTTTAGCTTCAATATTAGTTACTTTAAAATATAAATCAGGATTATGTTTAAATTTATGATATGTTATTTGTCTCTCAGTAAAATATTTATTACAGATATTATATTTAATTTTATTTTGACGTTTTTTATTTTTCGTATATATATCATCATCAAAGGGGAATACATCTGCTAACATTTTGGTTTCATTGGAGTTTCTTATTAGTTCTTTTTGTTTATCAATACATTCAAGTAATCAGATTTTTTTCTATATTTTGATAAATTTTTAATTCCCATTGATTTTGCAATAGTTTGTAGTTCATACAAATACATTTATTATTAAAAAAAAATTCCAGTAATATATTTATTCACAATTCAATATAATATAGACCAAATATGTTTCGACTAACTCATTCCGATTTGAAATATGTATTAATAAATTTCTTATGTAATAAATAGATGGCGAATTTGAAAGAGCTTAGGACAATTGCCAGAAATCTAAATATTACTAAAATATAGCAAACGCCAATTAAGTTGGCGCGAGGAGGGGGTGCGCAGAAAACGTTTTTAAAAACGTTTACCCCCACTACTCAAGTAATTGTCAGAATACATTTGTCATTGACGTTTGACGGAACATAATGTATTTGCTAGGGGATCATAAAGTGATACACGCTCAGAGGTTAGAATTTTCTGACATTTGATGTAAAACCAAATACAAATCTCCCCACTACTTCCTAATCCTGCGCGAACTTACCCCTCCTCGCGCCAACTTAATTGGCGTTTGCTATACATAAACTTAAAGATCAGCTGATAGCAGCTATTAATAAAGTAAGACATTATAACCCCATTATTAAAACAATTAAACCTACATTAAAAAATTTAGAAAAAGTTTTAAGAAAAACATATACTGTTAAAGAATTCAATAACATAAAAAAAGAGCAGATAAATGATACTCTTGTAAGATTAATAGATGGTAATAAAAATTTATTATTGAAAAGATTAGCAAAGGGTAGAATTACAAAATACTATAATTTAAATAAAGAATCTTTAATAGAAAGAATAAGTCAATTATATCCAGATTTATTAAATGATTATTATAAAAAATATATAAATAAAGCTCTTAGAACAATATATTCGAGTGAAGATATTAAAAAAGCAAAAGAAGATGATTGGATAAATAAAATGAAAGATATTATAAAAGTAAGTCCACCTAATCAAATATTTGAAGATAAACCTATCAATGAACAACCAATTAGATGTGATGAATGTGGAAAAATGATAACAAGGAAACGCCTTAATTTACATAAATCAAAACATGTTATAACGGATGATGTTTTCGAACTTGAAACCAGTTTTAAATCTAGAATAGTCACATATAGACATAATAACAATAACCCACAAATAGTTAATGAATATAGTTATATGGAGCATTTAAAGGAACGGGCTATTGGATTAATTAGTAAATGGTTGAATAAATATCATAACATAAAAATCAATTTAAATATGGATATACAATTTGTAGATGCAAGAGATCTTGAAAATGTGATGAATCAAGCAATACATCTTAAAAATGTAGAACTATATGAGAGTGATAATTTAGAAGTATATTGGGATAATCAAAGAGAAATATTCACACAAAAGATAGTAGATTTTCAAAATAAGGAAGGATCATTTTGGGAAATGAATAATGTTCATAGTTTACTTATAAATATCAATAAATTTACTCCTTTAGGTGCTAGTTCATATATTGAACTGCCTGAGTGGATTAAGAACACAAAATCTTGTATAAATATAAAAAATAAAGATAACCAATGTTTTAAATGGAGTATATTATTTGCTTTACATCCTCAGAATAATCATGGTGAAAGAGTAAACCTATATCATAGATATGATCATGAACTCTTGTTTGATGATATTCAATTCCCAGTTAGAATACAAGATATAAAAAAGTTTGAATCACTAAATCAAATTAATGTTTATGTGTTTACATATGATGGTAATAAAATATATCCATTACTTACAAAAAATAAGAGATCATATGATAGATTTGTAGATTTATTATATTTCAAAGACGGTGATAATTCACATTATTGCTGGATTAAAAATCTTAGCAGATTATTTAACAAACAAATAAATTCTGATGGGCATAAGAAATGATTTTGTAGAGGATGTTTAAATTATGCAACAGATAGTGAAGAATGTTTAAATAATTATAAGTTAATATGTAATAAAACGGAAGTACGTTTACCAAACATGCCTTGTATTAAATACAAGTGTTCCAAATGTAAAAAATATAAAACTAAAGATATAAATGAAATAGATAAATATATTAAAATATGTGGTGGAACTATGCTTATTATTCATCCAAATATAAAATTTAAAAATTATCAAAAAAATTGTTAAACACCCATATGTCATATATTCAGATTTTGAAGCTTTATTACTTTCAATTCAAGGATGTGATCCAAATCCTGAAGAATCATACACTAGAAAGAAACAAATTCACAAACCCATTAGTTATGGATTTTATATTACAGTCTTTTTCTTTTGGTTTTCCCCTTTTGTCAATTGTGTTTCACAATTTGTCAAATGACTTTCCCAATTCCTGTCATATTGACATATATGTCAAATTAAATTCTTTTTTTGTCAAATCTCTTTCACTTTATATCAATTATTTTTCCCATGTATGTAAATTATATGTTTTGCTTAATAACTACTTACCAAGCTGTGCATCATTTTCATTTAGTTATTGACGTACCCTTGAAAATAAAGTATACATTTGAAATTTTAAGTTATCTAATTTATTCTTGTGTAATGTACATAGAAATTGATATATACATGTATGCAAAACATTTTCAAATATCACAAATATGCACAGTACAAACTATCGAAATATATAAATGAAGAAACAATTAATTTAATATTTCATTTTGTTCTAAACAATCACCCAGATATGTTTCCATATACTGAACATAATGAAGACAATTATCTGCAGTTATTTGTTCAGAAGCAATGTGTATGGCTGCATATAATTCATCCTCATTTGTCGGCTGAGTTCTCTTTATTATGTGTTTCCATTGATTAAATATATCCTCTATCGGATTAAAAATGGACTGTAAGTAGGTAAAAAAACTTCAAAATGCTCATGACTTCTAATGAGATTGACAACTTCTTCATTTGTATGAAATCTAACATTATCCATAACAAAAAAGGCGCCTTGTATGTTATCATTATGTAAATGATTAATTAGAGTTGTAATAAATTCACAGAAATGAACTGTATTGAATGGTCTTGGATTTGGAACAAATATAGTGAATCTACATTCATTGCTGCAGCCACAGAATAATTACGCCCTCTTAGTTGAGCTTTTATTTTCGTTGATCGAGTATTTTTAACTATTCTTCCATATGAAGTTCGAGAATTAACTTGAATTCCATATTCATCAATGGAAAAAATCTTTTCCCTTTCGAACATGATTCTATTGTACCGGATAGCATATTCAAAGCGAGTCTGTATGATTTGTGGTGTATTTCTTCTTTCGGGAACGAAAGAGATTCTCTTCAACGAATAATGGAAAGTTTTTAGTGCTCTGTTTATCGTCGATAGCGATATTTGATGAAGTGGCCACTGCGTCAAACATCTTTCTTTTAACTGACGAAGTGATAAACTGCAATCTTCATCAATCCAATTGCAAATTTCATTTATCTGTAACACAGATAATTTTTTTGGTCGGTGACCAGCACTTCCTTTATGAATATTAGCGGTTCTCCGGTATGTAGAATAAATCTTTCTTACAGTATTGGGTAAAATTCCAAATTGCTCTCCAATATTATTTGCCGTGAGCCCATTGTTCATAGAACGAATTATTAAAGCTCTTAAATCATTACTTATTTTACTATTAATTCGACGATTCTCCATAATAGATGAATATAAAATGATTAACACACTTCGTGAAAGTCAATTGACATATAGTGAAACACATTTGACAAATAAGGAAATTATTTGACACATCGCCGCCATATTATAATAAATGGGAAAGTCATTTGACAAATTGTGAAACACAATTGACAAAAGGGGAAAACCAAAAGAAAAAGACTGTAAAAGCAGAAATGATGATATAGAAAACCCACAGCATATATATAGAAGTGAGGAAGATATTTCTAAACATTATCTGGAAGATATAATTAAATGGGATAAAAAATTACATATATTACTAAAGAAAAATAAAAAAATGACAGATTTTAATAAAAATGAATTAAATGATGTAGAGCGCTGTTATGTGTGTGATTGTGAATTTACTGATAATAATAAAAAGGTTCAAGATCATGATCATTATACTGGCAGATACAGAGGTGCTGCATGTAATAACTGCAATTTAAAATTAAAACAGCCAATATTTATTCCTGTATTCTTCCACAACTTGAAAAATTATGACTGTCATCTATTTATAAAAAATTTAGGATTGTATAGTAGAAATATAAGAGTTATTCCAAATAATAAAGAAAAATATATTTCATTTAGTATGATGGTATTCAATGAAGATGTTGGCCAAGTTTTTGAACTTAGATTTATAGATTCATTTAGTTTTCTAAATGAAAGTATTAATGAATTGTCATCCAATCTTGAACCAGATCAATTGAGGGAAGTAAATAAATATTTTACAAAATCTGATTTAGATATACTATTTAGAAAAGAAAATAGAAAAATATTAAGGAAAGGAATTTATCCGTATGAATATATGGATTCACATGACAAATTTGATGAAACAAGACGCCACATATTAAACATTTCTATTCATCATTATCTAAGGAACATTTATATCAAAGGTATTATAAACATGCTTTGAAGATTTGGAAATATTTTAATATAAAAAATATTGGAGAATGGCATGATTTATATTTGAAAATGGATGTTTTATTATTAGCAGATATATTTGAAAATTTCAGAGATATATGTTTAGAAAAATTTGAATTAGATGCGGTTTGGTATTTTACAACTCCAGGACTTGCTTGGGATTGTATGTTGAAATATACTAAAGCTGAATTAGATTCATTACTTGAATATGAAATGTATATATTCTTTGAGAATGGTATTAGAGGTGGTATATCTCAATGTTCTAATAGATATGCTAATTCTAGTGATAATAATTCACAAACCAGTTACCTTGATGCTAATAATTTATATGGTTGGGCGATGTCTCAAAAAATGCCATACAAGAATTTTAAATGGATTTATGATATAAATGTTGATGAAATTTTAAATAGTGATAATGAAAATGGATATGTATTAGAAGTTGATTTACATTTTCTAAAGGAGTTACATGATAAATTTAATGATCTACCCCTAGCTCCAGAAAATAAACCACCTCCAAATAGTAAAGTAAATAAACTTATTTGTGATTTCCATGATAAGAAAAATTATATAGTACATTATAAAACGTTAAAACTTTATAAAGATTTAGGAATTAAAATAACAAAGGTGCATAGAGGAATTGAATTTACTCAAACTGATTTTATAAGACCATATGTTCAATTTTGTACTAAACAAAGACAAAAAGCAAAAAATGAATTTGAAGTTGGATTTTGGAAATTGATGGTAAATGCAATTTTTGGTAAGAGTATGGAATCAGTTAGAAAAAGACAAGATCTTAAACTTTATTCAAACGAGTTAAAAGCCCAAAGAGCTATTAATAAACCAACATTTAGAAAATGTATAATATTTGATGAAAACCTTGTATTAATTCATAAATATAAAACAATTGTTTCGTTTAATAAACCTATATATCTTGGACAAGCTATACTAGATCTATCGAAAGCATATATGTATGATTGTCATTATAATGTAATGAAAAAAGCATATAATCAAAAAGTAAAATTAATGTACATGGATACAGATTCTTTAATCTATCATTTTAAAGAAGATTTTAATAGATTTATCAAAGATAATCCAGATTTATTTGATACATCTAATTATCCAAAAGATCACGAACTGTATAGTGATAAAAATAAAAAAGTAATTGGCAAATTTAAAGATGAACTAGGAGGAAAAAAGATACTTGAATTTGTTGGATTAAGATCTAAATCATATGCATTTAGAGATAATAATGTTCATAAAAAATTGAAAGGAATTAAAAAATCTGTACTTGACAAAGAAATTAAATTTGAGCATTATAAAAAATGTTTGTTTGATCAGTTAGAGTATTATCATAAACAAAGCGTTATTAGGAGCTATGATCATAATGTATATACTGAGGAATTAAATAAGAAATCATTATGTTGGAGAGATGATAAAAGATGTATCCACAAAATAGTACAGACACATTTGCTTGGGATCATTGGAGCATAGAAAACAAATGAAATTTGTTTTATTATTGTTATGGGAACAAAATTATAATTTTTATCAACAATGACTTTTATTGGAAAGAACTTTTCCTTTTTCATCATTTGATAGCTAATGATATAATTAAACAACATATCCATTTTATCTATATACTTTTTATTTATTTTATATTTCTTATTTTTTACAAATACTATATAGTCAAATGAATTTGTTAGAATGTTTTCAAATTTTGATAAGTTTATAATGAATAATATTTTATTTATTGGTAGCTTAGGTAATGTGTTATATGAATTTATGTACTTCATTGGATCATTATTAAGTGATTTAATTTTCTTCCTGTAACTTTTGTCAGTGCTTCGCTGCGAGATCGTCGATTGATCAGAGTCCATTCCAATTTATTTATATTTAAAATAATTATATAACTAATTTATTTTTTTACTATTGAATATTTTTATAAAAAAATTTGTTTATTAATACACACTTATACTTTGACATTAGACATAATAACTAGAACTATTACGTTTATATTACGTTCAATGTTTATACAAAAAGGTTGTGTTTATGTATGACAATAGGTTATGCACGTATAAAGCATTTGTTACAATATGAAACAGACATGTAAATAATTTACATATCTGTAACTGTACACATGGACAATACACCTCGTATTGTCAGCATTTACTTCTACTTTAATACATATGTTTCTGCCATCTAGGCGTCATCAGTCAAGCTAGTGAAGCAATGTATACAAATTGATACAAATCTGTTAAACAACTGATTTGTATCTGTATCTATATTTTACTGAAATCGCCCACAAAGATAAAGCAAGTTTAAACTTGCTTAATCTTTGCAAATTGATACAAATCTGTTAAACAACTGATTTGTATCTGTATCTATATTTTACTGAAATCGCCCACAAAGATAAAGCAAGTTTAAACTTGCTTAATCTTTGTGGGCGATTTCAGTAAAATATAAATACAGATACAAATCAGTTGTTTAACAGATTTGTATCAATTTGTATACATTGCTTCACTAGCTTGACTGATGACGCCTAGATGGCAGAAACATATTGCTGTGTATAGTGGGTCAGATTGATAAGATGGACCACTATTCACCACAATATGCTCGGACTAGGACTCAGCCAGCTATTTTCTTTTTAAAATGAGACTCCTCTTCATCCAGGGTTCCAAATGGAAATGCGGAATTAGACAAGCATTAACAATAATACAAACAATTCCAAATTAAATCTTTATTACAAAAAAATAATTAAAAAAAAATTATACCTTTATCAAATATAAAGACAAGCTAATGCATCATTATACAAAAGCAAGAGGAAAAATATTGTATGATAATAAACACGCATACAATGAAAACCTCAAATGAATCGCGAGCAAAGTTAATCCTAATAAATTGATTAGAAAACCTTCAATATCATTAAATACTTTAACCCCAATATAAAATGTAAACAGAACAAACTGTCAATCACGAAAATGACTATCACTCATAACTAATAACTAATAACGTATTGTCATACATAAACACAACCTTTTTGTATATTTAACAGCATAGCTGTTCGAACGAAAGGTCGCCTTCCGACATAGTCTCTTTCGTCCGTAAGATGTCACTTATTAAATAGTGTCACCTTATAGGACGAAACTTGCTTTATCTTTGTGGGCGATTTCAGTAAAATATCGCCATTCGCACGCTATCGATTGCTCTTAGCACATCGGTAGTAATAGAATACTACGACCGATATATTATATCATAATATATTTTCCGACAACGAAGCGAAACCAGAAGAAATGGCTGGCACCAACGACAACAACGACAGCGTTAAACATATAACACTGGATATGAAGAAAATAAAAACCCACGAAGAACTTGAAGAATCACTCAAAAACTTTGTCAAAAACATACGGGAATCCTTCGAGGAAATGATACACGAAATCAAACCTCCACGTAAATCCAACAAGCGACAAAAGACGGAACCACCGGAGACAGAAACGAGCAACATGTACGAAGCACTCCGCACGATCGATGAAGATACGACGAACGAAGAAACGACGCCAATGGAGAGCAGTGAAGAAGAACCGACAGCCTTCACCTCCGCAGCGAAACCCGGGGTAAGTACCACTAAACACACAAACACAAACAAACAGCACAAAACATTCACAAAAACAGTAACCAACACAAACCAAACACCCAAAGTGCCCACTATCTCCCCAATTACAATCACAGACCCAACACAATGGAATCAAGTCCGAGAGATCATGAAAACACACAGTATTCAATACACACAAAGTAGATTCGTCCAGGCCAAATCACTCCATCAACAGAACAAGACTATCGGAATCTCAATCGAATTCTCAACGAAAAAGCCATTCAATCCTTCACATACCAACTCCGTAGTGAAAAGAAATTAAAAATCGTCATCAGAGGCGTACCCCAATTCCTGACCGACGAAGACATCAAAGCCGATCTAGATTCTAGAAACTATCCGATCGCAAAAATTACTAGGATGAATGGTAAAGACCGCCTTCCAACCCCCCTTATTTTAATAGAAAGAGACAAACAATACAAGTCAATTTTCGACATCCACACAGTTTGCGGATTAGAAGTAAAAGTAGAGTCCCTCAGACTTAGAAAGGACGTAGTACAGTGTCACAGATGTCAGAAATTCGGTCACCAACAGCGTACGTGCAACGTGAATTTCGCGTGCATGAAGTGCGGAGAGTCACACTCGATGCATGAATGCACAAAGCCGACAACCACCCCCCCTAAATGCACAAACTGTGGCGGAGCTCACCTCTCGACCAGCTTATCATGAAAAAAAAATCCAAATAACCCAATAAACGAACCAATACAAACACACAAACTCATAGACGCACCGCTACCAAAACACAGCGCGTGGACTCAAAGACAACAGACAAATAACATCACCGTAACTACACCCACAACCCGGGAAAACACACCAACACCTAACACATACGATAAAGCTGACGACACAATTGCACTCATGATTGGGAAACTGTTCCTAACATTCAGCTCGACAAACGCTACACCCCAACCAGTGGCGGCTCGTGCTAAAAATTTTAAGGTGTTCTGCAAGTTTTACAAAAAAATTTACCTTGCACGGGCAGTAAGAGGTTGTCTCTCATCGATCTTATCGTGCTTTCTTCTCCTTCCGCACTGAAGTAATGGATTTCTGGAACGATTGTCAATTGTCACACAAAAAAATAAGAGTCACTAAGCACTACTTTACTAACAAATTATTTCTTATAAATTAAATCTATTCTACGTTCTTTTCAATTTGCAAATTTTGTTATCACTTTGTCATTAAAATTGTCTATTTCGGAGATAAAACTTTTTTTCGATAGATAGCATGGAAAGAGATGTTAAACGATCTTCGGTCATTGAATTTCTGAGAAACGTCTTAATTCGATTTAGTGTTGAAAAGCATCGTTCGGCCTCTGATGTTGTCATGGGAGTTGTTATTACAATTTCTAATAATTTTCTAGTCTCCTTCAAAGTATCTCCCAGATTGTTTTTTATTAAAAATTTTAGAAGAGGTAGTGCGCCTTTTAAAGATCTACAATCAGTTCTTGAGTAAATAACAGACAATTCAGTTCGTAATCTTTCTTTATCAAGGGTGGGATAATAGGAGCATGCGGAAATGAGTTTGTCCTCAGGAAATTACTGCAATACTCTCCAAAGCATTCCGAAAAAAAAAGTGATGCCACTACTAGATGCTCTTTAAAATGAAATCGATCTTTTGCACAATTTAGAATAACATCACACACCTCTAAAGCCGAAATTCGATGATTAAATCTGCTGTTATTTGGATGTTTGCGTTTTTCTGGTGGTGGCTCATCGCTTATTAAATCTGTTTAGTCCATTTACTAATTTAACATAACTTATAAACAATGTAACCCGCTATTTTAATAATGTTCCTGTCACTTGGCTTTTGACACATTGTCGAAATTACTTCAAAAACGTCATCTTTTAAATATCTCAGTGTTATTTAAATTCTTTTAATAAAATTTGTATCGTATATGTTGTCTTTTATTCGATCCTACCTTGAATAAATACAATAGTGAGTGTATTCTCTTAAATATTTAATCTTCCTTTTTTGTGATCCTTAATTTTTGGATTTTATATCACTTTATGTTTAACTTCTTTCTATAACAGCTTCTCTGTGCCTGTTTCCTATTACTTTTCATTCTCATTGAACTTGTTATTAAATTCCTTCTGCCAATACTATTTTTATTCCAGTTATAATTTTTCGATTGTCAATTTATTACAAACAAAATGAATATGGCCATCGCTATACTACTACATTATATTATAACATTATTTTCTTTAGATTGACATTTTTAAATTAGTTATATCTTTTGAATGGAATGTCCGATTTTAATAATTTAAAAAGTATTTTACTGGTATTGAAATGGTCTTTAATAAAATATCATTTAATAGGATAATAAATAATACAGAGGTATGGATAATATGGTTTGATTATTGTCGGCACTTTTATTAACTTTCAAAATGTAAAAAAGTAGTTATAGTGGCTTAACTACAGTAGTTGGACATATGGTTTCGCGGACTTTTTTGTAGATATTAATACGTTCTGTAATACTGTAGAACATTTTTTGTTCTATCAACAATCGTTTCCGCAGCGTACGCGATGGCAGATTTTTTGTGACTAATTTTTTCACACCTTGGGTTACATTAATGCATTTTTATTGGGGATATCTTTTTTTTTGAAAATGTAATATAGCCTGTCACTCAGTGAAAATGCAGCTTTCTAATGGTGAAAGAATTTTTTGAAATCGGTCCAGTAGTTTTTGTGTGAAAGCATTACAAACATACATACAAAAACACAAATATTTCCTCTTTATAATATTAGTTTAGATACCGAATCATATCGCCCTCCGCGCTGGACTAAATGCAGCGAACAGGCCTGGTAAAATCACGCATTGGTTTTAAACAGCCGCGGGGGTAGCGGGGTGCGCGCGGGTGTTTGAAAGAGCTCTGAGAGCACGTTCGTGTGGACCAGATAAGGAATAAGTAAGCGAGCGCGCGAATTAGGTTGGTTATTCCACTGGTCGCCTATTGAATATTATTACAATGCGACTTTGATGTTTTTGCTTTCATTTTATGTTGGAACTTCGGAAGCGAATATCTCGGCTTCTACTGGTCGGATTTTGATGATTTAGGTGTCAAATTGTAGGGTTTGATGTCCTCTACAGGATGATGTAGAAAAATATGCAATTTTTTTTATATAAAATGTCGGAAAAATTATGTAAAAGAAAACTAGTTATAACTAATACAGGTTCCCCCGCCCAATTTTTTGGGAACTCTGCAGCACTGCAACGCTTATGCGCTAGCCGCCACTGACCCCAACAAAACAAAGCTTTATCGAAGACACAACAAATCTAACAAAACTTTTCCACGCACGCAGACAATGAATCACAAACACAACATTAAAATAGCCTATTGGAATGCACAAAGCATTACATACAAAAAACATGAATTACACGTATTTTTAGACGAACACCAAATAGACGTAATGCTGCTAAATGAAACACATCTAAAACCAAGTCACTCATTAAAAATACAAAAATACAAAACATACAGACACGATAGCCCGGTACAAAAAGGTGGCGGAACCGCTATACTCGTACACGAAACAATAAAACACAGCGAACTTGAATACAAAACACTCGATATCATCGAAAACACAGGCATACAAGTAAACACAAAAAGGGGACCGATAAACCTTTACGCAAGTTATCTTCCCTCCGGATTAGACATAGTAGAATCAGACATACAAACGATCTTCAATCAAAACACAGCTACAATATTTGCGGGAGATTTTAACGAGAAACACCAAAACTGAACTCGAAAGTAGCCAATAAAAACGGTAAAAAACTAAGGAAAATAGCACAAGACAACAACCTCAACGTAATCAGGCCTGTGGAACCCACACACATACACATACCAACGGGTACTACTGACGTTTTAGACATTGCAATACTTAAAAACATAACCACAACACATACAATAGAAACTATAAACGACCTCTCCTCAGATCATTTTCCAGTGATATTAACGCTTGACATGGACACAACTAGAACGAAAAATACATTTAATAAGACAGACTGGGGAAAATTCAAAGAATCCCTGGTACTCAGAACAGTAAAAATTCACAACGCGAAAGACATTGATCAAGCAGTGATCACACTGGAAGATGACATAAAAAACGCAATCGCACAAACGACCAAAACGAAAACCATCGACACAAAACTTAACAAAAAAAAGTGCAAGTGAGAATTACTTGCAGTAAGTTCCAAATGTTAACTATATATACAGAAAGTATAGAAATGAAAAGCAATGTCCGTCTTCGAGGAATGCCGTGCAATGAAAAGTTCCAACTAGAACGAAACGCGTCTGTACGTTTTCTCCCGTTGATTGACTTGTTTTTTTCAGCAATTCTTAATTAACCTAATTACCAGGAAGTTCGTTGTCGCGAAAGGGTGTGTTCTGCATATTGGTACAAACTTAGTTTGTCGGATTGTAATTATGAACGCATCACATAAGTCGACATTTACATGTAAGAATGAGATTTAATATTCATTAATTCTCACTTGCAGTAAGTTCCAAATGTTAACTATATATACAGAAAGTATAGAAATGAAAAGCAATGTCCGTCTTCGAGGAATGCCGTGCATTGAAAAGTTCCAACTAGAACGAAACGCGTCTGTACGTTTCCTCCCGTTGATTGACTTGTTTTTTTCAGCAATTACAAATCAATTGTTTAACAGATTTGTATCAATTTGTATACATTGCTTCACTAGCTTGACTGATGACGCCTAGATGGCAGAAACATATTGTCGTGGTTTTTTCCCCATAGAAAAAAGAAGAATTAAATATTGAACAGTATTTGTATAATTTGGATTTAAAATGCATTGTTGAATTTTATGTATATTTATATTTATTGTGTTTGAATTTATATTTTGACTGGCCCTGTATGTATATTATATTAGATTGATGGGTGCGGCCAGATTTTGTACTAGTGAATTCGATGTATGAGATTTTCGCGGTAATTTTATCTAGAGATACCAGTACTGGCAAACCAGATGGTTAGAGAGAATAAAAAACCTCATCTTTATTCTTCTGTTTTTAAGTAAATTCGGGTTATTTGTTTTTGATGCTTTAATTTGTGCATTTTAAAATTAATTACGATTTGCACGAGTGTTTGTGATCTCGTTTCTTTTGGTAGTAACTTTAAATAATGGTATCTCTCGCGTAGTTTAGTGTTGGATGTGATTAGAACGATGTAAGTACATTGAACAATTAATTTATATAATTGCTACTACGATAATTTGCTTATGTTTGTAATGGTAGTTTAGAATTTGCATAAATTTTGATATAAATATTAGTATATGAATAATTCAAGAAAATTGTCATGTTTTTGGTAATGGAGTTTTTTTAGTCAAGATGTTCTAGATCGTTTTAAATTCAGGTTGGTTTTTTGTTGCTAGGTTTGATTTTGTCATGTTTTATTGCGCATGACTGTAAGGCTGTCACGCGTACTCGATAACTTGGTGGTTGTTGACATTTGATTTTGTTGGGGATACAGTTAGAGGTCAAACTTGACAAGTTTCTTAATTATTTATTAATTATATGTTTGCTCGAGAGTCACAGGGGGTTTTTCTCTTTGTGCGTGCCATTATCATACAGAGTGTTTCCTCCTAAGCTACTGTTAATTTTGCTTTAGCTCCCTATACACTCGGTAAAGGGATTTTTTTTTATTTTTTTTTTTTTTAATAAACGAAAATGATGAAAGTGTGAATTTTATTGACTGCTATATTGTTTTTTTTTGCTTACACGTTTCTTGCTTGCTTGAGAGCAAGACCTGAGACTAGAAGATTCCAGCTTGGAGATTGAGCGACTGAGCAACCGGACATTCGTCGTGAACTGTACCCATGAGCTAGGCACAGTTCATAGCAATATGTATTAAGCAGAAGTAAATGCTGAAAATACGAGGTGTATTGTCCATGTGTACAGTTACAGATATGTAAATTATTTACATGTCTGTTTCATATTCAATGTTTATGTTTTACGTTACATTCTATGTTCACGTTTACATTCGACGTTACGTTCTATATACATGTTTACGTTCACAAAGACATGTTGATGATGATAAAATAAGTTTTGAGTATTTGAAGGGATCTATAGCAGATACCCTCAGGGGTGGACTTGAGAGCCATCCTCAAAAAATTGAGGATGATTTTTCATGAATAAATTAGTGATAGAAATTAGTAAAAACAGCAGTAAATCTAGGTTCACGATTTCGTGGTATTTCAAAAAATTGAATTTTTCATGTAATTTTGAGGTTTGAATGAGTGAATGTGTATTTTGCAAGAGGACCATTTTATCCCCATTGATTTTTTTTGAATCTTCAATATTCAGGAAACCAATCCTAAATATTATTTTCAAATATTAAAATTTTTTTTCCAATTCTAAAAGATACTCATTCACAATTTTGGAGGATCAATATTGACACAAAATTTTTATTAGCGGGTCCCAAAATGTGGCCTCCTTGGGTCGGTGAATTGAGGACCCTTAAAAACTAAAAATTTTTTTTGGAACAAAACGTATTGGTCCAGAACTGGTAAATTGACATCTACTAAGAGGTCATTGCAACAAATGCAAGAACACTTACTATCATCCGATTCATATGCAGCAAAAGTATTTTCATCATCTGAAATATCTGCAAAGACACGTTTTGTGATAACTTTTCGTTTAGATTTTCTTGCTAATTCTGCTTGTTTTGAGTGTTTGTTTTCAACGAGGCTTAGAATAAACTTTTCAAATGAACACTTGTTATGTATATATAACAAGTGTTATTCTATCAAAATTTCAAAGTAACCTAGATTGACTTTTCAAATGAACACTTGTTATGTATATACATATAACAAGTGTTCATTTGAAAAGTCAATCTAGGTTACTTTGAAATTTTTCCGTAAACGTAAATCCAAATGACATTTGATAATGTCAATCACAAATATCAGTTAGTGCATAAAATAATCGTGCGTCGATTCTGGTTTAAATAAATTGCTTCTCAGTTTTCAAATGGCTTTCACTTTAGAACATAAAATTTTTTTAGTCCAGGCTTATTTTCGAAGTGGTAATAAAATTGATGGTTTACCTATTATTTGTTATTTATTTGTATGTATGAAGCTGTAAAAATATACGACTTCGTAGGTTAAGTAGTAAATTTTAATTTACGACATACTTCAAATTGTTCTCAGTAAATCACATGCTGCTACTAGATTGACTTTTCAAATGAACACTTGTTACTTGTCGAGCCTGGAATAAAAATATAATAATAAAAGCATTAAAACTTTGAAAATTTGTATTATTTCAGTGTTTATAAATGTTTTAATATATCTAATTTAACACTTTTACCCTTTTGAGAAGTTAAATTTCTGTTAAAAAATTTTAGCGTTTAAATAAACCATGTAAACAACATTCCAAGCATTGTTTGACATAGTTTCAAAATGGCGAATTGGATTCGGCGCTGTCTGTTATTCTGTGGTAATACATTCGACTCTAATACTAGGGATATTTCCCCGCTGCGCATCTCCTGCATGGGCTCTCCACTATGGCACACGCTAAAGATAGTGAATGAAAAAATCAAAATGCAGATAGGCAAGGTGAAAGGTGTATAGCTTTACATTAATCAATAGGTTAAGATAATACTAACGTGTAATTTAAAATACACGCTGACCTATCGAGTGACTTTACATTAATCAATAGGTTAAGATAATACTAACGTGTAATTTAAAATACACGCTGACCTATCGAGTGAAAGAATGCAAGTCGGTGACCGGTTATGTTTACTTTAAACAAACATATCATCGATAACACAATTCTTTTAATCGTTATATTTTTTGCGTGTGTATAGAATTTAAAGGGCATCAAGCATTAAGTACGAAATTGTTTGATTATCACTTTGACATTTCTAACCTACCTATTTATTTTACAGAATATTTCTTAGATGCCTGGTAATTTGTTCGAATATTAAAGTAATAATTTACGCATAGTTTTCTTGGATAGAATGAGTATATGTACTAGAAAAGAAACAATACTTTTGAACTATTCATGTTCCTACTTTACTTTTGACATGTAGGTTATGTATATGCTTTCTTTGGTTATATTGCAAGTGACATACTAAAATTTTGACAATATTGCAAAACATGACGTTTATATTTTATGATGACAAACGGTTATTTCCGCGATTGAATATTGACTTTATTTGACTCTGCAGTACTGATTTGAATCATATGCTTTGAATTTGGCCTTGAACTGAAAACTTATACTTTACGAACTATAGGTTTATCAAATTAGTATCTTCGATATTAGATTCAGACTTAAGTAAAGATATACGATTTTTTGTTCAGAACCCACTTGACTTCGAATGTTTCTGAACACCCGTTATAACATCAGTAGATGTAGAACGTTCGTTTTCTGCATATAAGCACATTTTTTCCTCCGCAACGTACTCGGTTTGCGGAATTTACTTTGGAAACACACTTAATATATTTCACCGATTTTACAAAGTTTGTGACTTAAAACGGTAAGTGTTCCACCACTTTCTATAAATTTATACCTTATTATTTATTTATATAGGTTTCAGTGCGCTTCGGTTTTTAGCAGTAGTAATTAGAGACCGGACGCATCAGGCCGAAATTACGATGGACCATATCAATAGTCTATAACATCGTTAAGTATAACACGCAGTTATTGAATACCACTATTCATTCGGTTAACCGCACATCAGTTTTTTGTCGATGAATTGCGACGCAATTACTTCAATATTACAGTGAAATTCCTTTCTTCATGGGCGTAGATAGAAGGGTGAGGAGTCTTTATAATTTTTATTTTATTTATTAGTTTATATTTCGAAAGATAAATAAAATATGGTGAGTTAGTTTCTTTTTTCATTGTTTTAACTTTATAATTCCATACACCGTAATTTTTGTAATAGGTCCTGTTTAATATCGTTTTATCGAATCTACTTCTCCCAATTATTTTGACGTAAGTGTCCAGTGAATTTCGTTTCGTGAAGTTTCAATAACTTATACATAGATTTTTAATTTTCGTTATTTAGATCTAGAACATTAAGTTACTTTTTCAGATATGATATGGAACAGCGTCGAGAATGGCATCGTGAAACAATGGCGTTGGATTAAAGGTCATACTGATTATATGTCAATTGCCAGTGATTCCGAAATTTATTGTAAAGTCTGTAAAATATCGTTAAAAAATTCCAAGAAATCGCACGTAAAACGTTACTTAACACATACACAGAAATTAGACCCGTTGGAATCTGACAATTTTAACGAAGAACTCTGTGAAACTTGAATGGCGGATAATATTCCATTATATAAACTTAACAATCCCACCTTCAAAACATTTCTCCAAAAATATACTGGTCGAAATGTTCCTGATGAATCCACCTTAACCTATGGAACATAACTTTTGAGAAAAAAACAAAGGTAAAAATCGATTAGTAGTAAAAATTTTATTAAAACATGAACATTGGGATATTATTCTACACTATTGCGTCATACAAAACAAGATTCACAAAACTGATAAGGGCCCATGGTCCTCAATGGCGCGCAATTTTGGTAGAATTCTCCCAATCATTCTCTGAACGTTTATATTCACTTCTCGGATCTTCTGGAATATTCTGGCCCGTAAATGTGCTTCATTTTGAGCCCCCAATCCTTGTCATAACCTTTCCTGCTCAGTAGTGCCCAAAAGTCACGTTATGTTCAGTTAACCAGTTCTGAGTGATTCTAGCATAATGGCATGAAGCCAGATCGGACCAGAATATTACATCATCATTTGGATGACGAGCATTAATGAAATTTATCGATTTAGATAGATATTTGTATCCACAGCTTCACCTCTAACTCTCCCAATGTAACGTCTTGAAATTCCTGCTTGAGAAATAGCGCACCAGATCATAATCTTGTCGGCAAATTTCGCTTTCGGTTTGACAATTAGCAATATTGGACGTGTAAAAACCATCGTTACCCTTTATTTCCGAATTGGATAATGTGAAATATTTCTCATCGTCTAAAGCAATAACTCTGTTGCCAATAAAATGTTGACGCCTTAATGTTCGGCAGCATCTGGGGATTCTCTCTAGCTAGGTTGCGGTGTATTTAGGACACTTTCTTCTTTTTCGCTATTCTAATCCATTATTAGTCAAAATTCTGGCAACAGTCCTATGTGCAATTCCAAATCTATGGCCTAAAGTGCGCGTAGACGTCCCAACTCTGTCTTGAGCAGATTGAATGAACTGTTTACTTCATGTGGCGCCAAAATTGGATGTCGTCCACTTTTCGGTAAATTCATGCATGGCATTCGTTCTGCACATTCCTTAATTGTGCGGTAAGTGGTTAACAGTCCAATATCTTGGTCTCGAAAAATGTCAACAATCTCGCGTTTAGGTACTCGTCCATCTAAATTATATATAGACTTTCGTATTTCAATCCTGTATGACATCTCTTAAAACTATTTCTGACAAATCTAACATGTCACCATAGTAACTAACAAACGAGCATCTTTTCTAGCCCAGTGGTAACTAGTTTTGGACCATTTTTGGTAATAACATTCCTCGTCTAAACTTTTTCTCAAAACTTATGTTCCATACGTTACGCAAATATTATGTTTCTAAATGCTACACGAAAGCAGTAGAACGCATTAGAAACCATCTTTAAAATAAGTACCTATGGATAAGTGCCGACGAAACTGTCAGTATATTAGGACGCTGTGTGGTAAATGTTGTAGCTGGTGTACTACATGCAACTATTCCATATAACGCATATGTAATGGCAGCAAAAGTTGTAAATACAGTTAATGCGAAAACTTTAGCTAAAACTATTTACAAGAATATGCACCAAATGCTTCATTCGGACAGGTACAAAGAAAAAATACTTTTATTTGTCAGTGACAATGCTGCATATATGTTAAAAACAGGCAGACTATAAAAGGAAACATATCCTAATATGCTGCATATTACTTATGTGGCACATGCTCTCCACAGAATCTGTACATATATCAGAGACACCTTTCCGGAAATTAATAGACTTGTATCCGCTTTTTAAAAAATTTCAGAAAAGCACCAATGAGAGCAGCTCTTTACAAGGAAAAATTTCCATCCTTGTCACTGCCTAAGTAATAATTTATTGTTAAAAACTCCAATAAACCTCTCTACTTATGTATTATATCCACAAGAAAAAATACAAGTAAAACAGTACATATATCGTATATAGCATATTTATAAATAGTAAATTAATGTTCATATAAATAATGCAGTATACTCAAAATTAGTTCTTTCTTCCTAAGTGATGAAAATTACACTCCATTGTGCGCACAACAGTAATATAGTGAGCACAGTATTCTTTTTACCTGGTAGTTACAACTGAAAGAAAATTCGTAAAAAGGAAACACAAATATATGAAACAATGTTTTTATTGAATACTTTTTTCCCTGTAGGAACTAAAATTTTCTTTTACGTCAGTCTTAATAATAATAATAATAAAACCTTATCTTAAATAAAAATAAACTAAGTACACGATATTTATATGTGTATAAATAATTAAAATAATATTTACAAATTTTATCCAGATTGAAAAAACATCGTCTGACCATAAAAAACACTAATTCTTCGCCAAGAAATATAAAAGAAATTAGATAAAAATAAAAGTACATATAAAAACATTCACCAAAATTGTGTATAGCTTTCTTTCAATTTTCTTTAAAATTTAACTAATCCGCAGCCAAACATATTTGTCATGAAATGTTTAATTTTTGCTTTTTTACATTTTTAAATGCAAGTAACAAATGCTATTCATTATGTAATCAATGGTCGACAAATACGATTGGATGACTTAAACTACTAATTTTAAAAGTTTTTTCGTTTAAAGCTATGCATTTATACATTAAAATTTTACAATTGTGTTGCTTTATCAATTCATTACATTCGGAAATTATTAGTGTTATTTATTTACATTGAAACAAAGGAGGAAAAGGAATTACAACCTCTCTTTTTTAACGTATACATATATATATATATGTAGATACAATATATGTATAAGTGATTGATTCACCATGGGGAATATCGTTATTGATTGTTCCCCTGTTATTATATGTTCCATAGTAATCTTGAGCAAAAAATTATTTACATATACACGAAAATTAAATCAAATCACTTGTTCCGTCTCCATTTTTCAACTAGTATTAAATGGCTAGATGAATTACATTTTACACATGGGGAAAATGATCACACTGTATTGTAAAGAAGTGAAATTCTTAACAATCGAAACGAGATGTGGAGTTTCATTAAAATAAAAATTAGTAAAATTGTTGTTTTAATCTACCCATTCAAAAATGGGAGCAAATACGAGATGTATAAATTCGAAATTTATTTTATATATTCTATTGTTTAGCGCTATAAATCTACTAAATACCATGCCAAATAAAGCTAAACATGTTTTTCTATATATCACAAAACTTTGTTTGTGCTTTTCGGTACTGGATTCCTTCCACAATTAGTTTACGCCCAAGCTGTATATTCAATAAATATTCTAGTGATTCTATAAAAATAATAACTAGAGACCGTTTTTAATGGGAGGTCAGAAGAATAAAATGCAAAGAATTCACAATTACATTTAAAATGGAAGTAGAACATATCTATAAACTGCTATTGTAATTAAAATAGAAATAACTAAATCAAGTTCCTTTACTTTTAAATTTAATTATATTATGCTACTTATGTTGCACTAAAAATGACATTCAAAAAAATGTTAAATCTATAAAGTACATTTTAAAACTTTACAATCGTTAAAATAGAATATTTAAAATGACATGTCTTTTGGATCAACTCCATAGAGTTACAAGAAACAAACACAAAGTATATAATCAGGAAACTCTTAAGAATACCCAGCACAAAACAGTTGATGTTAAATTAATTTAAGAGATTTCTTTAAATGTGTTACACTAATAAATACGTTTCAGTCGCAGAAAGCTTTGAGTCCTGATAAAGATTGATGTTTAATATAATTAACAGTAACATAATAAATTAGTAAACACCGCCATTCTCGGTCGGCTCACAGAGGCGCGGACAATAGAGAAGTTCAGGAAACTCACTTTAGTGCTATATGTATGTAGTACATGAACATCTATGATAGTGCAAAGTTGTTTATAGACGTATTTACGAATACGCGTAGATATAATTCGACACAAAGAATTTTTCTAAATAACGAGCACTTTTATTTCAGTAAAGCACAGTGACGCCGCTGTTTGCCTATGCAAGTGGCGGTGTTCATAAATAAATTAATATAAATATGGTAGTTCTATAAACTAAAACAATTAATCGTTTATAAAAAAAAAATATTTTGCTGAAGTGTCTACCTCCGAACATTTATATTCATAACTTAAGCATAGTGATTTTTTCGAGGACAAATCTCGAACTTCCGAATTAATAATCGCAAGATATATTCGTAGAACGAGATTAATGACAATGATAAAATATAACTTGTGAATTCAACAGACTGTTTTGTTTTTCTTTCTTTCTTACCTAATAACAAAGGAGATTATACCAAAAGAATTTAAATCTAAAGTATCATACTTTCAATCATTTCATCCAGAAATTTACGCTGATTGTATATTTTTTCGTTTTTTTTAGAAAAACCACTATGGTGGATAAATTTGTTTTGGAATAGAAAACATTAATTGTTCCCTCACATCAACAATGCTTCTGTTTACATATGACACAAAACATTCAAGTCGGGGCCGAAATCATGCATCATATAGAGCGACCGTGAGAGTTTATTTTTTTCTTTTAGATTATTTTCATATACAAGATTATGACTAGAATGACAAAAATTTTCGGACCTACCACTCTACACATAGAACAAAAAATACGTAATTTTACTGGAAAAGAACATTGAATGTCCATCAGGATGAAAATTATTTTGAAGTTTTTAGAATACAACTAAGCTTATGTCATGTTTTACGTATTATGATAAAATATTTTAACAATATTTAACATTTACATTGTATAAGTTGTATTTCCAGAAAAACATATAGCTTCTAGGCTTGTTTTATATGGTTGGTGAATCAAATAAGTATATTTGATTCACCAACCATATAACTAATAACGTTAATTCTATAAGTTTATCTGCAAACTTTTATCTACGATTGTACCAAACCAAGCATAAATATATTCTTCTATGAATAAACTCCTAATAATATTAAATATTATTTTATTTCGATTGTTCACAATTGCGAAAATTACTCAAAATCCAAAATGCGTTTCTCTCATGAAGATGCAAACACAAATATTTAATAAGGGCAAGTTTGTTGTGTAAAATATAACATACCAAGTGTATAAAGACAATAACATATTTATGTTAAAACACGCAGTCGCCAGGCGTTTTCGCTCTTGGCCGGTAGATGCCATGAGATATCTGCTTGTATGACACATGCCCATGAGCATATGTCGTACAAGTTTGGTATACGCCGGCAAATCGACCCAAACAATACACGCAGTCGCCAGGCGTTTTCGTTCTTGGCCGGTAGATGCCATGAGATATCTACTTATATGACACATGCTCATGAGCATATGTCGTACAAGTTTAATATACACCGGCAAATCGACCCAGAGCATGGTGACTTCCGTTATACACTGATGAGGGCTAGGCTGACGGAAACACGTGCCCGTACGTTGAGTCACTAATGCGAATTTTGTACGGGTTGTGTATCCATTTGCAAGTATACAGATACGTTTTAACATATATATATATATATATATATATATATATATATATATATATATATATATATAGTAACTTAATTACTTGACATTTATATCCTGTCATTTATATTTTGTATTCTCTTGATAAAGGCGAACTGCCGAAACATGTAGTTTTTTAAATACATATATTTTGAAGTAATATACAGACCTTTAATCGCCTACTGATTAGGTTTACCATATCATACCAAGGTCACGAAGTTATTAATTTATTATATATATATATATATATATATATATATATATAATATCTTCGTGACCTTGGTATGATAAGGTAAACTTAATAAGTCGGCGATTAAAGGTCTGGTTCATTACTTCAAAGTATATATATTTAAAACAACTCTACATGTTTCGGCAATGATGCCTTTGTCAAGAGAATATAAAATATAAATGACAGAATATAAATGTCAAATAATTAAGTTGCTATGGTTTAAATTATTCAAAGATACATTCCAAAAATAATAATAGATCATGCCTTAGTATTCCCAAAAATAGATAGCAAGGTGTGAACATATGTGTTGTTCGCTGCCAGAAGCTTGTGTCTCTTTCTGGGTATGAACCTGTGTGTTGGCTACCTCAGTCGACGACGGTCACACTTTGTGCCACCGGTCCTGGACGGCAACCTGGCTAGGCTGCTGTTAACAGCACACACATGTTCGACGTGTGTGCATTGCCCCCGCTTCTGCGGAAATCGTTAAGATGGCACAAAGTGTGACCGTCGTCGACTGAGGTAGCCACTAAGAGTGTTCCCTCGGTTGGCGATGAGCAACCCCGTGCAGTGTGCGCTTCGCTGGTCTGCGCCTTGTCTCGTTGGGGCGAGGGTCGGGCCGTCGAAGTACTGCTCGGAAAAGTAAAGAAGTTGCCGGGAAAGGGTTGGCGGCCCTACGCAATGGCTGGTTATCCGATCTCTCTAAATTTACGCGACCGGTCACTAAACACACGCACGAGCGCACTAACATACAAAACCCTACACTTACGCGGTCACACAAATACAAAATTACACACCCAGAGGGAGACGCAAACTGCCAGCAGCAACCAACACACAGGTTCATACCCAGAAAGAGACACAAGCTTCTGGCAGCGAACAACACATATGTTCACACCTTGCTATCTATTTTTGGGAATATTAAGGCATGATCTATTATTATTTTTGGGATGTATCTTTGAATAATTTAAACCATAGCAACTTAATTATTTGACATTTATATTCTGTCATTTATATTCTCTTGACAAAGGCATCATTGCCGAAACATGTAGAGTTGTTTTAAATATATATACTTTGAAGTAATGAACCAGACCTTTAATCGCCGACTTATTAAGTTTACCTTATATATATATATATATATATATATATATATATATATATATATATATATATATATATATATTATCATATTTAAGTTTGCCGTCTTATAAATAGTTAAAACTGTAGGATATGGTTGTCAAGATATTTAGATATTGATGCATTTTTAAGAAGGATCAGAATTATACTTGGCCGGAGATCTAAACTGATCAAATAGTTGAATATTGAGTCAAAATATTCCAAAGATAAAATGATGATGGGTGGGTCAAACAATTTTTCAATTTAAAACTTAACAGTATTTATCAAAAATTTAAGCATATATTTTACCGTTAAAGAAAATTTGAGAGGTATTAATTTTCGAAAGCACAGAACTAATGACGCCTTCGTTGCCAAAAGAGAAAGCGATAAATTTGCTTAAGTGTGTCTGCTAATGAGTAACCAAAAAAAAAAACAATTCATAAAGTTGCAAATTAGTAATGTCACATAAACCAGATTAATCTAATACAAGGTAGAATCTTGGAATCGTGCAAGTGTTTACCAAATTTATCCAGGATTGCTAAATGAGAACTTAAAATAAGGTCAAATGACAAGCATAAGTAAATTTAGTTTTTCACGAAAATTTTTTGGGCAAGTTTATACTTGGTGGTAAGACTTGATGGGCTTCCTACCATCTCACTAACTCGAAAATATTAAGTCGCAGAGTTCAAGATTAAAGATGTGTTTATTGACTTTCTTAATAATCAAAGTATTGTTAAGCACACTGCACTATTATGAAATATGATAAATGAAGTATTCTAAATAGGTTTTAGCATATCCAAGGAAGAGGTATGACAAAACCAAAAATATTATGGATTCAATGTTTTGTTGTAATGTATTTGCTATATATTACAACGTACTGTATCCCACAACTTTAGTTATGAAGGATTTCTTAGTTCTAATTGTTCCCTACTCTAAAAAAGGCACTTCTTTGTCAACGTTTTTCAACAATTTTAAACATCAAGTAAATTTGGACATAGAAGTTTCGTGGTTAAAACATCTCTTAATTCTGCATTTTATAAATGAATATAAAAATACTTTCAATAGTATCTTGCATAGTATGAAACTTCTTTAACTTTTGAAATATGAAAATTTAATACAAAAACAACTTTATATTGTGATAAAAAGGAACTAATAGCTTACTATTGCTACAATTGTAGATAAAAATATTAAAACATAAATAAAGCAATCATGGCGTGTGCTATATTCTAACATGAAATCTATATTTACTCTTATGTTAATATATAAAATCCAATTTTAAATAAATTCATTAAAGCTACATGAATCAGATTTTAGAAGTCCATTTTTTAGAATGCCTTTTAATGAAAATAGTATTACTAAATAAAATTATAAACTGGTTTACTGGCCTTTATCACTTAAATATATTCTAGCAAACAAATTAAATGTTGATCAAACAAAAAAAGATTCAAACATCACTGAATATGTATTGATTAAAAAACTACTGGCCTATATTTAACTTTTCGATTATCACCAGATAATGAGATATTAAAGACATTGTAGCAATCATTCGTCTATTATTAATATGAACCTAAAATGTCTATTTCTGCTACATTAAATATATTTAAAGCACCAAATTATTTATATTAGTGACACACTATCCAGAAATTGATGTCGTTAAGTATCTAGTAGAGAAAAATGCGAGAGCTAATAACAGAAAATACATTGCTTTATTACACAAGTATGTTGGAAAATGAATGAAATTATTAGATAAAATAAATGTATATATTAGAGCGGTTATTCATGCCAAACATGAGTTATGACTGAGAACTCTAAGAACAGATTGGGAGTGTTTGAGAGGAAAATGTTTAGCCCAATAAAAAGATGGACCATGAAAAAGACGATATAATTATGACCACCAGTTCAAAGAAGCCCCTATTTCAAAATGTTAGAGGGAAAGAACTGTGATGGGTACGAACGGACGAGGACAGATTACCAAAAAGAGCTCTAAACAGTAGGACAAAAGTCCAAAAGGGAGGGAGGAAAATTACGAAAGGACGAAGTGAAAAAGAATGCGCAAAAACTGACTGGTAGTAGAGCCTAAAAAGGATCAGCTCTAGGCCGACAATATTGGAGGCGGAAAATAAGGAGACCAATGCTCAATTTGGGCTGTGGTGGAATATTCTTTGGAGGGGGGATAATCAGCACAAAAAAGCTAAAATTTCGCATAAATTTTGTTAAAAAATTCGGAACTACTTTGTGCCTAACGATATAGATAAAAGTAGAGACGATAAAAATCGAATCTGTTAAGATTATTCAAAAATTTCACTACAAAGAAAATTAAATTTAACCCAAGGAAGTGACCTTTGTACAGTCATTATATAAGTTGATAACAATAACAACTATCCAAACTAAATAAAATTCAACACATATTGAACTAATAATAATACCAGGACATTAGATTTTGCTCAGACGTTCATTATCGAAATTTCAACCTGTTTATTGGATAAATAGCTAAATACGCATTTCGGCAACCAAGTTTTCATTTACAGTAGAGCAATCTGAAAAATAGTGTTAAACGTAATGTCTTTGGCTAAGGTACAACCTTTGAGGATATGCTCTTCACCAAATCACCGGTGGGATAACAGGGATTGTATAAATAGGCCATGGAAATTTTAACTTTAAAGAACCAAGTAAGGTAAGTGAATAAATTATATCGATAAACGAGTATTAAATCAAAAGTCGAAATACTTAACACAATAAAAAAATATATACACATACTGGGTTACTTTTTCTTTGCAATTACATCACTAGTCCCTATCAAATGAATCTAATTTTATCTTCACGTAATTTTTTTTTAGTAAACTTCAAGCTTAAGCAAAATTCTTTGTATAAGATATTATACAAGAATTTGGAAATGAATATATTATCCAAATCAAAAATTAAAAAAAAAATAGGTATTGAGAACACAAACAAGTTCATATTTGTGTAAAACTACCTCTCCAGATACGCATACACGTGCTTCATCTTACTACAGAATCATCAGTGCACACCAATGTAGAGATAGTTTCAGCGTAACAACACTCCATATTACAGATGTTATTAAGACAAAGCCTAGAAGAACATTCAGCGCTGCTTATTGACAATGGTTCAATGAGCAGCGCTGAATGTTCGTCTACGCTCTGTCTTAATAACTTTTGTAATATAGTAACAGTGTTGTTGCGATGAAGCGGTCGCACTGATGATTCTGTAGTAAGATAAAATACATGTTAAAAATATTCTTGTTTTATAAAAACTCGGAACTTATTTACACCTAAATATGTAAACAAATCATACATAAAGATATTATATTTTTATACAATTAATGAGCTTCAATTTAGTATTCTTTGCAAAATTAAATATTTATATAAAATGAGTTCATTTAAAGACTGCGCAATTGCAAAGAAAAACAGCTTTATACTACAAACAAATGCACACATAAACAATTAAAATAAATTATAATAAATAGGCAAAATATTAACAGAGAACTTACATATTAAATTTATATAAATTATCAAGTATAAATCTAAAAAAAGATATTTAATGTTTTAAAACTTTTAATTTTAAGATGCTCGAAAATAATTTTTTAAAAATTTCAATATTTGTCACAGCATTAATATAAATATTTACACCTCCCTACATTAAAAAGATATTAAAAGTAAATAATGTATAAAAAATTCCTAAAATTCAACATAATTTGAATTTAAATTATGATAAATAAATAAATTTAGAAATTATTTTTGAATTTTATACATTCTCGTATTCAATCAAGATAAAAACTTTTAGTTAAGACTATTTTAACAGAGTAATAAGTTAATGTAAAACTAATTTTTTTAAATCATTATTTTAAAACATACACAACCTATTAAAAAATAAGCTTAAAAAATTACAATGTGAACAAACTATTTAAATGTTCAACATATTATCACATTTTATAAGCTTATAAATATTATCAGCCATATTTTAATAAATTATGTTGCACGAAAACACTTTTAAACTAAATTATATAGTAATCTTTGACAAACCTAATCGGACAAGTTTTAAGGAAAATGTAGCTATTAACAAAATAGACATTACATTACAACAATGCAAAATGTGTTTCATCATTAAAATATACATTTTTATGATATATACTTTACTATTAAGCCAAAATCCAAATTAAATTTTAGTTACAATTTTGTAGTTCCTCAGATAATATATTAAAATATGAAATAACAGGTAAATAATAAAAACAGTTTGAAATTATTCATTGTCATTTCATCTGTCAATAAATTTAAATAATAATGCAATGGGCCCTATATACATTATAATTTCAATATTTTATTAAGTGCTTCCTATGTACATTGCAGTGTGACCAAAAAACTGCGTCAATACGTGATAAAACCGACTTAAGTCTTTGGGAAAGGTGATAGTGCTAACTGAAAAATATTATGTAAAATGTTTACTTTTTACAAACTTAAAAATTCGGAAATGTATTAGAAATAATGTACTTTTTAAAAAATAGTTACGACAATTCCCTTGTTTAAAATTTAAAAACAACTGGAAACATCTAGTTAGACATCAAAGCAAGGATTAAACAAAAAGTTAATTTCAGAAACATTTTAAACCTTAATTTACTATTTTCTCGTTTACATGGTCATGTACGTAAGATTGCATTAAATATGAAAATGGATTTGCTGTTTTATACATAGTTTTTTACATACAAACTTTAATAAACTTTGTCCATATATTTTTTAGATATGTTAAATTATATTTCCGATTACAAAATTACTTATTTTGTCATATATTAAGTTTTTATAGTTTACAGATGTGGACAATGAAGTATAATTAAACCAGAAATACTACTTCAAATAACATGCGCAGAATCTCAAAATGATTTAACTAAGAAGCTGGCATTCAGGAAATAAAATACTGATTTATTTTCTATTACATGGAAAGATTTAATCTACCCATCGTTTTCCTATTGTTATTATCAACACTGACAAAAGCAGTAGATCAAAATTCTGGTCTTAAAACAAATGTTCTAAAATTTTAAATTCTTAGATTTTATATAAATAATGTTTTGATTGTATTTCTTGTGTTTTCGAATAATTTTTAAATAAACTAAGTGCACTTATTTACGACATGTATGCATTTTCGAGAAGTCATCAAGTGCTTTGGCGCCAGACCATGATTGTTCTGGCCTTAGATATAAAAATAGGAATATTATTCATAATACTTTGTTAGGTATATTATTTGGTGAGAGAAATAGCAAATACACAATTAAAACAAAGTAGATTTTAATGTATTGAATAATTAACCTTCAGTAGCACATACTTAAGAAATGTGTAAGTTCATAAAATCATTATGGAACATTTAAAAGACGGATGGAGTATTTCAAAAATAACAATCCTTTTGCTACGAAAAATATAGTTAATAATCAAATAAAATCCTCTAAAAATATCGAACTTGCATGGAAATTTTTAAAAAGGAAGATGGCAGTTTTTCTTGACAAAAAAATTATACATCTCTCATGTATGAATCCGTTGAAAATATTAAAATATAGCATACATAGCAAAATGTAAAAGTCAATATATGGGACAATTTCAAATTTGGGCAATACTTTCTGGCGTAGCTTTAGACAATATTCCTGTGGAACGATGGTCACATCTCATAAATTCTGTGCCAGTCAATAAAGCGAAAGAATTTCGTACAAAATATTAGATTTACGAAGTTTTACTCTGTTCATACGAATAATGCTCACATTATTTTTATGGACTAATTTGTATTAATAAATGTGTTAGTATTTAAAAAATATATTTCACGTTATTTCTACATATTAATTCTCAATAGACTATAGTATATATCTTTTCACATTTTACAGTGTTGTTCTTGCGAAAATATAAAAGATCAAACACATATTTTTTTTTAATTAGTGTCCTTTTTAACAATATATTTAGTATTTTGTCGATAATCCTCTCAAATAAATCGAGAAAATAGTAACTATTTTATAAACATATCCTAGGCTTCGCATGTCTAAAGTGTTTACTGAAATAATTTTTGTTTAATTTTAAAATTCGACACTTAAAATAATATTTGGAAATTAGAATATTTTCTACTACTTAAGGTGAGTAATTTACATTTACATTAATATATCTTTTAAAACAAATGCAAGCTGTAGAATTATTTCTAATAAGTTTGTTGTATTTATGGCGCCATTTTCCTAAACACACAGTATACTAATATTTTCATTATTTTCAACCTATAAAAGTGGTCGAAATAAAATCAGTACCATTTATAGATAGACCATAACATATAGAAAAATAATGATGAAAATATGACATATAATTTTTTAAAAATTGAAAATTTTGGAAAAATTCTATTAGTTACTATTTTTAGTTGCAGATATATGAACGAAATATTAAAATTGAACCCCACATCTCGCTTAACAATATAATAATTTCCTTTTTTTTAATCTTAACCTAGAAAATTAAACATAACGTCACGATAACATACTATTGACAGTATCTTCTAAATCCAACGATTGTTGCAGGTTAAGTATCGAATCTATGGCGGATTGAACTTGCTCGTCGATAATGTTATTATCAGTTCCCGATCCTGTATTATTATTACTGTTACTACTATTACTACTGTTGCTACTACTGTTACCACTGTTATTAGCACTAACACCACTGTTACTCTGCGAACCACTGTGAGTGTTATATGAACCGTGAATATTGTGCTGGCTCGTATTCGATTGACTTTGCGCATGTATCGCATGTTGTTGTGTGTTTTGTATGTGATGAACTGTATGAGTGATCTGCTGATGATGATGATGGTGACTACTGCTCTGCACGATATGTTGCATACTGAAATGATGCTGAGAGTTCTGCATGTGTATATTTGAATTATGGTGAATGTTGCGTTGTTGATGTTGCAAGTTATTGTGAACTTGCGTGACGTGACGCGAAACACCCGTGTGCTGTTGATTATTCACTAAATTATGCGAATTCATCTGTGGTATATGCATATTGTGCAGATGTTGTTGATACTGATGCATCTGGTACTGTTGCGACGTATTCAAACTGTTTGCAGAATGATGATGGTGATTTTGAGGTGAAGGCAATGAATTTTGAGGTGAATTCTGAGGACTATTGACGTTCGATAACTTCCCATAACTCTTAGTAATAACTTCATTTGACAACAATTCCTTTTTAGTATGATGTTTATCGACTCGGAACTTTTTTAATGTTTCTAAACGCGAATCGCTTGTTGCTGCTCGCTTTTGCGTCTGCATATCATACTGTTGTTGATATTGATGTGGCGATTTATTATCGTCCGTTTGGGGTAGACAGCCCAATTCTTTTTGTATGCAGGCCCATTCGTCATAATCGTCAGGTGTTTGTTGACTTTGAGGGGTTGAAGTTGTTGAGTTACTATTGTTTGATTGGGACGGATACGAATTATGTTGATCGGGGGAAACCTGCTGAGGGGTTTGTGGGAGTGAGGGTGGCGTAATCTCAATTACTGGAGGTTCTTGAACGTCTTGCCGTAGACGGAGTAGAGATTGCTGCTCTTCGGCTAAGAACAAACGATCCAACATCATGAGT
Source organism: Melolontha melolontha (assembly GCA_935421215.2). Taxonomy (NCBI): domain Eukaryota; kingdom Metazoa; phylum Arthropoda; class Insecta; order Coleoptera; family Scarabaeidae; genus Melolontha; species Melolontha melolontha. The sequence continues at coordinate 62,789,891 of OW285241.1, read as the reverse complement.
TCTGATGTCTGAACCTGCCTCTGTAAATAAAACACCATTAAGAATATGTTCGCTATTCAATTTTAAAAAAATACAGTCCGAGTACCTTATTGAACAAATAAAGTATTGAATTAGAGTTTATTTGTACAAGGAGGCTACTACGGCTATAACGAGGTCGACATTTATGTCAATTTATATTAGTAATTGTCATTTTTTAATTAAACAATATCAGTTGTTAGCATGTGCTGATGATATTGACATCATAACTCGATTAGCAAAAGATTTAAATGGCAGATGTAAGTATTTAGAAGACGCGGTAATTACTCTAATTGAGGATAAATACATCAAAAACAAAATATATAGCAACCAGTGGTGCACCTAGCTAAGACATTGTAATACTGTGAAACAAGTCAGAATAAATTTAGAAAGTTATGAGTTATAACCGAAATAGAAAAAGTAATAGCTGATTTAAAAAATGGAAAGGCTCTGGGTAACCTAATTAATGCTGAATTGCTAAAAGCTGATGGGAAGATTACGGCACAAATACTACACCCGTTATTTAGACAAATTTGGGAAAAAGAAGAAATGCCTGATGATTGGAAAACAGGACTAATAGTTAAAATTCCCAAAAAAAAGGTAATAAAAGAAGATGTTAAAACTGGAGAGGCATAACGCTGTCGAGTACTGTCTGCAAACTGTAAAAATAAAATATTAATTAGAATAATAACCCGAATAGACAAAAAATGACGGAGAGAACGGGGTTTTAGGAAAAGAGGATCATGTATAGATATGATAAATACTTTGAGAATTATTATAGAAGAATCCCTGGAATATGAATCAACATTGTATTTAATATTTGTAAATTATGAAAAAGCATTTGACGCATTGGACAAAGACTGTATGTGGATAGCACTTAAAAATATTGGAATCCCTAAGAAAATGATCAACCTAATAAAGGATAGACATAATGGATGAGTTTCAGTTGAGGACAGGGATTAAACAAGGTTGTATTCTCTTACCATTGCTCTTTTTAATAGTGTTGGATGAAATTATGAACAGAGTGATTGAAAAATTAAACAGAGGTATAAAATGGAATCTGACAGAATACCTAGAAGACGTAGATTTCGCTGACGACATTTGTTTACTCTCTCATCGTTCAACGAATATGCAGGAGAAAATTGATGTCTAGTAAAGTAGGTTTAAAGATTAACAAAAAGAAAACGAAAATGATAAGCACCAATACCCAAAATAAAAGACATAGAATTGATAGGAGAAAAATTAGAGTGACTAGATCAATTTTGATATCTGGGGAGTATGATAGCTGAATACGACGGTGTAACAAAAGACATCATTTAAAGGGTATCGAAGGCTCGTGGTGCATTTATAGGGATGATGAATTTTTGGAAATCAGGTAACATCACTAACAGGACCAAAATTAAAGTTTTTAATGACACAGTTAAACCCATATTATTGTACGGTTCTGATCCATGGGCACTAACTAATACAAACAAACAAACACTACAAAGCTATATAAATAGATGTATCCGGAATAAACTGAAAATATGATGGCCCGTCCGAATTACAAATGAAGAATTATGGGATCGTACAGGAGAAGGGGTCGAAGTACAAATTAAAAGAAGAAAGTTTATGGCTTGGTTATACTTTAAGAAAACCGAGAACGGCAATTTGTAGAAGAGCATTAGAATGGCAGCCCCAAGGAAGAAGGAAAGCAGGACGCCCGAAGATAACGTGGAGAAGAACATTACAAGAAGATACTAACATGTCAGTGGCAAGATTGGGATATATAGCTGGAAATACAAAAGAACGGAGACAGACGATTTCTTCCCTATATCCCAAAAGGGACTAATGGGTCTTACTACTACTACTATAGAAGAGCTAGGAGTTTTAAACACCATAGTTCCCCAATTAATGAAGACAATTATGTGAAGAGACCAGTAGCGGCAATAATTGCTATTTTAGGTTGATCGAAAATGATATCCGCTAAAAATAAAATAAACATATACAAAACGATTATAAAGTAAGTTATAACCTATGCATCTAGATCTTGATGTATAACCAAAAACTATAGAATAACACTGAATACCTGAAAACGAATGTTATTCAGAAGAACAGACGAACCAAAAAATAAAAGTAGAATGCGGAAGCTAGTAACAAATTATATATTAAGGCTAATATATGGGAGCCATGTATATCAACGATTACACGGAATCAAATAGCTGGTGCAGGCCATGTAGAAAGTATGCAGACCAATACGGGAATTCTTAGGAAGTAAGCCAGAGGAAAAAAGGCACAAGTCAAAGTTAATATGGATAGAGGAAGTTATGAAAAATGTTATAGATGTGACGAAGTACAAAAAAAGGCAAAAGATCGCGAGATGCAGAAAAAGATTGTGTTTAAGGCGGGAATGTCGAAGAATAGGTGAGTGTAGCATATTTCAAGAGAGACGAGTGCGCGTCCAGAAAACCTGGTTCCGAAACCCTAAATGGAGATCAAGGTCCTTACATGAAAATCATTTTTAATTTGTAAAAGTGAATGGGTCTTTTAAATTCTATTATATTCAGCATAAAGCGTACTCTGGTCTTATTATGTAATGAATTACATAAGTGAATTCATTACCTTCTCAACGTTTTAAATGCTAGTTCCACTCAAAATTATCTAAGGCCGACTTTATTCCTTTTTAATGATTAAAAATACAACTTCCATTAAAGTTTAAAAACGGTTATACAGTACAAGTATTATACCGAGAGGTAAGAATTATAGAAATCTGAATGTGCTTCTTGTCTTACCTGGAATGTTGTTAAGTTGACAATTGCAGAGAAAATATAAGATACCAAAGTAATTTAAAACATACTTGAGAAGCTTAAAACTTCCAAATTTTGTATAAAACAAAAACGTTTTTAATAATATACAAATAATATTAAAAATCGGGTGTGGAGAATACAATACAAGTTCATATTTGTGTGAAAGTATCTTTCCAGGCATACAGACACGTGTTTGATTTTATTACAGAATCGTCAGTACATGCTGGCTTAGGTTTGCACTTGTTATAAAGAGAGTGGAAGACAGTGATGGTAGTATTGGAGTTCGTGATGTTGGCATTAATCAATGAGCGGCGCTGAATGTTCTTATACGCTTTGTCTCAATAACTTTTGTAATACGGTAAGGGTGTTACTTCGGTGAAAATATATCTCCAGTGGCATGTACTGATTATTCTATAAGATGAAACACACGTCTGCATGTCTGGTGAGATACTTTCACACAAATATGAACTTGTATTGTGTTCTCCGCACCCGATTTTTAATAATATTTTTATATTATTAAAAAGTTTTATTACACTAACAATTATCTGACTATTTACATCTTTCAATATAATGAGTATTGTACAGGAAATAAATGGTGTATTATTGTACGATTTATAAGTGCTGGGTTAACTAATAATATGCCTGTTGCTCATCACGTTGGTTACTCTTTCAGAACATATTGAAATTCGTAAATTGGTTACACAAATAATTAAAGTTATAATTAAAATAAATTCGAAATGATCTTAATAATCTATTTTGATAACGTTGAAACGATCGCAAAAACTTCCCTAATAAAAGAAATTCTCAATTATTGCAGAATTATATAAAATTTGATCTTTGTGAAGTTTTCGAAAATCTTATTGAAAACCATAGATAATTATAACAAGTATAGAATGTAAGCTCCCAATATAAATGGAAAAACTATAAAAAGAGCCATCTACCGGCTAAGGAGGACGTCTTACGGGAAAATTTGAATTATGAATTGTACATATATTAATTTCTTTAAAAATTACAACATAGTTATAAAATTAGTATCAATATATTTTTATAATCAAATTAATATAGTGACACTACATCTATAACAAAGTTGTAAAAAAATTGCTCAGTATATAAAACTTTTGAATCTTAAAAGTTTGTATTGTTTAGTCATTTTAACGAAACTAATTTAAGACAAATGTAATAGTAAAAATAATATAAAAAACAAATTTGTATTTTATCTAACTTTATTTATATTATTAATGGAAAAAGCTTACTTGTACTTACATTACTGGGTACAGGTCTACGATCCTTTGTAATAAGTATTCTATTTGCACCTTTTGCATAATTAAAGATCAACAGCTTTGTAAAGCTTATTAATTTCACTTTCATAATAATTAGTCTATATTTGTAATTTTTGCATATACAATTTAAACATACATACATAAACATATTCAATACCTGTTAGAAACAGTTTAGGATAAACCATTTTTTAAATATTCTATTAGGTCCAATATCAGTATTCAAGAAACGTTTACTACAAATTCTATAGTGCATATAAACATATTCATCAGTAAGTTCAAGAAGTTGTTTGTTTCCTATAACTGATAGCCAGTCTACAGTTCGCCGTACTTTGCTGGGTTGGGAAAACAATGACGAGAATCTGAATTTGACGGAACGCATCCAAATACGACACAACCAGCTTTTCCTATTTTGAAAACTACAATCAATTTTTTTAGAAACTAAACACTAAAACAATATTTATATTATTAGCTGTGATGTGGAAAACAAAATGAGCAAAAATTGTTTAGATAAGAGATGGCCATGGTTGGGAGGATCACTGTCTTTGATAGGTCCAGCCTGTTGTTGGTTCTACATCTTGGTTGGATGTCAGTTTCGATTTGTATTTTTATTTGACATGAATTAAATGTCAGTTTCGATTTAAAATTTTATTCGACATTATTTAAATGTCAGTTTTTTTAGCTAACATAACCAATATAATTATAACTACTTCAAATCAAAACTGACATTTAATTGGCAACAAGCTGAACCTATCAAAGACAGTGACCCCCCAACCATGTCCATCCCTTATCTAAATAATTTTTGCTCATATGGTACTAACATGCGTTCAATTAGTCTTTACGTCCTGGGCAGTCATTAATTTGTAAATGCATGTGTGCTTAAATTATTAATATAATCTATTAAGTGACACTCAGAAAATAGGTAATGTATGTTTTGACTTAAGTCAAACTTCTGTCAAGTAAGTAGTAATTCATGACATTTATAAATTAGTAACGACATGCGTTTTATAATACATAGCTACCCCGGACGTAAAGACTAATTGAACTCTCATTAATAATAATAAAAAATAAAAACATTGATCCTAACCAAAGCATGCTACAAAAATAACGCATCATCTGTGTCACTATCACGTATCGCATATTTAGTTATCCGCTAGATTTCTGTATTTACTAGATAAGAGTCATCTTACGTTAAAGAAGGACTTTATTCTAGACGCCATGACAGTCCATTTAGGGAAATGAAGCTTCCATTCTATACTTGTTATAGTTCTATACCAAGGTTAGTAAATGTATAAGGTTGCCTCGTAACTAATCGCGAACGCCATATTGCGCGTCATCGGGCGTGCCCATGCGTTGCCTGTTGACAAGTTGTCAAATTAACAGTCTAGATTGATGTTTGTAGTGTTAGTAGCGTTGTTTTCTAATTTCATAGTGTTTTATGGTCTTTATATTAGAACTTTATTTGACTATTTTCAAGTGTTTTACATTATAGTGAGAGTAAAATATTGAAAAAATTGTGAATTAAAGTAATGTATCAACTCAATAAAGTTTTTTGTTTATAAAGATTACAATTTTATTTTCACTTTTATTTCCTTTATAATTGATAAGAGCATTTTTTTGGCAAAAATATTTACATTAAATACTTTTAACATCCATGAGTACACCGATAACTAGCGGTCATTAACCATTACTTAAAGCAATATTTTGAAATAAAGGACGACATGCTTTGTGTAAGTATATGTGATTAGATCGTACATAAACCAATCGTTTTGTCTATAGAAAACAGTGATTTACTTTACTCGATTTATACCTATTTAACTAATGATAAAATTAAAGTCAAAATCATTTTAATTTGAATGGGCACGCTGAGTGACGCTTTAGTGCTTAAGAATATTATTGGTGGAGAGTTACGAGACAACCTTATACATTTAGTAACCTTGGTTTTATACTTGTTACGTTGAAAACTAATGAAATTCCTTTTAACATTATTTGTTCATGTTCACAGCTCATTGTTATTTGTGATCTAGATCAATTTAAGTGCGGGTTATTTTGTGAATATTTTATAACAAAAAAAAATTGAGGAAGTGGAAATGCTTGTGCTTATTTTAAAATTATAAAGCACTGCAATTAGACAAAATGACGAATGTGATTATTCTCATGGTTGAAATTGCAGTGTTCTCGTTCAAATACGAATTTCTTAAATATAAAGGCTGTCTCAATAAGAATGCACAATTTAATATTTGAATATAATACATTAGTTACTTGAAAAATTTAAAGAATTTAAACTAATCAGTATATGTGTGGAATATATGTAGTATATGTAGTATATGTATATGTAGTATATATATACAAAGAATTCAAATAAATTTTACCTCAAAGTAGCCCTTGGAAATTATGATTATGTCTTAGCTTGTTACTAATTTTAATAGGAATTTTGTTGGTTATGAGATGAGATATTTGATTGGAATGACAAATGTCAAAATAATAAAACGAACATTTTTAAGTGAATGAAATATGTTTATTTCCAACAAACAAGCAAAATTTTATAAAAATTGTTCAAAGTGTCCACCACCTTGTTCGAAACATTTCTCACATCTTCTTCTAATGGAGGAAACAGTGTTTTGTAGTATCGCATTGTCAATTGCATTAATTCTTTCAGCAATTCTGATTTGAAGGCCTGCAAGATCAGGTATCTGTACTTGATAAATTGAGTTCTTTAAGAATGGCCATAAAAAGAAATCACATGGGGTAATGTCACAAGATCTTGGTGGAAATTCATGTTCAGTGTTTAAACTTATCAACCGATTTTGAAAAAATTGCTGCAGAATATTAATTGTTTCACCTGCTGTGTGTGCTCTAGCTCCGTCTTGTTGAAAGTAACCCTGTGTTATTTCTTCGTCGTCAAGCTGTTCGATAAATGGCATAATAATTTCTTGTCGATACCTTTCTCCTGTTAAGGTTCCGTTAAAAAAAAATAGGGCCAATAATTCTCCTTCGACTAATCGCACACCATACACCAATTTTCTGCGGATGAAGTGCGGTTTCAACAAAAAAATTATGTGGTTTCTCATTAGTCCACATCCTCATATTTTGTGAGTTCACATATCCATTCAGATAAAACCATGACTCATCAGAAAAAAAGGTTTTGTCAAGAAGGTCATTATCAAAATTATTTAAGAACAACTGTCTAAACGTTATTCTTCTGGGATAGTCGATTTCCTTGATTTCTTGATAACAGGTCATGTGATATGGAAATAAATGTAAGTCCTTTTTCAAAATTGTATGACATGTGCCAATTGACACACCCACTTGTTGTGATAATGCTCGTACGGAAGTTCTTGGTGCATTATTTATAATTTCTCTTACATTATTAACTAGCTCTTCTGTACGCTTTTTCGCCCGACCTGCGCCTTCTTTCTGTTTAACACTCCCTGTTTCTCTGAAAACCATAACGGAATGTGTCACTGTGTGCCGAAAACTGTCATAATCAAAGATGACGTTAGGGAACTCATTTCTAAATTCTTCTAAACAATCTTGAAGAGAATACTGCCATTGTCCGTCAATCTTACGTTCGTTTCGAAAATAAGATTCTAGCATGAATGATTTGTGTTGTATAGTAAAAACCATGTTAATCAATTTTAAATTACAAAGCAATTTTTGTCAACTATGCATCTAACGCTTACATTTAAGACGCTCCACGGGCGCATACGTAATAATAACTCATGTCTTGTTTCTCCCTGTTTTCTGTTTTGTGCTGATGTGGTCCTCTACTGGGTTGTAGCCTAGCATATGCGCTACCAAACTCTAGGGGGGTCTGCCCTATGGGCAGTCAGGTGCCATTCCGCCTTTCCAGCAGGAGTGAGGAACCAAGCTACGCGGCGCAAATCACGCCGCCGCGCAATGCACACACCACTAGGACCGGTCCTGGGCGGCAACCTGGCTAGGCTGCCGTTAACAGCACACACACGTTCGACGTGTGTGCATTGCCCCCGCCTTTGCAGAAATCGTTAAGATGGCACAAAGTGTGACCGTCGTCGACTGAGGTAGCCACTAAGAGTGTTCCCTCGGTTGGCGATGAGCAACCCCGTGCAGGGTGCGCTTCGCTGGTCTGCGCCTTGCCTTGTTGGGGCGGGGATCGGGCCGTCGAAGTACTGCACGGAAAAGTAAAGAAGTTGCCGGGAAAGGGTTGGCGGCCCTACGCAACGGCTGGTTATCCGATCTCTCTAAATTTACGCGACCGGTCACTAAACACACGCACGAGCGCACCAACATACAAAACCCTACACTTACGCGCTCCTACAAATACAACGCAACACAAATACAAAACCACACACCCAGAGAGAGACGCAAGCTGCCAACAGCAATCAACACACAAATTCATACCCAGAAAGAGACACAAGCTGCTAGCAGTGAACAACACATATGTTCACACCTTGCTATCTATTTTTTGGAATACTAAGGCATGTTTTATTATTATTATTGGAATGTATCTTTGAATAATTTAAACTATAGCAACTCAATTATTTTACATTTATATTCTGTCATTTATATTTTTTATATCCTTGACAAAGGCATCATTGCCGAAACATGTAGGGTTGTTTTAAATATATATACTTTGAAGTAATAAACCAGACTTTTAATCGCCGACTTATTGGGTTTACCATATATATATATATATATATATATATATATATATATATATATATATATATATATATATATAGTAAACTTAAAATATAAAATATATATAAGGATATAAAATATTTGTTATATCCTTGACAAAGGATTGCCGAAACATGTAGGGTTGTTTTAAATATATATACTTTGAAGTAATAAACCAGACCTTTAATCGCCGACTTATTAAGTTTACCATATCATACCAAGGTCACGAAAATATTATATATATATATGTATATATACATATATATGTATATATATATATATATATATATATATATATGTATATATATATATATATATGTATATATATATGTATATATATATAGTATAGTATATGTAGTATATATGCAGTATGTGTGTGTCTTATGTGTGGAAAACAATATCGGACAATGTCCGCCAAGACTTTCTTGACAAACTCTTACTCTGTTTACAACGTTTGTAATCACATTTTCACACATTTCTAGCTTGATTACCAACATGACCTCAATTGCCCTCAATTTCGTCGTTTAATTCAGGAATCGTTCCCGGGTTGTTAGCGTAAAAACGTCACTTCACGTAATCCCACAGTAATCTGCTGCAAGAATTCACGCGGTTCTCGCGCAGTATGAGAGGTGGCGCCATCTTGCTGGAATCACACGTTTTCGATATCCATCCCCTACAATTGGGGCCAAAAAAACTAATTTATCATAGTGCGATAACGTACGCCGGTCACTGCAGTATCTGCCACATTCTCGAAGAAGGCCCAATATCTCTGCCCGCCCAAAATTCGCACCAAAGTGCATGCATCGGTTGTTGAAGGATTCCTGTCATCCCAAATCTGACAGTTATATTTGTTAACGTAGCCGTTCAGTTTCAAATGCGCCTCATCGCTGACGATGTTCCTTGCAAAATTGTCATCCGCATTTTGGTTTTCGAACACTCAATCGCCGAATTCATGCCGTTGCAAATGGTCAGTTGCCAGTAATTGTTGCGTCGGTTAAAACTTGTATAGGCGTAAATGAAGATCATTGATCAGAATTCCCTGTATGGTGCTTCTCGAAATGTTTGCTTGTTGTGCACGACGGCGAATAAAGCTTCGGGGAGTGCGATCAACATTTTCACTTATAGTTTCACAATAGTTTCAATAGACTGGTGGTTACGACATCGCTTCAATGTCTTAACATCAGAAAAAAATAAGTACAGAAATACAGTAAGATTCAGAACTGAAGAAACTACAAGAACATACATATACTCGTTTACTCTAAAGAAATCTAAGTTACTACGATGCGCAGCTATTGAAGAACCACCACTGAGACGACGTGTCAAATATCATCAAGGCTGGGAAGATAATAATTGGACAAGTTTTGTAAACCGAGGACGTATATAAATTTCAATTATTTAGCTTCATCAGAAGCTAGTAAGAAGAATCCTTTCTTTCTCCGTATCTACATGAAATTGTGAAGCATGAGTGATAATATCTCGTCAGACGTTAATAATATTATAAAAATTGAAGACAAACTCATCATAACAGTGTTTTGGACTAACTTGACCACAAAAGATCCAAAGAGCACCGAGGCGAGAAGAATTTTACAAGAATGATATGTTCCCGATAATTTGATCACGAAATTAAATAAACGAAAAGGTAGTTATAGAAAATATTAGAAAGCTGATCCTATTTTGCCAAAAAAGGTTATTTGCGACCGTAGAACACATATATCTGCAACAGAATTTATAAACTGTAGGCTGGCTATGATGAAGTAATAATCCTTGACATACGTAAATAGTTTATCTAATGGATTTTTACTAACTGTATAATCCTAGCTTAATCGTCCACATTAAATCGTGCTTGACAAGAACTATCACAATATGAGGCTCCTAAAGCTGGATGCAAAGAAACATAAAAAGTATTGTACGCGTATTATATAAAATACAAAGATGAAGGCTACTAACAAAATAGTATACAGTAAATAACATTTCCTAGTGTAGTAATACTACACTGCAGAGAAAATTTTATTCAAATAAATAATTATTAAAAATTTTGCAACTTACCATACTTTCCCTTAACCGCAAAAACCTATATTTATCGACCATCTTCGAGAACTTATCGATAAAATGCTTGGCAGTTAATTCGAATATTTCATCTGCCTTGCTGAGATCTTTAATTGAAAGCACCGGTTGGTCGAAACAGTGATATCTAATGAGTCTTTTACAAGCATCCGCTTTATCCTTAAAAGGCGTATGTATATCAGGTTTAACGGCACCATTTTGATCCGTATTTAATTGCTGTTCAATTCTGTAAAATATAAAAGCGAATGTTAAGCACGAATTTAATTCAAAACTTGTTAATTTAGAATATCTTTGAAATAGAGGATCAAAATTTAGAAAATCTGATGCAGTAATTCTCTTAAAAGCAAATGCTATATTTGATGGACTAATTTTCGCACAGACTATAAAACAAGAAATAAATGAACTTCGTTCCAATCTCGGTCAATCCGCTTTGACAACTTCTTGCTCAGCAAATCAAAGCAACCCCAAGATACCAAAAAGGCTTAAATAATATTCTAATAATAAATTAAAAGTTACAATAGGTAGTTATGGAGGAGGTAAAAGATAGATCAATAACAATTTTTCCCTATTTCAAAGACTATTTATACTGTTGAAACTTTCTTAATCGGGATCACTAAATCAGTTTTACAAACTTATTGTAACCACTTTAGATATAATTATTAATATTTGTAGTAAAATCTTTTTGCGGGTTTCACCTTGTAATTTTGTTCGACGTTTCGCTGTTCAAACCACCAGGTTCTTCAGGATCAGGAATCAGCTGATGTCAGTATCCTGAAGCCAGCTTCTGAAGAATCTGGTAGTATTAATAGCGAAACGTTGAGTGAAATTACAACACCGCGAAACCCGTAAGAAGATTGTATTACAAGTGACAACCTCTGCGAAAGCCTACGAAATTGTACACTTAATAATAATAATAATTTGCATTCCTTCTTTTGTGTAAATTAATAGTAAATATATAAAACATAACTTACAATTGAGCCTTTGTGAAGGTAGGTATAAATTTATGCTGCGGTTGAGGTTGCTGAGAAATGGACGCAGTTGTCTGTTGTACTGAGGTAGGTGCTGTTAGTCGAGGACCAATCACTTGTTGAGGAGTTTGTATGGGATGGTGCATTGGGGTAGTGCTATGCGAAATGGTATTAGTCGAAACGCTATGCGAAGTGTCTGTAGTAGGCGGCGCAGGAGAAATTTTCATACTCTGAGACGTTACAACCTTAAAAATAACAAACACATTTAATATTAAAATATATGGAACACATACCATCTCTGTTATAAAATAGGAATTTTTTAGGCAATATTACCTTATTTACAAATATTTACCTAAAATTGCATTTTTAGAATAGCAAATTTTATGTACAGATATGCTCCTAAGCATCTAAGCAACCAAAAATCACAAACTGTCAAATTTTATTTGGAGTGATTGCGCCTTTCAAGCAGAACGTGGTTGAAGAAAAAAACTCAAATGGTGTACCTTAATGTATAAGTTGATCCAATTAACTATTTCTATTATTTTAAATTATAACATATATTATAACGGGAAAATAGTCACAGAAATAGGACAAAAACTAGAAATATAGAAGAACTACATTACAGAGCAGTTCGAAGATGAGAGACGGCATTCGACTCTTGAAAATACGGAAGGGGAGTTGGGCCCGGACATAATTAAGGATGAAGTAACATATGCACTAGGTATGCTCAAGAACGAAAAAGCTGCAGGTCCTGACCAACTGCCAGTGGAAATTCTTAAACTGATAGAGGCGGACCGGATTCATGTTTTGGTAGAAGTAATTAATACCATATATAGAACAGGAATAATACCAAATGAGTGGTTGCTATCAACTTTTATAACCCTTCCGAAAAAGAAAAATGCCAGGAATTGCTGTGACTACCGCACAATAAGCCTAATGGTTCACACATTGAAAGTCCTGCTGAAGGTGGTCCATAATAGAATATTCAGGAAATTGGATGTAGATATCAGCGATAGTCAGTTTGGATTCCGTAAGGGCCTGGGAACAAGGGAAGCAATATTTGCACTAAATGTCCTATCACAAAGATGCCTAGACGTAAACCAGGACATATACGTCCGCTTTATAGATTACAATAAAGCATTTGATAAAGTTAGACATGATCAACTCATAGAAATATTGGTCAAGAGAAGGACAGACCTGAGACATAAGATTAATCTCAAACCTATACTATGGCCAAAAAGCAGCAGTACGAATAGAAGACACGACATCACAGGAAATAGAAATACGAAGAGGTGTTCGTCAGGGGTGTATACTGTCGCCAATCCTCTTTAATCTGTACTCGGAGGACATAGTAAATAGAGCACTTGATGATCGGGACATGGGCATTAAGATTAACGGCATGACAATAAATAATCTGAGGTACGCTGACGATAGTTATTTTAGCTGGAATACACGAGGACCTACAGACGCTAATTAACAGAATGGTCACGGTAAGCGAAGAGTATGGACTAACGCTGAACATAAGCAAAACAAAATATATGCTGATAACAAAAACAACTAAAGATAATCGTAAGATATAAGTGAAGAACCAGCCTATTGAGAGAGTAAGACAATACAAATACCTGGGCACGATCATTAATGAGAACAATGACAGCTCCCAAGAAATACTAGTCAGAATAGAACAGGCGAGAAGCACCATTACAAGGATGAAAAGGCTTTTCTGCTGCCGAGAGTTAAACCTTGACTTAAAAATACGACTGATGAGATGCTATGTGCTGTCTATACTATACTATGGGATGGAGGCCTGGACGCTGAAGGTAACCGACATGAGGAGACTGGAGGCATTTGAGATGTGGGTATACCGGAGAATATTGAAGATCTCATGGGTAGAGAGAAAAACCAACGTAGAAGTGATGACTGTAAAGACGGCAGACTATGTGCCCACACTGTCAAATTTAATATAATATAATAAATTTAATATATATATATGTTTATATACTGAGAAGGATTGTTCGATGTTATATTTGCGTAGTTAAAGTGCTCTTTGTATCTGTACAATGGATCTTCAGTATTGGTAAAAAGTTGCCCTAATTTTGTAAAATCTACATTTTTATATAATACACCTTATGTGTATTATTAAATTTAACAGTGTGAGCACATAGTCTGCCGTCTTTAGTGATGAGACGTATGCATAAGGAGAGAGAAGTGATTCCGACAATTAAGAGAAGAAAACTGCTGTACATGGGACATGTCATGAGGAGAGAAAAATATCAAATACTACAAATAATTATGCAGGGAAAAATCCCGGGCAAGAGATCTATAGGAAGAAGACGGAATTCATGGCTGAAGAACCTTAGAGACTGGTTTGGATGCAATAATAATGAACTGTTTAGAGCTGCGGTTTCAAAAGTAAGAATTGCTATGATAATTGCCAACCTTCGAAGCGGAGATGGCACCTAAAGAAGAAGATTATTTTAAATACAAATTTAAGAGATACAGTCAATATCTTAATGGACCACCACTTTGCTCTCAATCTCCTAGATATTAAAAGTACAGGATTTCTAAATTTTCCCAGCTATTTAAAATTAATTTCCACAAGTCTTCCCTATTCCTAATATGTATTCGTAATATACCTTGTACCACCTCACTTCAAATATTTTCCATGGGATTTACGTCTGCATTTTTAGGAACCCATTTGTTGGTTAGGAATTTTTCTTCATACGAAATGATCATTTTCCTAAAAATCAGATCCGTAATTTATAGGATTTAAAACAAATAGTGTCCCGGCTGCTTTTGTTCTTCAGAAAAGTAAATCTTTGTTGCAATGGTATCTATTTTAATTTTCATTTATCCGTCGACCAAGAATAGCGTTTCTTCCACTTTCGAATGAACGGTCTCGCAAATATTGCACTAAAATGTGATTTCGCTTCTGGTTGGAATTTCTTCTAAGGTAAGTTGCTTGTTTGAAGTTAAAATCTCCGTTTTTTTCCATTTTTTATCTGCACTTAATATGATAAATTTAGTTATTCCACCACCGTTTTTTTAAATTTTGTTATAATTCTTGACTTATAGAGCTTAAAGTTTTCTTGCCATTCAAGTATTTTAATAATTAAAGTGATATATTGTCAATTTGATGATCAAAGTATGTATTACAGCAAACTAAAAATAAAGATTTTGTACTAGATTTATATAATTGAAACTCTGCATTCATCGAATATTCAATTGGAGAAAAGCATTTCTTATACGTTGCGTCATGTTTTCTGCGGTTGTGGGGGTCATGTAAACAATGTTTTTTATAGTAGGCCACAGAAAAATATCACAAGGGGTGAGATCTGGTGATCGCGATGACCAGCTTATTGGACCTCACTTTCCCAGAAAATCTCACTTTCCTATCTTTGTTAGTTTTCACGCCAAACCCCGCCGACATACTAACGGCACACCTGGTATAAAAGTTGCTTTTAATAACAAGAACAAGGTACCACGCAAAAAATAGCATATCGATGTTTAACTAACATCAGGTATAAAATACAGTAACATAAAAATGTTAAAAAACATGTATATGTATACATGGATATACACAAAGCATACTTTACGCATTGATAACTTCTACGTAGACACGCTTTTCGAACTCATCCTAGTTCTTATCAGTGTACGTGGGAAGTACATCAATGGCTTACGTTGCTGCTAAATATAACACAATCTTGTACAATTGCAGCATTAAAAAACGCGTGCAACTCTTTAGGCTACATTTCGCAATACTTTAATAATGTAAATAAGTCTATGTCAGCTTTCCCTTTTTTAAAACGTCAAACGAAAATTCAAATAAATTACCATAATCTATATTTCTAATAAAAGTATATAGCATACATAATTTAATTCTTTCAATTGTGCTTTTACCACAAATCTTACAGCTAATCTTCTGACTGACCATCCTTCTCTCCTATTAAAGTAATTATTTGGGTTTTTTGGACAATACTTAATTGCAACATGTCAATATGACATTTATATCGCGATTAAATTGCAATATAAAATACGGTTGGCTTTTGAAAAAAAAGACACAATTACACAGAAAAATTTCAAGTGTACGCGTTTTTTAATGCCGGAATTGTACGTCACATGTCATGAGAAAGCTACTCAAGGAAACCGTTGCCGGCTTGTCTCTCTTGGCCGTCAGATGTATTAACATACTTTCTCATGACACGTAAAGTTTTTTATTATGTTATATTTAGCAGCAACGTAAGGCATCGGCATGCTTCTTCTCATACACTGACGAGAACTAGATTGAGTTCGAAACAAGTTTCTGTACATTAAAATTAAACAATGCATAATGTACGCATTGTATATGTCCATGCTTAACGTGCCTTCAAACACTTTGTTCATTAGAGGTCTAATGAGGAAAGTTTTTGAAGGCACGTTATATGTATAGATACGTTTTTTTAAATATGTATGTATTACTGTATATTTTGCAAGGTTGATTTGAAAAGTAATTTCTTCAAAAACTTGTGGGGGAGAGGCTGTTGTTAACTTTTAATCATCTACGTGAAGTTGCAAATCATGCAACTACTCATCACAATCAAAGTTACAAAAGAAGCTGTAAAATGAATAAAATATAAGCAACCTTCTTTTCTTACACGGAAAAACAAAAATTAAATGCGCGGATGTTTCCTACATATCCTCATGCAACTCTGGGTAAACTAATTCAAGGTCAGCCTATCGTGAGGATGCATGTCAAAAAGTCAACACTAATGTACATAATTCGTCTGACTAACGTACGAAAATATGTGATATCAGAGTCTTGTGGCCTTTCTGTTGACCGAATATGTTTAATTTTGAACGATTTTAATATTAAGAACGTTCAAATATGCATGCTACATTCTATCACGAAACAAAAAAGTATTTTAATGTCAACAACACGTACTAGAAACTGTTGAACAAGATTCAAATAAATTCATGTAACATATATGTGACCTGAATTCATTATCAGACAGCAGCAACAAAAATACAATGAAATTTCCTCAATAGACTGGCACAAGACAACACTGTCATTGATATGGGTGCCAGGATATGAGAAGATTAAAGGCAATGAGATATCCGACGAACTGGCCAAGAAATGTTCTAAGAAGAACTTCATAGAACCAGAACCTGTATGTGGAATCGCCAAGGATTCCGCTAGAAGAGAGATCTAGTTATGGCTAGAAAGAGAACATAAAAAGAAATGGAGGCTAACGAAAGGTCAACTCCATAACTACGACACTACTAGAAGAGCTGAACGCTAGGCTTTCAGCCAACCTAATTCGTAGTAATAAAAAAGAAATTAAAACTATTACCGGCTTGATAACTGGACACTGTCCTTTAAGGAAGCATCTGTACACCATGGGCTTGGTTAATGAGCTCTAGTGTGGGAGATGTGAAAAACAGGACGAACCTAGGCTTTATTATGCACTTGTGAAGAACTGAAAGGACTCAGATAGAAACATTTCGGAAGAGATCTATTGGATTCTAAGGAGGTGCCCAAATTTCTCCTGAGGAGGATAATGACTTTCATCGAGGACACAAGACTAACAGAGTGGAACTGGGAGATCTATTGGGTCGGTGCAAGGGCATTGTGCTCAAATGCCTTGACTTGCTGGCGTCCAACCCAAAAAATTAGATAGATAGATACAATGAAATTAGCAAATTGCATGGTTCCTATGTTGTAAAATATTTTATTAAGAAAAAATTGTTTTTGGAAATTACCCAATTATAGTACTGGTAGAAACACACAAGAAGTCTTATTGAATATGGGTCCGCAACTCAACTGTTTCTGACAAATAGTCGATTTATATTTTTTATTAGGATAAAATTACAAAGAATGTACATAAAACAAAATTTTAAGCATAACTAAAGAAATTGCTCTACATGTCCGATCATTTCTAAGCACGCTTCACCTCTCTTTATGAAAGATCGGCGTACCCTTTCGCAATTCACGATTAGTAATTTAAGGCCTTCCAAATTGTTTACAAGTCGTGCGTACACTAATTGTTTTAGATGTCTCCAAACATAGAAGTCGAGAGGTGTCAGGTCAGAGGACCTAGAAACCCATGCAGTTGGACCACCTTGTCTTATTCATCTCCCGTTGTAATCTTCACTTAAAAACTTCTAACTATGGTTGAGAAAGGTGCAGGAGCTCCAACACAAATTAATCTGCATGTTTCTAAAGTTGATTACGTTTGTAAAATATGTTTTTTTCCATGTCATTCGTCTATCTAAATGAAGACCGAGGTATCTAACTTCGCCGGTTTGAGGTAATTCTAGACTATTACGTGTTACCGAAGAACTTCTTTTCATGGTAAAAGTGACATGAACTGATTTGTCAGCATTCATTTTAATTTTCAGAAGAGTATTCTACCTTTAATGCCGCATTAGAGATGTACGTAACGAATTTTATACATTTTTTCTAGAACCTTACGTAAAACTTTTTCGATAATAGTATCACCCTGGAGTTTTCTTTGCATTGATTTCTTTATAACTAATTGTCCTCACTTCTGCTGCTGTAGTACAATTTACCGGTGGACACGTTTGATATGGTGCATCAAACATTAGTTGGATTTCATCTTTATTTAAAGGGGTGGTTTTAATGTTCTATGGCGGGAATGCGTTAGAAAGATACTCAGCAAACGCAGCAAGTTTCTCTGTAATACTGCTTATCCATTTTCTGTTCAGGATTTTGACCGCAACTATTTAAACATCTGTTTAAACTATAGTCTATTTTTAAACTAAGAGGAGTAAATGGAAAAGCCACACTTACACTGTAAAACACGCGGCCCTTCCTACAATTAATGAAAATATGATAATTTATATAAAATTGTTTGAAAGTTTAGTTAATATTACCAGTAGAAATAAAATTAATTGGCAACGGCCATAGCACGCTGAAAAGACCGGTTCTCGTCCGATCACCGAAGTCAAACAGCATCGGCCGGGGTCGGTACGTGGATGGGTGACCGCTTTTAGATTCAAGAGCGCCACCTTTACATGCAAACATACATTAATATGTGACGCCAAGCGTCTGTCTGGCCAAATCGCGGCCCTTCCTTCAACACGCAATTTTTGCATAACGTAATCCTACCTCTGAAGCAACCAATCACGCATAGTAATTTTGGCGCGATTAATTTAAAACCCTCTTAGTTTAAAAATAGACTATAGTTTACTTAAGTATTTCTGAATACCTTCATTTTAAATATAATAAACTAAAGATTCTCAAAATTATATACATATAAAAGGTAAAGTATGTATAACATTAAATCCCCAAAATATATAAACTGTTGATAATCACATACATATCTTATTACTAAAATTAAAAAAGTAAGATGCACTATTAAGTTACTGCTGGGACTTACCTGATGACTAGAAATGGTTTCAGTGGCTGTAGACCTGACGGTCGGTCCAACCTGTAGCTGCTCGTTTTTGTTCGACATCTGAGACAAACTGGACGGATTCACAATCGTAAGCTGATTATTGTGATAATAAACTTTATCCGGCGGTAGTAGTTTACCGCTCGCCAATATCTTTTGCTGTTCTTGAAACAACATGCTTAAGGCGTTATGCATCTCTGTATCTCCAGGAGTGAGCCTGGCCGACAAAGTTTGTATCTGAAGTTGTATACTTTTCAAATGCTGCTGTTTCTGCGGCGTCAGCTGAATGGTATGTACTCTTTGTGGAGGTTGCTGGGTCTGCGAAGCGATATTAACTGTAGATACATTAGGGTCGTCTACGATCTGACCAAGAAGTCGATCAACATCTTGACTTGGTGCGGCGTTAACTTCTGGTTGTGGGTTGTGATTTTGTATTGGTGGAGGTGGTGGTTGCGCTGGCTGTACATTTTGGACACTCGGAGAAACTTGAACTTTAGGTTGCTGCTGTACTTGAATCTTAGGTTGAGGAATTTGACTCGAGGAATTTGTTTGGATGGATGGCTGTATCAACGCTGAAGGTTGATTCGTTGGTTTTTGCGAAATTGGTTGAATAGTTTGTTGCGGCGGTACCTAAAAATATGCTATATATTATGATTTATAAATCATACATTTATGCAATAGTATAGATCTATATTGCAAATTTCTTTAGGATTTAAAATTTACTATTATAATTTGAAATATTAAATACACAAACATACTATAAGTAAATCCCCGATTGATAAAAACGTTATTTTACTAAATATGAACAGTCAGAAGCAATCTAATAAAACAATGCAAACAAACAAAAACAATCAAAATTATAATACCAACTTCGGAAACGTAAACAAAGAAAATCCTATCATAACGAATTTTAGCTCTCTGGCATCATAATGATCAATTTTTTTTTTGTTTCTCGATCTAATGTGTTCAATTACAGTTCGTAAAATTACTGATAACAATACAGATAAAGTGAAAACTGATAATGAGTGATTTGAAGTTTCTTTCTCTAGTATACAAATAAACAAAACAGGAACTAACAAGTACATTATCTGTAATATTCGTGATGATAATATTGAAGTACTTTTGCAATAATTCTTAAAATAATTTGTTTCTCATCTTAACAAAGCGATTCGATTTAATAAAAATACATTAAGACGGAAAGACGTTTATTATTTAATGTAATTTAAAATTGTTTAAGAATATAATACGAAACTAAGAATTTGTTAAGGACTTGTCAATATAAGCCATACCACTTAATTTTTCCTTTTACAAATAAATGTTATAAAACGCATTATTTCATAAAAAAAAACTAAGCATAATATACAAACAGTACTATCAAAATTAATGCAACACTTCTAAAAGTGTCTCGTATTTGTCTACGATGTAATGACTCATTGCATGAAATAACAAAATCTTGTGATTTTAAATTTGAAACGGAAAAAGTTCTCTATTAAATCATGAAGTAAGCATGACGCTTAAATTATTTTTTTTAAGTTGCTATTAGCCTCTAATTGTTTGACGAACACATCTAAATTTACATACTATTGCAAATTGTGTGTCAATGTTGCAAGTAGTACAAATTATAAGTAGAAAAATCTCTATAAAAAAATATGGAAAAACAAACATAAAGGTCTTTCACGATAACAGACGAGTCACGTGATAAACAGTTACTTCGGCCCAAGAAACATTTAAATTACAATAATACCTAATAATCCTAGTAATTCTCTCGATTAAATGTATATTTTATGTTACCAGAACTGGGCATGGTTGCCAGCTTGGATTCTGTCAAATGTCATGCGAATTAGTTCTTTATGAGTTCATATTCATATCTCGAGTTCGATTTCCTTGTATTTATACATGATGTAGTATATAAAATCATTGTATTCAAATCTAAATCATGCCTAAAACGTTAGGTAAACAAGCGAAAGAAATCATTCTATCATTGATCGGGGATTTAGAAATAGAACGGGATAATAATGGGCTATTACGCCCGCTTTCTGCTGTTCGACAGGTAATATTTTGTATTATTTATATTGTAAAAAAAGCAAGTGTTTTAAATATCCATATTGCAACTGTAAATAAAATAAATAAAATAAAATATCATAAAAAGGACTAAAAATAAGCTAAAACAGCACATTACGATTTCATCTTTGAATAATACCCTCAAAGAAAAGGAACTTTTTTCTGGCGGTCGTACATCTTTATGGAAAATGATACCTGGTGTAGGTTTTTATTACAAGGATGATCCTAAAAGAGCATTAATGGAACTCCCACATATCGTATTAAAACGTGTTACGTTCTTGCAACAATATGTTCGTATGAAACATAAAACATTTACGAAAGTTTGTTGAAGTTTATGAATTACCAGAAAATATGGGCATGTGGGCCTCTGATTTCCACCCTACCATTGTATATTTAACCTCATAGAACTCATATGGTGTATAATAACCATTGCGAAAAGGATATTAAAAAATGATGGGATAGGGAAGTGGGTTCCAAAAAGTATTACCATTTATAATCAATGAAAGTAACTCTGATTCAGAAGACGGTGTAAATGATGACTAAAACTAGTATTTAATAACGAGTGATCATTAAAATTTTCACTCAAGTAAGCCATGTTTACAAAAAGCATGTCGTAACTTAAGTTACTAGATGAGATCAGTCAATATGTTTTCAAACGTCATGATTGCCATAAAATAAATTAAAATATTGGATTTTAATTTATGTATTTTTTTTGAGCTGTGAGGAAGTAACATTCTATAAAAAAAGCTTTATGCTTATCATTAAAAGCCATTATTTTTTCTTTTGATCAAACTATATGATATATAACTGACATTGGTAGACGTTTGAATCAACAACTTACTAACTTAAGTTACGACATACTTTCTATATACACATTTATATCATATGTTCATTACAATGTTACAAGCCCTTTAATCCCTAATATGTGTATAGATGTTCTGTGTATTATTTTTATATATGTACTCTAAAATAAATTAAAGGTTATTAATAGTTGTTAATATTTTAAAATGATATAAACCTAACCTCATACACTTGATAAAGTATTTCTTTGCAATTCGTACTGTTCAAAGTACGAACCGCAAATTCCACTTTATCTCTTTCTAACACATATAAATACGCGCTGTAATACTACGCACGTTAATCATTTTAAGGTATTCTTATGCCTTACATTTGGCCTTGGACTGCAAAGAAATACTTTATAAACTATAGATTATTTACTAACAATAGCTGACTCAAAGCAATATAGATTTGTCAACACTGTTTTGTAACTATTTATCACATGACTCGTCTGTTATCGTGAAAGACCTATTCAAAGTTAATATCCAATTACCCACTTCGAATTTTTTCATTGTTGGAAATCATCAAAACAAGATTAACGCCATTTCTACCCTTGCTTTACGTCACAAGCGTTATCCTGCTAGAAAATACCTATCAAATACATGAATTTAGGTAGAAATTTAAAATATCTACAAGATAGTCCACGAAAAATGCTACTACTTTTGACACTTCTTCCAAGAATTTCTTTTATATTATTTATGACAAGGTAGTGCAGTTATAGATGTAACAATAATTATATTTAATGAGCTGTGGGATCGACAGCCAGGTGTAAATAACAAAATAAATTAGGCAATTAAAATAAATCTCGATATGATTGAACTATTTTTAACTTTTTATTGAAAGTTTTTCCAGGTACATAAACACATTTTAAGAGCACTTTAAATCCGTTTTTTTTAATCCAATCTCTTTAAAAAAATTGTAGTAGCTAGTTAAGACATATGCCTTGCCTTCTAAATTATAACACACAATCTGTATAGTAATTAAAAGGGGGTGATTTTTTTTAAAGTAATAAAGGTCGGATGGGAATTCAACGGGTACTGGGATTGTACTAATACGCAATGCAAATTAGAATCCAGTATTTTATCAGTTGTTAGAGGAACAACGCCATGTGCCGATAGAGGTAGTGTTAACGTTAAATGATTTGATCTGATGAAGACTGTATCTTTGTATTGTTATACCAATAACCCGAAAATGCGTATCTATATAAGTTGCAACGATTTGTACAAATCAGAATAGAACGTTATAAAACGACAAAAACAATGGCCAAAGCCTCAGGTTGAGAAAGATTATGTCAAAACAGCATCTAGGCAGGACAAGCAATTTTCAATCTCTTTCAAAGAAAACATGACTTACATTATAAGTACATCAAGAGCTAACAGAGTTACCTAACAAGAACATAATATAAACACACTTAAACAGCAATTACGTGAAGGAGGTTTACAAGTGGAGTACCATTACTCTTCGATTATTATCGTTAAAAACTTCTCGAATGGGCGCGCAACAATATCAGTTGTTATCTATTCCATGTTATATTCATGGAGAAATAGTATTTCTATGCTAGGGTGTCTAAAAAAGTCTTTGTCCTCATTTCAAGAATTCAGAAGATTAATTTAATATTTATCAATCATTTCAATCCTAAATTATGAGTATATTTCTAAAAACCTACACACAAACCACAATTTTCATCAAAGTAAATGTTATTTAAGCAGTATTATATATTCAAATAAAAAAACAAACACTTTCTATTTGATTGGGCGATATAGAAATAAAAGAAATTACATCAGAAAGCAAAGACTTTTGTAACGATCAACTTTATCTCATCATCAGCACTTCGGCGATGTGAAAATATGTTTTTCTACTCCCATACTTTAATTGTAAACGGTCTTTCATTAAGAGTGATACTTTTTAAATTTTTAATTTCGTGTTTCTAATATATTTTTTTGTGAGCCTCCAGGTGTGAAGATATACAGTACAATTTGCTCATCATGCAGCGACTCACGATTCCTGAACGTTTAGCAATCATTAAAAAATTTTACCAAAGTGGCAGCTCAGTTCTGGGTGCTCATCGTTTGTTCACCAGAGAATTCGGTCGCCTTCACCGTTTCTCTATTCAGGCTATACGCCGCACTATGGCCAAGTTTGAGCGAGATTTTACTCTACACAACCACAAGCCACCAAGAAGACAACGCAAAGCGCGAAGTGAGGAAAATATCGCTGCAGTAGCGGCTAGTATTGTGAAAGAGCCGAATTTGTCAGTTTCAAGGCGATCTCAACGATTGCGGCTATCTGAGACATCAATTTGGTGAATCTTGCGAAAGGATTTGGCCAAACGATCACAGATTGCGTTGTGAGTTCGCTGATTGGGCTGCACAGTAGTTAGAAGCTGATCCGGATTTCAATGGAAAAATCATCTTCTCAGACGAGGCACATTTTTGTCTTAGTGGCTTCGTCAATACGCAAAATTGTTGTCAGAACACACAAGTCTTCCATAAGGTGCCATTGCATTCAGAAAAACTCACTGTGTAGTGCGGTTTATGGTGTGGCGGCGTCACTGTACCATATTTCTTTCGAGATGATGAAAGAAGATCCGTTACCGTCAACGGTAACCGCTACAAATCCATGTTACGTGAATTTCTGTGGCTAGAACTTGAGACCATAGATATTGAAAATATGTGGTTCAGCAGGATGGCGCTACGTGCCACACAACTGATGCTATGCTCGACATGTTGGAGAAGTTTGGCGACCGGATCATCTCAAGACGTGGATTTGTGAATTGGCCGCCGCGGTCGTGTGATTTGACACCCATGGATTTTTTCTTTGAGGCCACATCAAAGCCCAGGTCTATGCTGACAAGCCACAAACTTTGGAACATTTGGAGGCGAACATTCGTCAGGCTATCTCAGACATAACGCACTAATGTTGGACAAAGTGATTACCAATTGTGTGCGTCAGTGTGTCCAAAGCCGTGGTGGACATTTGAACGATATTTTATTCAGAACATAACTGCAATGTCTAAGCTTCAAAATACAGTGCAACCTGTATTTTAATGATGTCCATTAAGATACAAATTTTTCATTTAAATACAAGTTTACAGCCAATAGGAATGCGACATTCCAATATTCGACCAATAATGTTATGAACAGTTGACAAATCTAAATTTTGACAATTCAGTCTCCTAGTCTATTGCCTCTGTCGTTGTCCTACTGTTCATTTAATAGTTCGTATATAAATAATGTAATCATAAACAAAAAATAATAGTAATTTTTTTTAAATTTTGATTTTCCGGCATTTATGTGTTTTGTTTATATGTAATAGTTTGCGTGACATATTGAACATAGTTGTCATTTGAAATAAATAAAATATCAAATGCATTTTTTTTCGTTATTATAGCTGGTCGTAGAAAAAATAGTGTATGAAATCCGCATTTAATGGCTACTAAGACACTCGTATTCTTTACGACACTCGCTTCAGCTCGTGTCGTAACCCTCATACTCGTGTTTTAATAGTCATCATTAAATGCTCATTGCATAATATACTATTAATACATTGCCAACGATTTTATAATCACACTAATCTATCATTTGATAGGTTAACAACGATTAAAAAACAAATATTATGTATGCCATCTGGAAATAGAAAGATGCATTGATGTATTACTTGTCTGGTTAAGATAATTTGACTTGTAGAAGTTTATATAAGCAATATTAAGTTAAGAATACCGTGCTAATAAAGTATACAAGTAACACTCACCTGTATTCGACTTTGCGTTAAAACATGCTTAGGAGGAGTTTGCAATGCTGATACCAACGTAGATTTTCCATCCTTGATATTATTAACAGTCTTCTCAACAGTTTTTAAATCCTGTGGCATAACTTTAGTCGCATTCGTTATCTTTGTAATTTTCTTCGGCGCTTTACACTTAGGCGACAATTTAACTTTATTATCAGAACTAGTGTTGATACTCTCGGAAACTTTTCCCATGTTAGTTCTCTGCATGTATATGGTTTGCCCGTTCACAGTGACCTGTCCATTACTTTTCAACTGTTCTAGTTGTTCGGGTGTCAAATTGACGACATAAGATGCAGGTGGTTGACTGTGATTATCATTCGTCTGATTTGACTGGTGATGTATCGTTTGCACAGGTTGGGGATGGACAGTTTGAACTGGCGGTTGACTCTTTTGAAATGGTTGCACCTTTAAAACAGGTTGAGACTGAATGGTCTGCATCGGTTGAGAATGAACGGTTTGAATGCCTTGCGACTGAACGGACTGATGTATTTGAGACGGTTGACTATGAATCGTTTGCGTTGGTTGACTGTTGGATATCGACTGATGGACATGATGTATATGGGGATGTGATTGTTGCGATTGTATCAAAGGCTGTTGAGATTGTATAGAAACAGGCTGAGATTGTATTGATATTGGTTGAGACTGTATTGTTATTGGCTGAGACTGTATCGAAATAGGTTGCGAACTAACAACTATCGGCTGTGAATGTACTGGTTGCGACTGAACAGTCTGCATAGGTTGTGACTGCAAACTTAAAGTTGGTGTAGATTGTGACATATTCTGTGAATGCAACTGTGATTGTAGTATAGATTGAATTTGTCCTTGAATTTGCGATTGTATTTGTCCCTGTATCTGCGATTGTAACGAGTGCAAAGACGGCTGAACTTGACTTTGTATTGAATGCACTGTTTGTGACTGTATACTTTGATTTAAATTCTGTATTGGTTGAGGCTGTACAATTTGCATAGGTTGAGCATGCTGCTGCAACGCAGACAAGGGCTGTGATTGCACTGTTTGATGCTGAATCGTCTGTTGAACAGTTTGCTGCACAGTTTGTGGTTGAACGGTTTGTATTTGAGGCTGTATGGTTTGCTGTATCGTCTGCAAAGAATGTTGAACACTCTGAGGCTGTACAGTTTGCTGTTGAACTGTCTGTATCGTCTGAGATTGTACAGTCTGTTGCTGTATCGTTTGAACACTCTGCTGCTGAATAGTTTGCACAGTTTGTGAATGCACTTGTTGATCCACTGACGGCTGTAGAATCAAACTGTTCAAACCAAAGATATTTTGCAAAAGTAACTGTGATTGTAGATCTTGATTTAGATTAGGATCGTGCTGCAATATGAGACGTCCGTCTTCGCCTAACGTTAATTTATAACCCCCACTTCTTTGTACCATTAAACCATTATTTATGGTGAAGTTAGGCGTGATGAATGGATTAAAGGGAATACTTTGATGCGTAGGGGCTTGTGATGTTGGTATGACTCCACTTTGAAAACTCTGATTTAAAACCTGAAAACAAAATAATTTCTGAACTACATTATTTAAATTAACACGTGATTGACTACTCAAATGATTATTTTATATTCTAAAAAAAAAACTTAAAAGTGATACTAAAAGTAAATAGAAGTAATAAGAAACTTATTACAGAAAGTATATAAACAAGTTTTACCTGCACCAAAGGTGTGGCTGCAGCATTAATCGTAGGTTGTGGCATCGCTGAAATTTGTATATTTCCAATTTTCTTAGTATCAGAACTTTGCAATATGTTAGCTTGGGTTTGTACTATATTCTGATGTGATTGAATCATATTTTGCGGCTGCATAATACTCGTATGTTGAGGCTGAGGAGTGTTTGGGTGTGAATGTACCGAGTTATGCTCACTCTCACTTTGCGAAGTGTCGCTTTCAAATTGTATATCGTCCTCGTCCCCAATTCCAGACAGCTTCATTATGTTTGCCAAATCTAGCTTCTGTTTTTTCTTCTTAGGTTTCTTCTTAGTAATAATCGGATTGCCTTGTGTGTTGATCACAGTTGTTTGCGCTAAATTTTGTTGATGTAAAGACGGATTGGCTAGGTGAGTCACATAAGTTGTAGTTGGGGTCGCCAGTTGCACACCATTTGTTAAAACCCTCACAAGAGGTTGAGATCTAGGTGGCTGAATTTGAAGAACTGGCTGACTTGTTTGCTGAAGAATGAGCCCTTGAGGGGTAGCCGTTGCTGTTTGCATTTGAGTAGGCATTTTCGTTTGTGGGCGAAGAATAAATTGAACTCCAGGTGTAGTTATCACTGGCATTTGAGGTAACAGCAACGGTTGCGCCGTTGGCATTATCGTAGCTTGCTGATTTGTTGGGATCACAATCTGTGGACTAAATTAAAAATAATATTAAAACATGTTGGGTATGAAACGAAAAGCAACTAATTCTCGAATTTATTAATCATTAATATCATTTAATTTCTAAACTGTAGTACTTTTTAAGTTTATAATTTATACAGATGCAAATGCCTTCATATTATGCAAAAGCAGAAAATATTTAAGGATTGTATTAATACATTTTATTTTTAATAATATAAAATATTATTTAAAATCTGGTGTGAAGAACACAAATACAGGTTCACTATTAATATTTTATCTGCGTATCTGGGGAGCGATATGTTCAGACACGTTCACAAAAAAAAATATTAATAGTGAACCTGTATTTGTGTTCTTCACACCAGATTTTTAATAATATTTTCTATTATTAAAAATACCTTTGTATTATACAAAACTGGTGGGGTTTTACCCACTCATGTATGTTTCAATTATTCTGATAGTATTAATAAAATACAACAGCTAAACAATTCCAAAACACAAATTACTTGTTCAATGTTCCTTATTATTTTTTAAAATATATTAATCACGTCACTCAACCTGCCGTAATCATATTGACTACTGTCGATTTGACGATGGGCTTTCTAAAAAATTAGTTTTTTTTATAGCATCATCCAATAAATTAAACTTTCGCATTTAAATATCTACTTTCACGGTTTTTGTTGAATAGATCGTGCACATTTTATTTAATTTAGAATAGAATAGAATAGAAAACAAAGTCGGTTCGAACACTGCTCCCTGAAGTACACCTCGAATAGCGACACGAAAGTGGTAAGTTTAGTAGGTACAGTTCATAAAGTGCTGCTTTTCGGTCACATGACCAAATTCCAAGCATGCGATTCACTTAAAATGACAAACGTGTGTAGTATTACAATGCGTATTTATATGTGTTAGAAAGAGATCAAGTATAATTTGCGGTTCACACTTGGGCAGTACCAGCTACAAAGAAACACTTTATAAACTATATATGATACAACTGTACTGGCATTTCAAATATACGACAAACAAGACCGCTCTTAAGAGAAAGCATGTTTCCATCCGAACTCTTGTCAAAAAGGATTCAGAATTTGCCATCGAGCAGCATTATTTTAGTTTTCTATATATATATACGCAAAATCTTGTTTAAATAAGAGACCACATGGAAAATTAGTTTGTACCTACGACATTCTCTTCGTTTACTTTTTCCTGAATATAGAAGAATAAAGCACATTTATCTAATTTATTAAAAGCTCCTAACCCTTTGACAACATTCCAGTTTTAAGTTCATTTGATTCATACATTATAAAAAATAACAATTGGAATTATTCCCACAGGATCAGCGAAAAATATACAAGAGGAAATAATATAGTGACATAATTTTACTTGCTGACAATTTATTACTATTATTACTTAAATTCATAAAAGTATTTTGCTTAGTTGTTCATCATAATTAGCAAGAACCACGGAAAATATACATTCTCATTATTTCTTCCGACACTTTCTGGTACAAATTCGCTCATTTTAATTATTAAGGCAATTCTTATTACATAGTTAACATTTTTTCAAAATACAGAGAGAGTCAAAATGTTTTGTTCATTTTTAATTGTTAATAACACAACAAATACATTAAATATTTAAATAATTATAATATAATCTTAAGCGTTAAGAATGGGAGTTTTATTTCTTGAATATTGTATTCGTTAAATGTCCTCCTTCTTTCGCCCGGACACTCGAATAATTGTTTTGAGCTGCTCCACATTTCTTGGTTTACTTTTGAAGACTTTGCCCTTTAAATAGCCCCAGAGAAAAAAATCAAGGATAGAAATATCAGGAGATTTCGGCGGCCAATTGAAATCACCGTTTCGAGAAGTTAATCGATTTGGGAATGTCTGACGCAGTATTTCCATACTTATCCTTGCAGTATGACAAGTCGCCCCTTGTTGGAAAAAGTAATTTCTTTCTTCAATATCAAGTTGCGGTATAAAAAATGTTTCAAGCTTATGTGCATACCGTTCGAAATTGACAGTGATTGTTCTTCCATTTTCTTGGAAAAAATATGGGCCTATGATTCTGGACGATGATACAGGACACCACACGGTAACTTTTGAGGAATGTAAAGGCCTTTCCCAGATTTCACACGGATTCTCAGTAGCCCAAAACCAATAATTTTGCTTATTTGCCGGGTCATGTAGAGTAAAGTGCACTACTACACTTCGTCGCTCATGAGTAAGTGTTATGTAAAATTCGGTTGCTGATTCCGTAGTTCCAAAGAACATCGACAAAACTCAACGCGCTGTTGTTTTTCACGATCAATTAACTCATGTACCACTGCCATTTTGTGTGAGTGAAACTTCATTTTGTGCAAAATTCTTCATGTACTTGTGTTGGATATTTGTAATGTTGCCGCATGTCGTCGAACTGATCGATTAGGGCTACGCACAATGGCTCGTCTTACTCGATCTTCATTAATAGCACTGCATGCAAATTTCGTTCTTCCGGTTTATTTTATTTTCTCTACTAATTCATGATGTCGCCACTTCCGTACCCAGTACGAAATAACAGTTCGGACAGGAACATGGATAATAGAATTAATTATATTTAATAAATTTTTCAAGACAAAATATATGTTGCTTACTCCAACGCTCCCTTTTAACAACTTTCAAAATATCTCCAAAGCCTCCTCTTTCAATTTATCAATAGATTTGCGATAGGTAAATTATATAATTAGATTATGCTAATTCAAAATGAACAAATCATTTTGGCTCTCACTGTATATTTAATGTTAATATAATCTAAAATAAATATATAAAAATGTCTTTCCTCCTTACAAACCAAGAAAATCACACTGAATATTAATAGCATTTATAGAGGGATTCGATGGGGCTACAAATATTCACAATGAAATAATATATGTATAATAGAATGAAACAAACATGTAAATAATTTACATATCTGTAACTATGCACATGGACAATACACCTCGTATTTTCAGCATTTACTTCTGCTTAATACATATGTTTCTGTCATCTAGGCGTCCTCAGTTAAGCTAGTGAAGCAATGTATACAAATTAATACAAACCTGTTATAAACAACTGGTTTGTATCTGTATTTAAATTTACTGAAATAGCCCGCATAGATCAAGCAAGTTCCGTCCTATAAGAAGACAACTATTTAATAATTGACATCTTACGGGCGAAAGAGACTTTGTCTGGAGGGCTACCTATCGTTCGAACAGCTAAGCTGCTACGGGAAACGATAAAATATGTATGTAGATGTAGTCCATTAACAACCAGCCAGATGGCGGTAAATATACAAAAAGGTTTTGTTTAAGTATGACAATACGTTAAGCACGTATAAAGCGTTTGTTCAATATGAAACAAACATGTAAATAATTTACATATCTGTAACTATGCACATGGACAATACACCTCGTATTTTCAGCATTTACTTCTGCTTAATACATATGTTTCTGCCATCTAGGCGTCCTCAGTTAAGCTAGTGAAGCAATGTATACAAATTAATACAAACCTGTTATAAACAACTGGTTTGTATCTGTATTTAAATTTACTGAAATAGCCCGCATAGATCAAAGCAAGTTCCGTCCTATAAGAAGACAACTATTTAATAATTGACATCTTACGGGCGAAAGAGACTTTGTCTGGAGGGCGACCTATCTCCAGACAAAGTCTCTTTCGTCCGTAAGATGTCAATTATTAAATAGTTGTCTTCTTATAGGACGGAACTTGCTTGATCTATGCGGGCTATTTCAGTAAATTTAAATACAGATACAAACCAGTTGTTTATAACAGGTTTGTATTAATTTGTATACATTGCTTCACTAGCTTAACTGAGGACGCCTAGATGGCAGAAACATATGTATTAAGCAGAAGTAAATGCTGAAAATACGAGGTGTATTGTCCATGTGCATAGTTACAGATATGTAAATTATTTACATGTTTGTTTCATATTGTACAAACGCTTTATACGTGCTTAACGTATTGTCATACTTAAACAAAACCTTTTTGTATATTTACCGCCATTTGGCTGGTTGTTAATGGACTACATCTACATACATATTTTATCGTTTCCCGTAGCAGCTTAGCTGTTCGAACGATAGGTAGCCCTCCAGACAAAGTCTCTTTCGCCCGTAAGATGTCAATTATTAAATAGTTGTCTTCTTATAGGACGGAACTTGCTTGATCTATGCGGGCTATTTCAGTAAATTTAAATACAGATACAAACCAGTTGTTTATAACAGGTTTGTATTAATTTGTATACATTGCTTCACTAGCTTAACTGAGGACGCCTAGATGGCACAAACATATGTATTAAGCAGAAGTAAATGCTGAAAATACGAGGTGTATTGTCCATGTGCATAGTTACAGATATGTAAATTATTTACATGTTTGTTTCATATTGTACAAACGCTTTATACGTGCTTAACGTATTGACATACACCCATACCTCGTTTTTCGACGCTTCGAGTTTCGTCGCTTCGCTCTTTCGTCGCTCGGTTTTTTTCGTTGAGTTTTTGTCGGTTGCTTCGCGCACTTTCGTTGTCTGTCGTCACTACCTCTTATTTTTGTATCGTTGTCGTTCAGTCTGTGAATTAAGATCGATCGGTGTGCACTGTTTCTTTTGTGAAATTGTCTGTCATTGAATTTTGTGTTTAATACATAATAATATTTATTTATATGATTATTTCTGTGTTGTACTATAAACAATTCATAGCACAAACTGTAATATTTTGTGTTCTAATATAACCATGGATCCTAAATGTAATGATTCGAAATTGAAAAGAAGCCATAAGGTTCTTAATTTGCAACAAAAGCTTGAACTAATCAAGCTGAATGAACAAGGCTGCTCAAATGCTGACATAGGTCGCAAGGTAGGTGTACCTCGCACTACCGTTAGCACAATTATAAAGAACAAATCTAAAGTGTTAGATGAAATCAAAAATGCTACTCCAGTACATACAAAAGTTATTAGAAAGAAACACAATTTAATTAGTGAGATGGAGAAAGTATTAAATGTGTGGATTGTAGATCAAGTCAGCCACAATATTCCTCTAAGTCAAGGTCTTATCCAAGCTAAAGCTCAAACATTATTTAATACAATGAAAGCTGAAAAGGGAGATATATCAGAAACATTTGGAGCTAGTAGGGGCTGGTTTGATAAATTTAAAAAAAAGATCAAACTTACATAATATAGCAGTGCAGGGAGAAGCAGCTAGCGCAGATACCGCAGCCGCAGAAGCTTTTCCAATAGAGCTTGCAAAAATTATAGAAGACGGTGGCTACACAAAGCAGCAAATATTCAATGTAGATATGACAGGCCTCTTTTGGAAAAAGATGCCATCTAGAACTTTTATTGCCAAGGAGGAAAAATCAATGCCTGGATTTAAAGCTGCCAAAGATAGGCTTACTTTGTTGCTTGGGGCTAATGCATCTGGAGACTGCAAGTTAACGCCTATGCTCATATATCATTCGGAAAATCCAAGGGCCCTAAAAAATTATGTAAAGTCTTCCCTGCCAGTTTATTTTAAATCCAATAAAAAAGCCTAGATGACTGCTGAATTATTTACAACTTGGTTCACTGATTATTTCAAGCCAGCAGTGGCGGATTATTGCAAACAACAGCATATTCCCTTTAAGATCCTATTGCTTTTAGATAATGCTCCAAGCCATCCAAGACATATGAAAGACTTATCAAGAAATTGAAGTTGTATTTTTGCCTCCAAATACAACTTGCTTGCTGCAACCAATGGACCAAGGAGTAATTTCATCATTTAAATATTACTACATTAGGCTGACGTTTGCCAAGGCTATAGCTGTAATAGATGCTCAAGTTCACGAGGGATCTAAACAAAATAAACTAAAAGCTTTTTGGAAAGGGTTTACTATTTTGGATGGCATTAAATGTATTAGAGATGTATGGGCCGAAGTCAAAGAATCTAATCTGAAAGGCGTTTGGAAAAAGTTGATTCCGTCCTTAATTGATAACTTTGAAGGATTTCATGAAACAGTGGAGACCATCACTTCCAACATTGTGGAAATGGCTGTACAGCTGGAACTGGAAGTAGAAGCTGAAGATGTTAGAGAGCTATTTCAGTCTCATGATCAGCCGCTGAGTGACGATGATCTTCTGGCAATGGAAGAACAAAGAAGACTGTTTACCGAACAGGAGGCCATGTCAGTAGATATACCTCAGCCACAGGAGATATCCACTAAAGAACTCGAAGTTGGAATCGCCAAAATAGAAAGCGCAATGGCATACTGGGAGAAGGTGGATCCCAATTTTGACAGAAGTTCAAGGGTGAATAGTGGGCTAGAGCACCAAATCGCTTGTTACAGAGAACTTCTGAGGGAAAGAAAGAAGACACCGATGAGACAAACGTCCTTGCGTTCCTTTCTCAAAGAGCAACAGCCACTACCCATAGTAACTTCTGCCCCTAAACGAATTAGATTGAGTTCCTCTAGTTCTGAAGATAATGCCTCTTAATTTTTATCCACAAAATTATTAGCTAAATGGAATTGAAAAAGAACATACATACATACATACATATGTACTAAACCTATCAAACATTTATTTTAGAATAAAATACTTATATTTTACTTATTACCTGCTGTAGTTTTTATTTTTTAAATTATTCGTTTCATTTAATTGTTGCACACATTCATAAGTACTATATGTGTACGTATTTACGTGTCAAATGAACTTACAACGACAATAAAGGTTATGCTTCGCTTTTCGTCGATTTTCGAGTTTCGTCGGAGGTCTGGTCCGTAACCCGTCGAAAGAGCGAGGTATTCCTGTACTTAAACAAAACCTTTTTGGATATTTACCGCCATCTGGCTGGTTGTTAATGGACTACATCTACATACATATTTTATCGTTTCCCGTAACAGCTTAGCTGTTCGAACGATAGGTAGCCCTCCAGACAAAGTCTCTTTCGCCCGTAAGATGTCAATTATTAAATAGTTGTCTTCTTATAGGACGGAACTTGCTTGATCTATGCGGGCTATTTCAGTAAATTTAAATACAGATACAAACCAGTTGTTTATAACAGGTTTGTATTAATTTGTATACATTGCTTCACTAGCTTAACTGAGGACGCCTAGATGGCAGAAACATATGTATGAAGAAGAAGTAAATGCTGAAAATACGAGGTGTATTGTCCATGTGCATAGTTACAGATATGTAAATTATTTACATGTTTGTTTCATATTGTACAAACGCTTTATACGTGCTTAATGTATTGTCATACTTAAACAAAACCTTTTTGTATATTTACCGCCATCTGGCTGGTTGTTAATGGACTACATCTACATACATATTTTATCGTTTCCCGTAGCAGCTTAGCTGTTCGAACGATAGGTAGCCCTCCAGACAAAGTCTCTTTCGCCCGTAAGATGTCAATTATTAAATAGTTGTCTTCTTATAGGACGGAACTTGCTTGATCTATGCGGGCTATTTCAGTAAATTTAAATACAGATACAAACCAGTTGTTTATAACAGGTTTGTATTAATTTGTATACATTGCTTCACTAGCTTAACTGAGGACGCCTAGATGGCAGAAACATATGTATTAAGCAGAAGTAAATGCTGAAAATACGAGGTGTATTGTCCATGTGCATAGTTACAGATATGTAAATTATTTACATGTTTGTTTCATATTGTACAAACGCTTTATACGTGCTTAACGTATTGTCATACTTAAACAAAACCTTTTTGTATATTTACCGCCATCTGGCTGGTTGTTAATGGACTACATCTACATACATATTTTATCGTTTCCCGTAGCAGCTTAGCTGTTCGAACGATAGGTAGCCCTCCAGACAAAGTCTCTTTCGCCCGTAAGATGTCAATTATTAAATAGTTGTCTTCTTATAGGACGGAACTTGCTTGATCTACGCGGGCTATTTCAGTAAATTTAAATACAGATACAAACCAGTTGTTTATAACAGGTTTGTATTAATTTGTATACATTGCTTCACTAGCTTAACTGAGGACGCCTAGATGGCAGAAACATATGTATTAAGCAGAAGTAAATGCTGAAAATACGAGGTGTATTGTCCATGTGCATAGTTACAGATATGTAAATTATTTACATGTTTGTTTCATATTGTACAAACGCGTTATACGTGCTTAACGTATTGTCATACTTAAACTAAACCTTTTTGTATATAATAGTATGAAAACTATTCCTGCAGATTCACATGTAACGCAGGAAGAAGCAGAAGACAGCAGCGAAATATAAATACTAGATTAAAACAAATGTACTATGATCATAAACATTTATGTTGGGACAGTAAAATAACATAAAAATGTGATGAAGGCAAATCAAATAGAGTATAATAAAATAGAAAGCAATATACAAGATAATGTAGAACCCAAAAGTTATCAGCATGTCAAAAAAAGCAAAAGACTTGGTAGCGAGGCCCACAACTTACCGTGATGTTGGCCCTATACATAATTGCATCATGATCAGAAATGTTTATGGTGATATGATACAGGTGTTTTCCAGCCCTATTCTAAACAAAATGAACTATCACAAGAAAGTCTGTGCAGAGCAACGATCTAAATAATTATTTAGAAATAACATTCAACATTAGTGACGATCTCTGGACAGCATCACTATTTCACACCAGATTCCCAAATAATTAGGTTTCAATAAAACAAACAATATTTATGACGTGCTAGAATATACATGAAACGGCTTTTAAAAATTCATGTCCAGAAGGTACGCAACAATTACAATCGCCAATGGTTATCACAGGAAATATTAAAATTGCTTAAAGTTAATACAAGATTTTGTTATACATATTTTAAAGTTACAATGTGATAATAACCCAGTTTCTTTACTTTAATTAAAATGAATAAAGTATAAGTAGTGTTACCACTTATTTAAATGAAAATTTGCATGACTTGTTATTTGAAACGAAGTTTGCTTCTAATTTCCTTGCTAAAGTGAAATATTAAAAAAAACAATTTCTAAACTGTTATAAGATATAGAAATATATCTTAGTTTCTATAATTATTTTTTCTGGAAATTTGAATAAATTACTTATAATTCTTATAACCTGAATGTCAAAACATATTTCTTAGGTACAATACAAAAGCATTTTTAATAATATAAAATATTATTAAAATGGGGTGTGAAGAACACAATACAAGTTATATATTTGTGAATGTATCTCCTCTCCAGAGACGCAGATACGTATTTCACCTTTCTACAGGATCGTCGGTACGCCCCTGCAGGAGAAGAGATACATTCAACCAAACATAACTACCTTGCTATCAACCAGAAATTATTAAGACAGAGCGTGAAAGAATATTCAGCGCTGTCTACATAATAACTGCCGAACTAAGCAACGTGTTTCTATAGACGGTAACAACCATATCTATAAAAAACTGTATTATCGTGTCTTCACTACTTGTCGGGCGAACCGAATGCGTATATAACAAAATAATTTGAAACATACATGAGAGGGTAAAAACCACACCAATTTGTATAATACAAAAGTATTTTTTATAATATAAAATATTATTAAAAATGGGGTGTGAAGAACACAATACAAGTTATACATTCACAAATATATAACTTGTATTATTGTATTGTGTGTTGTTTTGCCTTTTTTTATGATAATTTATTTGAAGAGTACAAGATTCTAACCGGTCGGTGAACTTTCAAAGTACATGATTTAATATGATTCGGTCTTCACGGATATGGTCCGCAGCTTGAAAAATACGAAGCCTAAGATCGTCTTCGTTGACAATATCAGTGTTCAATTATAAAGTGAACCATGGTGCCCCACAAGAAGAAATCCAATGGATTTAAATCGGGACTAAGCGGACGACCCCATCGAGGATATAAATGATTTAAAAAGTTGCGCACTCCACGAGAATAATGGGCAGGTGCACCACCATGCATAAACCACATACGAGCTCGTGTTTCTAAACCGTCTAGATAATCAGGTAGCGAGTACTCCAAGAAAGCCAAGTAGCTCAGTCCGTTAGCAATTGATCGCCGACAATTCCGGCCAACACGTAAATTGAAAAACGGTGTTGGAAAAGACCTTAATATATGATGTGGGCGTTTGCATCGGCCCAGTAATGAACGTTGTGAAAATTTAGAATACGTAAAAGTACACTCATCGATAAATAACACCTTTGAGGCAAAGTGCGGCTGCTGTGTAAGTTTCCGACTGAACCATCTACAAAAGTTAATTCGCGGCAGGCGACCGGTAAGTTCTTGGATACGTTGCACGTGGTACGGTTGTAACAAATTCCTTCGAAGTATGTTATGGACTGTAAATTTATTGCATTTTCGCGAAGTAATGTGAATGTTTGTTATGGACTGTTGTCTCTCTTGCAGCCGCTCGAGTACTTATGCTTGGATTTTCATTTACATATCCAAAATTTGTTCCTTCGCATCTACTACCCACCCCACATGGTCTTTCACGTCCACGGCCTCTTCATAGCTTGAATGCAATGTACCGCGATCTCTCAATCTGTCCACGGTTTGTAAAATTAAATCATTTAATGGACATCTTCGGTTCGGAAACCGCCCTCCATAAATACGTGTAGCAGCTCTAACATTTCCACCTGTTTGTTTCGTATACTAAGACAATATCTGTTAATTCGTGATTTGAATAAGCCATACTTCACGGAAGTTGATTACAGACTAACTTCTGACTTACAGTATGCATCATCGCATCGACAACCCCCACCAATACGCAATAGGGGTAGCGTTGCAGTTATAAAGGAATACTAAATTTACCAGAATCGGGTCTAGCCACGCGCATTTATTAAATATTTTTTTCTTTGATCTCGTTCGAGATAGAGTTTTCGTGCATTAGCATTTTATGCTTAATATTATTACAGCTATTACATATTAAAGTATGTCGAATATTTCGTTTACACCCCTGTATAAACTATTCAGTTGGGTTTAAATATAAGTATGTATACTATGAGCGTTCGTAAATATTCTAGTGGTTTGTAAAATAATGTAAATATTTTCCTTTATTGTAAACAGAAATATAACCTAGATTTTATTAATTTTAAGTAGATCACACAACGGAGATCTTTTCCTCAATGTTCGTGTGACCTTGCCAAGATTTTTTTTCGTAAAAATATTTGCATTAACGGTGGCAGTTTATACATAAAAAAACAATTTCAAGCAAGAATTTTTACGATTTTTAAAGCTTTACATAGCTTCCGACTTCTATTTTAAAACGTCTGCGTGGTATATTAAGTATTTTTATTATTTATCTACTAAATCAACAAATTATATTATGCCCTAAACTACATAAGAGATTTTATCTTTTGTTTACTTTGTTTTATTCATACATACATCTGATAGTATTACGAAATATATTGCTATAACATTCGCAGACGAAGTATTGGCAACATTTCACTGTTCTCGTTTCAAATGTTCTTTGTAAAGTTCTAATTTCCTGCGATATTACTTTTCTTCCTGATATATTTCATTCCAATAATAAAGAAACAAATTTACTCTGAAAATCGTAGGCGCACACCCCCATATACTTTACTTATAAATAAATATATTATGAGAGTTAATATTTAGCTTTAAATTTGACATATAAGGTATGAACCAAATGTGATCATTAACATATCTAGTCCGTTCGACAGTGCGGTATTAAGTACAAAATCAAAAACAAAATTTGGTTAATATTTGTTAATAATATCGATAAATATACGAATGTAGAGGTAGGTATCTAATTATAAGAGTCAGTATTTAATCACTGCACCATTAGCTTCTAAAACCTGTGCAAGGTTTCTCCAAATATCCTGATCCTCGCTTAAGTTCTCCCAAGCATTCTTAATTGCCGCCCATAATTCATTTTTATTGCGGAATCTTAAATTTCGTTTACCCATTCGTTTCACCATTACACCCCAAACGTTTTAAATTGGATTTAAATCCGGGCTGCGTGGTCAAGGCAATATGTCAACGTTCCGATTGGTAATTCACTCTGGCGGTGTACACAGGATTGTTATCTTGTTGAAAAATGAAAGTATTATTAGGGTATGTTTGTAATACTGACGGAAGTATAACATTCTCTAAAATGTCTAGATATGATTGTGAATTTAAACGGCCTTCAATTTGTCATGCAAATCCCGCACCCTGTGCACACATCCATACCCAGACATTAACAGAAAATTTTCCAGATCTATTTGGCGGAGACACATATCTTTCATTACATCTCCTGTTTCCTGGGTGGTACACATTCACGTGACCATCGTGGCTTGACTGGAATATATGTTCGCGAGTATATAATTTAATGAAAATTAGACTTTGGGCACTTGCATAATTTTTAAATTCGAAAGTGCTAATTCTGCGGCATGCTGTTGACTAAAATCCTAGAAAATTTGTATGATATATAGCATCTCTTGCAGTTTTGAATGGATTTTCTCTTAAATAATCTAATAAAAATTCATCTTGTTGCGGATTTGAAATACCTCGGCCGCTCTGAACCTTCTTTCGTTTTAACACTTTATCTTCTTTCCATTTTTTCTTAACACTCAAAACCGTAGATTTATT
Organism: Melolontha melolontha; assembly: GCA_935421215.2. Lineage (NCBI taxonomy): Eukaryota > Metazoa > Arthropoda > Insecta > Coleoptera > Scarabaeidae > Melolontha > Melolontha melolontha. Next base: position 62,749,126 of record OW285241.1, on the reverse strand, counting down.
TATATTAAATATTCCAGCTACATTTCTTATAGACCATCCTCCTAATTTTGATAATATTAATACTTTACCACATTCAGATAATTTTAATATTTTGATTGATTTAAAATGACTAATGTCAAATTAGAAATGTCACCAGAAAGGTCAATTTAATACGGCCAAAATTAGGTGTACGGGATTTAATTGCAAGTTAGTGTACATATAACTTGACAATCATGTAGGTAAGTCATCTCCTAAGTCACGAATAAAATTAGAACGTACGATTTTAATTCCAAAACTTGGAAGAGGAGTTTACTTGAGTGCACTATATATAATCAGATGGGACCATAATAGTATATTTTATAACAATTATTATTATTAATAATAAATATGTGTCCCCTCTAAGAAACATCTAAATGAGCTTTGTTCGTTCAAATTATTTAATTGAACTTTAAAAATGTCTGACTTAAGAACTATTTAGGTTAAGGTTAATTAGGAATATAATTAGGACCTAAAAATTTTAAAACAAAGTTGGCGCCAACTTTTACAATCAGCTTGAACAGTTTTTTTTTGTGGCACTGTACATTCTTTATTTGTTTGTATAAAAGTAATTTATAGCTTCTATATTTAGCACAAATTTCCTGGTGTAAAATAACATTAAACAGTTATTGCTATCGAATTAAATATATTTTGCACTCATATTTACATTTGCAATAATTCACAGTAAAGAAAAATATTTCTTTATGATTGGCACTAACTATATTACAAATGTAAATACAAACTGGTATTTGTATTACAAAAATACTATGCTTGGCTTAAATGATTACATACATATACATATAACTAATAAAAATTAAACTTACCTCACACTGGGCTTCGGAGATGGTTGCGGACTAGCTGCTGGTTTTGGTAGGATGTTCAAATGTGGCTTTAATTTAATAATATTCTGCTGTTGTTGGGTTTGTATTGGCCTTGCCAACAAATGATTATTATGTATGATTTGCATTACTGGAAAGGTACTTGGTTGTGGAGTAGGTGGCTTCATACTTTGTGGTGATGGACTTTTCATTCCAGCAGGGCTATTATATGGAGATTGTGGATAACTAGGGCTTGGATTTGAATAGGCCGGGGACATATTTGTTACTATTTGTGGCTTCTTCACCAAATGCAAATTATTAGATCCAATTGTAGTGCAATTGGTATTCAAACTTTCATATTCATTTAATATGATCTTATCAGGCTTCATTTGGAAGTTATTAGACGACTTTGGAGATTTACACATTTTCGGAGCTTGTTTCTGAGGGTTAGAAGACATCTTACCATCGAACGACTCCTTTTCACTAATTTGTGAATGTCCTGTTTATTTAAAATTGTCACAACACTTTTTTAAGCACTCCATTTATTCACTTAAACTGTCTTTTTTACTAAAGTATAAATTAAAAAAATAAATATAAATAAATTCATGGAATGATAGTTCTTAATCTCTCGGCATCATCTCACTTTACTTTTAGATTAAAACATGTCTATGTTTAAATTATTAATTTAAATTTCATTAGAGCTATCCAAACTCAAATAAAGCCATTTTTTCGTTGTACACATCCAAGTATAACAGACGTTTTGGGTACATTATTTGTTGAAATTGTTGTTTCTAGCCATTGTGTTTTAATATTAAATTTACATTTTACACAATAAACTTGGAATAGTTTTAGAATCTAAGTTGATCATAAAATAATATTTTGAGTTGATTGCGGCTTTTCGTCAGCTGGGTTTCATTCAAATCTTGAGAGAATCCTGCAAAACAAAATTTAAGTCTAGTAGTCACAACATAACCTGTACTTGGCGTACAAAACAAGCTTTATTTTAGTAACACAAACATACAAAATATTCAGTACTAATGTAATATGTATTGTTATATTTTACTTTAACTATTTCTTGATTAAAACTATTAATATCAATTTGTTTATAAAGTAAAAATTTGCAAATTTGCAAGACAAATAAGTTATAATCACTAAACCGCCATCTTTTACGATGGCTTTTTTTCTGGTCTTTATGTCTACCCCTAATTCGTGTAATGGACTCTTCCAATAAATAGTCATGATTTATTAATTTTTGATAATCCATTTAAAAAATAAGACTACGATCAAAAAAATATCAACAAGGGGGAACAGGAATAAATTTATTGAAAAAAATATTTGATAATAAAATTTTTATCATAAATAAACTTGAAAGGATATTTAGAGAAAGTGATGGTGGGGATGTACATTGAAAATATAGGAAGGAGTAGTGGGGAGAAGTAACTACAGTAAATTCACTAAAAAGGAACTTAAAAACAGCTGGGTAAAACGATAAAATAGATTACAGAGTAAATAAGACGTTGTCAAATGACTAATTTCATTAATAGCTTGTTCCAATACAATATTGACTTGCAAAAAAATCAATAAGAAAGTAAGGTTATAATCTACTAATCTAAGATTTAATACATGGCTTATGTAACAACCGTAAGCTTAAAATGCATAAAAATCCGTTTTTGCCGAGAAAAATTATATTTTTTCGCGGCAAAGCCTGCTCACAAGCCACGTACGGAAGTTCTGCCCACATGATTTTCAGATAAAATGGATAAAATTTCTACGTACCTTAACAATTTTCACTTCATGGGTTGTAAGGGGTTTACACTAGCAAAAGCAGGGATTCCACGTTTCTGATTGGCTCGCGGTGAGCGTCATTTGATACACAAAAAAATAACATTTAGTTTGAGGTTAAACTCCGTGAATTGCGACTTTGAATCTTATTGTCTTTTGTCATAAAAGTCACGGCTATCAATTTATGAAATGAACAGTTCTTTTTTAGAATGGATAAGTTCAAACTAATAATTCTTTCATTTGGTGTATTATTTTCAACGTTGAGAGTGTTTAGTGAATGTCGTTTATGAAAAAGGCAGGTTTGGCCATCGTAAATTCAATGAAGAAGGCTCCGCCTATATGCTTTCATTTTGGAGTTGGAAAATCAGTTGTGTTGTGCTTTGGAATATATGTTAACGTTTTTGCGTGCAAATAGCACGTCGAGAATTGATATCTTGTACTAATAATAATTTAAAAATTTGTCACAATAACTATTAAGATGTTTTCTTTTAAACGAAAAATTTAAAAGCAATCTACATAGTTCTCAATCTTACGAATCATCAATATTTATAGGTATTTGTATGCACACATATATTAAATATTGGCACTGGCGATGTATGTAATATAGATCATAGTCATAGGATATTTAAAATAGCTCTGATGCATATCAACTATATTGGTAATTATGTCAATTTTATTTTTGGTGTATCCTAATTAAAGTATGTAACATAATTTGTTTCAACAATTTAGTTATTTTAACAGGCATCTATACTCATCTAGATTTAATATTCTCCATTTTATGAAAATTATTTATTTGTATTATTTGGGCCACAAAATATAATTGACGCATATTAATTTGATCTGTAAACTCGCAAATTAGGATAACATAGCAATTGTTGCATATTTTTTAAGAAATATGTGCAATATCAATTAGATAAAATTCATTTTAAAATTATTAAAACCGATTTAATAACAGCCTAATAGAGTAACATGTTGAAAGTGAAACATTTTAGCATTTGCATAATTTCAGCGAATGCTGCATACAACAAAATAATATATCAATTTTTACGTGTTGAATCATTTACATTAAGAATTCCAAGAGTTTAGAGAGGGGAGCAATATTTGTTAATATACTTGGGAACCTTTTTCAATCAAAAAGTTGCAATAAGTCGAATTTTTTTGAATATAAATTAAATTTTACAAATACAAAATCGAACCAAATTTGTAAAATAGATGAATATTTAAATTAGAATATTATAAAAGTACTAGTGACGTCAGATGTAGTTACAATTAGAGTAGGTATATGCATATTACGTTTTCATAAACTGTGTGTAAAAAAGTTTTCAGAGGTGCTCCTACTTTAAATTGATAAAAGCACCAGGGTAAAAATAAAGTTGCTAATTTTATTTCAACAATGAAAACTGTTGAACATATGAATTAAATACTTAGTGCTAGTACAAAAAAATTAACAAGAATATTGCTTCTAATTTTTATATTGTCGTTATAAATTAGACATAAATTAATTAGTGCTTAATATGTAGGTAGTATTTGTAAATAATTACAGTAATAATTCTCTTAACATAAATCAAACATTTACTTCATACAAGAATGCATTTGGTATATTTATACATTTCAATAAGATTAAAATGTAAAATGTAAAAAAATGTACAGTCGCGAGCAATAAATTCTGATCGTCAATGTCATACAAAATTCTGTCAAATTTTGATGTACTAGAAATTTTAGCTGATTGATTGTATTTATCTATTGTCAACAATTGCTAACTAGCTGTCAAATATAAATTTTATTTTGAGTTATCAAGAAACTTTCTAGTTAGGGCATCAATTTCTTACTTTAATAAAGTTAGAGTCATTTCCCTAGTAGAAACAGAATTATCAGAAGCTGCTGTAACAGGTCAGTTAGAGATAGTAAGTGTTCGGTAAATTTAATTGTTAAACTATGCAAAGAGAGGATTTCTGGAAAGACAAGTGGGTTCTGGACGATCGCGAGCATCAACTGCGGTGGACGGATCTTATGTTGGTTCAAAATATTAAAAATAACTCTCTTCTAAAAGCAACAGAGGCCTTCATTCATCCTAACTTCACCGCACGACGTATTCTTGAAGCGGATTAAAAAAATTACGCTGTTTGAAAGATCCAGTTCACATCTATACACAAAGAATCCAGACGAATGACAATAACTTTTGGGAGCACGTAATGTTTAGTGATGAAAAGACCTTCCAATCATCCCACTTTGGCCAAGTATATAGACCAAGGAATCGGCGGTATGATACAAAATATTCACAAAAAAGGTTTAAACCAGCCATCAATTTTCGGTGAATATATGGGTATGGATTTCTGCAAATAGTCCTCGGGTATTATTGCATCAAGAAAAACGTTTCACAAGTGACGTTTATATTAGGGTTTTGGAATATATAATGTTGCCTTCAGTGATGTAAGTATTTCTAGAAGGCGACTTTATATTTCAACAGGACAGTTGTCCAGTCCATACACAAAGGCTCATAGGGAATGGTTCCAAAACCACAATATAAATGTGCTTGAGTCGCCGAGTTTGAGTCCTGATTTGAACCCTATAGAAAACATGTGGGGAACGTTGGTCAAAAGTATACAAAACCAACGCATACATTTCCAATCCAGATGTACACTAGAGCGTTGCCAACTGCATTAAGAGTGACATTGGCGACCAGAATTTATTGCTCGCGACTGTATATAGCCTTTTATTTGGTATATGTATATATATATATATATATATATATATATATATATATATATAATAACTTCGTGACCTTGGTATGATATGGTAAACCTAATCAGTAGGCGATTAAAGGTCTGTATATTACTTCAAAATATATGTATTTAAAAAACTCTACATGTTTCGGCTGTATACGCCTTTATCAAGAGAATACAAAATATATATATAGAATCAAATAAATTAAAAGCGGGCAAGCGGTCTGTCAATTAAAAAACTCATTTATTAAGTATCCCTATATTTCGCAACAACTTTGTTGCTTCTTCCGGAGATAAAAATGTAGAGTTGAAGAAATAATAAAATTGACGTACAAGGACAGTAAAATTGATTAATTTTAATCAATAATAATCAATTAATAAATTTTATTGTCCTTGTACGTCAATTTTATTATTTTTTCAACTCTACATTTTTATCTACGGAAGAAGCAACAAAGTTGTTGCGAAATATAGGTATACTTAATAAATGAGTTTTTTAATTGACAGACCGCTTGCCCGCTGTTAATTTATTGGATTCAATATATTACGGTCGATAATTTCGTTTAAATTATATATATATATATATATATATATATATATATATATATATATATATATATATATTAACGATTTATAACGAGCCATCGAAAAAATTCATAATTGGAGTAGACTGTGAAATTGGGTTGGTACTTTAGCCAATTCCACATAATGACATTTATTATTTGACTCTTATTAAGAAAATTAAATTTGTTTAGATGTAAATGGACAACATTTTCAACAACTTCTGTAGCTATATGTAAATTTTGATTATGATTTTGATATTAAATAAATTATTTCTTTTCTTTTTTGTTGTAATATCATTTCAATGCCATAACCTTTTTTTGCAATGAAACCAAATGAAACTGTCAAGCATCAAGTAATGTGTCATTATGTGGAAGTAGCTAAAGTACCAACCCAATTTCACAGTCTACTCCAATTATGAATTTTTTCGATGGCTCGTTATAAATCGTTAATATATATATAAAAATAATTATTTCGTGACCATGGTATGATATGGTAAATTCAATCAGTTGGCGATTTAAGGTCTGGCTTTACTTTAAAGTATATATATTTAAAACAACCCTACATGTTTCGGCAATGATGCCTTTATCAAGGATATAAAATATAAATGACAGTATACAAATGTCATATAATTGAGTTGCTATGGATAAAATTATTCAAACATACATTCCAATTGAATAATAATAAATCAGCCTTAGTATTCCAAAAATAGATAGACAACAAAAACAGGGAAAAGCAAGACATGAGTTATTATGTATGCGCCCGTGAAGCGTCTTAAGATGCAAAGTTGTCGGCATTCGCCTTAAACGAGAAGGAAAACCACGAAAACCTACTCGGACAACCAGACAGGAATCAAAACACGGAACAGTCAGAATGATAAGCAAATGTATATGATATTTAAATGTAATTGATATTTAAATAACTTAAGATATATAATTATATAACAAAAAAAATATATATATTGTGATGGTAAATTGTAGATCGTTACACAATTAAGTTATAATACATACTGCTTAAATACTTTATATCACTTCTGTTTTTAATTGAATTTTTTTCCTGTTTAATACTAATTATTTCTTTAATTTGTCTTTTCATTGTGTGTTGTACTTTATCAATTATCTGTGTGTTTTCAAAATCGAAATGGTGATCGCGTTGTAGTTTGTGTTTAGATAAAGCAGTTTTGTCTGTTTTAGAGTATTTGTGGGCTTGTATTTTTTTCTATTTTAGGTTTAAGTTTTGAAAATAAATGTTTATTAGTATTACTATGTTTATATGATGTAGCTATATCATATTTTTTTAAAGTGTATTTAATTTTTTCTGATAGTTGTGGAACATATGGAAACGTGATATATGTTGTGTCATTGTTCAAATTTTTATTGGTGTCTGCAGTGTTGTATATTTGGTGTACTCTTTTTTTTGATAGTTTGGTCTATAAGTTGTGGTGGATAATTACTATCAGTTAAGATTGTTTTAATTTTTTTTATGTTATCTTTTCTGTATTGAGTATGTGATAGTTTTAATGCCCTATCAGTCAGATTATTTATAATCATTTTATTGAATACTGTAGGAGCATTTGAGTGGTAATTCATATATCGAAGAGAAGCTGTGGGTTTATTATACCAATTTGTATAAATAGTACCCTGTCTATCATAGCTCAAAGAAATATCAAGAAAATTAATACTGTTGTTAAATTCTTCTTCAATAGTGAATTTTAATTTGTTGTGAAAATTGTTGAATTTATTTAAGAGATAGTTTATTTTGTTGGTCGGAATACATGTTATGATATCATCAACATATCTTTTGAAAAAAATGGGGTGGAAGTCTAATGAATTGATAACGTTTTGTTCTAAATGTTCCATTAATAGATTTGCAATAGGAGCAGCTAAAGGAGAGCCCATGGCAATACCAAATGTTTGACTATAAAAAGAATTTTTGTATTGAAAATATGTGTTATCGAGACAGAAGTGTATACCTCTAATAAACTCGTTTTTATTTAGTGATGTGTGTGGACTAATTTCATCCCATTTGGATTCTATTATGTTTATAGCTAGATCTGTAGGAATGTTAGTTAGTAGATAAGGTATGCCGGTTCTGGCTCAAAATCCCATGTATTTTCTTATGGAGGTTCATTTTGCACTTTTTCGATTTGGACATATTAATCCGGGACACCTCTATATACACTCGTAGATCTGTTTACAGATCTACGAATGTATATAGAGGGTGTCCCACTGAATGTTCGTGGGTGAGTTTCACATAGGGGTGAGAGGCTTGCAAGGCGGTTATCGAGGATGCCTTATCGGATGTTCAATTATATCTAGCAACCCTAACATAAATTTCATTTTCTAACCAATGACTATCGTTACTGTAGTTCAGAGATATTTAGAAGAGAGATGACGTCACATATTTCGAATCGAGGCCTACGAGAAATACAGGCCTAGGCGCACAAAAATCACGTGACCATCTTAGTCCCATAATTCCTTGCCTACGGATTGTTGTGTGATTCAGTGCAGTTCAGTGTGGTTATGTTTATATAGTTTTGCATGTGCTACAAACTCTTTTATTAAGTTTACAGGTTATTTATAAGTTATAAGTGCATTTAAAGAATATTGAGGATACATAAATATAGTATTATATAGTAAGTAATAATTATTTATTTGCATCCACTTCTGTGTTTTTAAAATGCCTACTTATTATTAATTTTACATTGTTTTGTTTTCAGATCATGCCTAGACATTGCAGTGTAAAAGGATGTAGATCAAATTACAGAAATGAAACAGAGTATGTCACAACATTTGCACTTCCTAAAGATGAAGTTTTGAGAAAAACCTGGCTAAGAAAAATACCAACTGATTTTACTACCGTAAAAAATCCTTTTATATGCATCAAACATTTTGCAGAATGTGACATTATTGGAACAGATGTGTGTATTGTTGGTGGAGAACGTAAGGAATATCCAAGAAAAATACCTAAATTGAAAAACAATGTAGTACCTTCAATATTTCCAAACCTGCCGCACTATTTAAGTACAGCTCCTTCTACTTCAAGAAGGTTATGTAATGTAGAAGAGGAAAATATGGAAACCGCTGTAAAAGACAGTCTTGAGTCTTTACAGAAATATCAACAAGCGAGAGAAATTCACACAATAGAAGATATTATAACGTATTATTATAATTCTAAGAATATCTCAAATGAATGGATTTTAATTAATCGAAATGAAAACGTGTTTTTGTGCTACATTGATGTGACCGAAGATGTCCCAAGTGTCCTATATTCGGTAGTGGTTCAACAAAACTTAAATTATAAATTATGCATAAAAGGCGAGAAATTATCTTTTAAAAATATACCCCGGAACATGCATGTGTTAAATTCCATTAATATTTTAGAAGACATTCTTGATTTTGTGAAGTGTAGTGTTAGTGATCTAATTGAAAAAAATTCATTTGATAAAATTAATACTATGTTATCTGAAATTAGTGAAAATCATGAAGAAGCTGTGCAACTTTCTTTTATAATGGAGCAATTAACCTTATGCAGGCAGCCATCCAACACAAGGAGGTATAGTGCGAACACACTACTTTTTGCATCAACGTTATTTGTTCAGTCAAGTGCAGCATATTTTTCTTTGTATAAAAATAAATATCTATATTTGCCACATCCTAGAAATATAAGGAAGTTAATTTGCAAATTTTCCCTAGGAGATGCTAGTCTTGAAGGAAGCATTGAATACTTAAAAAGTAAAGTAAGTTTTTTGAAAGATCATGAATTAATTGTAAATTTACATCTGGATGAAATATATGTCAATGCAGAGATAAATTTTAAAGGTGACACAATTTTTGGTATAAGTGAAACAGATCCTTCAAAAATAGCTAAAACTATTCAGGTTTTTATGATATCGAGCATAACTTCAAAGTATAAAGATGTGGTTGCTTTAATACCCGTACATAATTTAACAGCCGTTCAATTAAAAACTCTGATCATTAAAGTTTTAACAGATATAGAAAATCTAGGCTTTAAAGTGGTAGCTTTAATATCTGATAACAATAATGTGAATCGGAAAGCGTTTGAACTTTTTACAGAGAAAAATATTTTGCAACCGTTAATACCTCATCCTATTGATAACTCAAGGCAGCTATTTTTTATTTTTGATGTTGTTCATATTATTAAATGTATACGCAACTACTGGATAAGTAAAAGAACTGATAACTGTGTCTTGAAATTTCCAGATTTTGATAATCCTGCTAATAGTAGCATAAACACAGCACAGTTTAAACATTTAGAGACATTATATGAAGCAGAAAAAAATTCTCTTATAAAATTTGGTCACTCTCTATCATATAAAGTTTTGTACCCCTCAAATATTCAAAAACAAAATGTAAATTTAGCTTTAAAAGTTTTTGACGAGAAAAACATAGCTGCATTGAAATGTGCTGCAAAAAGTATTTCAGTGCTAAGTACGACTGAAGGTACTTGTATGTTTTTATATATTATTTCTACGTGGTGGAAAATCGTTAATATAAAAAGTGCTTTTGAAGGAAGACGGTTTAATGATCAATATAGAGAACCAATAAGACGTGACAGCGTGTTACAGATTGATTTCCTTCGTAAAATGTCCCTTTGGTTAAAAAACTGGAGAATGTCTGTTCCTATATCTCAGTCATTATCAATCCAAACATTTCAGTCTCTTATAAATACCATAGATGCTTTCTTGCTTCTAATACCATATATGTTTGATACATACCGACTGGATTATCTGCTATTAAGTAAATTTGAAAATGATGTATTGGAAGGTAGATTTGGTTATTACCGTCAATTAAGTGGCGCTAATTATTATATCAGTTTTATACAACTTTTAGAGGGCGAAAGGAAAATCAGATTTAGAGATGCTATTCTCTTTTCTTCTGCAAATAGAGAAATTTCTCTCAAAACTATACTTCCTTGTAGTAAAGAATCTAATGAAAATGTTATTGACATTGACCCATTTTACGCAGTTGTAAGCAACGATTTTTCTTTGAAAAGTATTTCTGTTGATAAACTGTCAATTTTAGCATATATCGCTGGTTATGCCGTAAGAAAACAATTACGCATAAAAAAATGCAATGTTTGTACTAATTGGGTACAATCAGATAAGGAAGTTGAAGTACAAGTACCAAATGACTTCTGTAATTTTATTTCAGAAATGGATAGAGGTAAATTAATTTTGCCTACTGAATGTGCATTAATATCGGTATCAATTGCATGGCATACCTTACAAGAAATTTGCGAAACCTTTCATGATTTATTTTTAAGCACAACAAATCAACTTTCAATATTACATAAATTAAGTTTAGTAATTCTTGATAGATAAGACTCAAATTTGTATTTAACGGATTTATCCGAACAATGTAATTGTAAAGAAAGTCTTGAAAATATATTGCATAATATTAACTTTACTGCTTGTAGGATTTTATTGAACAATTTAGTTAAGACACACAACGATTGTAACAGTAAATCAAAGCAAGATTCAGAAAGAAAAATAAAAAAACTGAAAGCTTAAAATATATTTAGTATAAGACAATGAGCTATTTCTATTCCCTTATATACTTTTACTTTTATAAATCTTATGACTATTTTTCTGTTAATTTATATATATTATATTGTTGTTTGTAATTGTTTATACATTAAAAATTATTTACAATGACTATGTGATAATTTTATTAAGATCCAAACCATTCATTGCAGTAAAATATCTTGATACTTTCTTGTTCAATGTACATAAAAGACACTATTATCTACATAAATACTTTGCTGTTTTATGCTATATTTCGTACTAAGAAATTAAATAAGAAAAATTTAAAACAGAAATCGATTTATTATACCAAACGTTTGCACATATAGTACATTCAAACCTAGCGCGGTGACGTTATGGGACTAAGATGGTCACGTGACCACTGTTTCTCGAATACGCGCCTAGGCCTGTCTTTCTCGTAGGCCTCGTTTCGAATTATCCGAATTATTTATTTCCCCGAAGATGGAGTCACATATTTAGAATTATTTGATTTTTTTTATTTTAAAAATATCACAGTACAAGGGGGTCGAATCATGGATATCTAGATGTGTATCAGCCCTCCTTTGTCATGAGGCCACATTGGGAATAAGAATTACAAATTGTAAGTTACATATGTAGTTGAACATATTTAAAATTTTTTTATATTTTTAATGTCGGGGTGTCGGGGAATCGAACTCGGGTCCTTCTAGGTGTAAGACAGACACCTTAACCGTTCGGTCACACCCGAGATGTGAATTGGATATTGTAAAACGCATATGTAGTCTATTACAAAATGTGGAAACTCAACTTTAAATAACTTAGAGATATTATTCATTAAATTCGCGTTTAATTTACATATAATTAGTATTAATTATCCCCGTTTAATACTCAATATATTTTACATTTTTCAGCAGATATCGACCGTAATTTTGTGTGTAATATTAGAATTAGAGGTAAATATATCGAAACAGGTTATTGAGTAGATATGGATTGTTCGATAAACTGCTTTTCATGAAAGATAGTATCTTCCCTCATTTTAAGAGAGGCGGTGATGAAATGATTGTAATTATTCATATTGTCAACGGAAACAGAACAAAAAATATTGCAAATGGACTAGTAAATATAAAATGTAAGTATCATATTCCATTGCGATAACGCAGCTTAACAACACTAATAAGAACTTAAAACTGAATCGTTCTGGGGTATATGCTTACCTAATATAATATGAGATCCGTTTCCAAAAATAGATAAAAATAATAATATATAAGGAAAAAAAACCCTACCAATATATGTCTGTAGGAAATTTATCAATATATGTATATAGGAAATTGAGCTTTCTGATACTAGACGACCATAATTTTGTGAGTAATAATGCTTAGTTTAAAATAAAACATAATTTCACATAGAATAAATTTTTATTTAGGCAGCATCTATTTTTTAGCATAATATACAGTAATATATAGAGCATCTAAGTATTAAAATGCAAGTACATAGATCAAAACAGGTCTATACATGTCTTAACAGATATAGACTCGTAGTTTTGTAGGCAGGAGATCAGTATGGAAGGGACAAAGATATATAAATAATATTTCTACTTTAAATGTATAGAGTGGCTTTAGGGCGCTTGCGTATATAAAATAGTAAAGCTATCACGTGATCATTATTATCCCGTTAAATCTTAAGACGGTATCTCACCAACGAAGGCCTCCCAAGCTAGAGTGTGTATACCATCAACATCAATCCACCGCTTGTCATCAAAAGGAGATAGAGATAATTTATTTTGCGTGATCGAAGAAATATCATGCAGTCGCGATTTGAATAAATTTTGAGACTATAATGTTTTTTCTAAGTTTTAAAATTCAATCTAGAAATTAAGCTCGAGGTCCTCCGCCTTTTACCTATATCTTCCCAATGAGATATTAATTTTTACATGTACACGCTTATCAACATTTTCCATCGTTTTACTGAAAACTGAGTTATTCATTGATAACATAATTCTAGAAAAATATGATACGTATATGTACTCCCATTTAGAATAACAGCACAGATAGCACTGCACATATAAAACTTAAATTGAGATCATGTTCAGAAATACATAGAAAATATATCTATTGTATTTACAATATAACAGGGAAACAATTCTTCATAAATAACAAACAGAACAATTGATATATATTTTATTTGCTTAACTTCGTAATGTGTGTACATATTTTGTAAGTATCTTAACATTGTTTTGCGAGCATGCAGAATCAGAATTACTATGATAAAAGCAGGCGTTAGATTGTATATACAAATTAGGGACATTTGTAGCATATTCTAAATTTATAATTTCTATGTCAACATATTTCTTTAGGAATTCAGCTTTCTGATACCCTTTAAGATATATTCGGCTGTAATTCCTACATACATTATCTAAAATTGATGATACATATTTTAATTCTATAAATCCAGAAACATAAGGAATATGAAAATAATTATGTTCTAACCACCTTGCTTCATTCTTATTCTTTGAGGATAATTGATGAAATGGCTTCGTAGATTTAAATAGCAGATGTATCGAACGATCTCCATCGGTATTCGACATCTCCTTGGGGGTGAAGTTGGGTGTATTAAACCCCTGGATATCGATAATTAGAGCTGGGATAAAACGTTGTTTATATATTCGATCTCGATGAACGTTTGATAAAACATGTCTGATGATATTGTCCACTTTCCTAATTCTATTTTCAAACCGGCATCTGTTGGCAGCTACAGACACCCAGTCAGATTTTCTGTCTTCGCTATCGAGCCATAAATATTGTATCGGAAGACTATCGAAGGTAACTTTCATGCTATCGTTTTAAATATACGATTTATTAGTAATAATTATAATATTTTTCCACTAATCCAGTAGACGGAGCAATTCTCGGAAAATAATATAATTCGCGGCTAATTTGCATGTAATTACTATGAATTACCCCCGTTTAATACACAATTTTTTCGAATGATAAAATCACAAGCTGCCTAGAAAGCGATCGAGCGAATACTAGAGTTATATTAGAATTACTATCATACGAGACAGTGGGGGTAAATATATCGAAACAGGTCTGCACATGTCTCAGCAGACTCGCAGTTTTACATGGCCTAATCATTGTTCCACATAGAAATATTATTTTAACCAATTTCTACAAATAATCGGAGAAGATATACCCAACGAAATTCGCAGGTGGTTATTCTCATCGCAGTTGACATTGAGGGATTGTGGATTTATAGCGGCATTCAGTTATCAGAATAGACGATACTTCCACATCGATGATTTAATGAACGTGCTAGGATATTGCAATCCTAATATAGATTGTGAGAAACAGACAGCGATTTACGAGGAATATTGTTTAATACTCGAACTAGAAGCTGATTACCTCGAGAATATATATGTTTTCGACATAGAGGCTTCACGAGTGGTAAGTTTACGTGGACAATATCCGAAGACACACATAATCCAGTATCCTATACATAGGTACCCTGAATTCGATTACAATAAAGATATTGTATGTGATGGAGGGGCTATGTTGTATACGGATATGATAAATAGTTTCCCACCTCAGTCGTATTTTCGCGTTCGTCTTGAATGTATGTTGATAAATATTGTGCATCGAAATATATAAATTGTAAAATGGCAAATCAAGAAGAAAAAGTGTATCAAGTTATACAAAATTTAGAAGCTAATTTCGGTATGTTAGATGATGTGTCTAAAACGACAATCCAACACATACCGCTTCATATTCTTCAAACAAAGGTGAAGACAGGATCCTTAAGACGAAACTGGCACAAGATTCCTATAGAGAAAAGAGCTGATCTAGGGGATTATTTACCCTGTGATAGACATTACAATCAACTGGATCAGGGCGATCATATAGATGGATTTCCGCCAGCAAAAATTAAGTGTTGGTTCTGTTTATTAGCATATTAAAATATATATAACTATGTAAATTAGAAATAAAAAAATATATCAATTCATCTATGTTTTATTTATAAGGTATAATATATAAGTAATGTTAATAAAATCGTAATATATTTTTATTGACTACCCATGAATTGTGCGAGTTGTTCAACCTACACCACTTTACGTAAGGGGTGTCTTTTGATAAGATGTGAACGTTTGAATATCTTTCCTCCAATTCATTATTAAAACTAGCAATAAGAAAATAATTAATATGAGGTAAAAATCTAATACTCTTATAAAAAATATTGGCAATAAGTAAGATACTGGAAACTTAATTTCAAAATCTCGTAAAACACCTTTTGGAAAATATGTATATTCAAGTACGATTAAAAATAATATGAGACCCGTTTCCAAAAAATACTGATATATAAGATATATATATATATATATATATATATATATATATATATATATATATATATATATATATATATATATATATTAGAGATAGACAGCTAAATATAATAGATTACAAAGCAGAGTTAACGCAGGCGCTTTAAACATTATATTGTATCGTAGGTATATATCTGATAAAAGGAGGATCAAGATATAGGAAAAAGAGATACCTGCAACTGCATATTCATTGCTATCGAGACTGTATTTAGAAATAGATATAAATGTATCTATTATCTACAATATAATAAAGAAAAAATACTTAGTAAATAAAACAGAATAAATTTCTATATCAATATATGTCTATAGGAAATTGAGCTTTCCGATACTCTTTAACGCATATCCGACTATAATTTCTATATACATTATATCAGATGTATCTGTTTCAATAGCCGTTCAGACATGTTTCATATCTGGTAGCAGATGTTGGGTTTAAACAAGTCTGAATAGTTATAAAACATATATTAAGCAGATATGTAAAATGTCTGTAAGGATATCGAAACAGAGGGGAACTATTCATCATAACCGTATACAACATAAGCTCCTACATCAAGTATAAAGACTTTACTGTAATTGAAAATAATTCTACAGTCTTTCTCAAACTTGCTGCCATTTATATATTTTATATCACATTTACGACATCAAGTATAAAGACTTTATTGTAATCGAAAATAGTTCTAAAGTCTTTCTCAGACTCCCAGTCTCCTACATCAAGTATAAAGACTTTATTGAACGAATATTTATACAGATAAGATGTTTTCAGACTTAATCATTATCCGGTTAGATATGCTTCATATCTGATACCATATGTAGAGCCTGAACAGGTCTAAATAACGATAAAACAGATATTAGACAACTCTTAAACAGGTCTGAACGGATATTGAAACAGGTAAGCTGTTTTCAGACTTGATCATTATCCGTTCAGATATTAGATGGCTCTGAAACAGGTCTGAACGGCTATTGAAACAGGTAAGCTGTTTTCAGACTTGATCATTATCCGTTCAGATATTAGACGTCGCTAACCTGAATAGTTATAAAACATATATTAAGCAGATATGTAAAATGTCTGTAAGGATATCGAAACAGAGGGGAACTATTCATCATAACCGTATACAACATAAGCTCCTACATCAAGTATAAAGACTTTACTGTAATTGAAAATAATTCGACAGTCTTTCTCAAACTTGCTGCTATTTATATATTTTATATCACATTTACGGCATCAAGTATAAAGACTTTATTTTAATCGAAAATAGTTCTAAAGTCTTTCTCAGACTCCCAGTCTCCTATATCAAGTATAAAGACTTTATTGAACGGATATTTATACAGATAAGATGTTTTCAGACTTAATCATTATCCGTTTAGATATGCTCCATATCTGCTAACATATGTTGAGTCTGAACAGGTTTAAATAACGATAAAACAGATATTAGACAACTCTGAAACAGGTCTGAACGGCTATTTAAACAGGTAAGCTGTTTTCAAACTTGATCATTATCCGTTCAGATATTAGACAGCGCTAGCCTGAATAGTTATAAAACGTATATTAAACAGATATGTAAAATGTCTGTAAGGATATCGAAACAGAGGGGAACTATTCATCATAACCGGATACAACATAAGCTCCTACATCAAGTATAAAGACTTTACTGTAATTGAAAATAATTCGACAGTCTTTCTCAAACTTGCTGCCATTTATATATTTTATTTCGACAGTCTTTCTCAAACATTCTGCCATTTATATATTTTATATCACTTTTACAGCATCAAGTATAAAGACTTTATTGTAATCGAAAATAGTTCTAAAGTCTTTCTCAGACTCCCAGTCTCCTACATCAAGTATAAAGACTTTATTGAACGGATATTTATACAGATAAGATGTTTTCAGACTTAATCATTAACCGTTTAGATATGCTCCATATCTGCTAACATGTGTTGAGTCTGAATAGTATAAAACAGATATCAAACATCTATGTAAAATGTCTGTACAGATATTGAAACAGATGGAAACTATTCATCATAACCGTATACAACATAGTCTCATACATCAAGTATAAGTCTGAATAGTTATAAAACATATATTAAACAGATATGTAAAATGTCTGTAAGGATATTGAAACATAGGAGAACTATTCATCATAACCGTATACAACATAGGCTCCTACATCAAGTATAAAGACTTTACTGTAATTGAAAATAATTCGATAGTCTTTCTCAAACTTGATCTCATTTATATATTTTATATCACATTTACGATTCGATGGAACATTATTAATTTTAGCAATAGCTGCACAGATATTGAAACAGGGGAAAACTCGATAGTCTTTCTCAAACTAGCTGCTAGGGAATACGAGAGCCCTACGGGTTCTCGTATCTATTCCCGAATCGCAGTCGGTTTGAGAAAGACTGCCGAGTTTTCCCCCCTGTTTCAATATCTGTGCAGCTATTGCTAAAATTAATAATGTTCCATCGAATCGTAAATGTGATATAAAATATATAAATGGCAGCAAGTTTGAGAAAGACTATCGAATTATTTTCAATTACAGTAAAGTCTTTATACTTGATGTAGGAGCCTATGTTGTATACGGTTATGATGAATAGTTCTCCTATGTTTCAATATCCTTACAGACATTTTACATATCTGTTTAATATATGTTTTATAACTATTCAGACTTATACTTGATGTATGAGACTATGTTGTATACGGTTATGATGAATAGTTTCCATCTGTTTCAATATCTGTACAGACATTTTACATAGATGTTTGATATCTGTTTTATACTATTCAGACTCAACACATGTTAGCAGATATGGAGCATATCTAAACGGTTAATGATTAAGTCTGAAAACATCTTATCTGTATAAATATCCGTTCAATAAAGTCTTTATACTTGATGTAGGAGACTGGGAGTCTGAGAAAGACTTTAGAACTATTTTCGATTACAATAAAGTCTTTATACTTGATGCTGTAAAAGTGATATAAAATATATAAATGGCTGCAAGTTTGAGAAAGACTGTCGAAATAAAATATATAAATGGCAGCAAGTTTGAGAAAGACTGTCGAATTATTTTCAATTACAGTAAAGTCTTTATACTTGATGTAGGAGCTTATGTTGTATCCGGTTATGATGAATAGTTCCCCTCTGTTTCGATATCCTTACAGACATTTTACATATCTGTTTAATATACGTTTTATAACTATTCAGGCTAGCGCTGTCTAATATCTGAACGGATAATGATCAAGTTTGAAAACAGCTTACCTGTTTAAATAGCCGTTCAGACCTGTTTCAGAGTTGTCTAATATCTGTTTTATCGTTATTTAAACCTGTTCAGACTCAACATATGTTAGCAGATATGGAGCATATCTAAACGGATAATGATTAAGTCTGAAAACATCTTATCTGTATAAATATCCGTTCAATAAAGTCTTTATACTTGATATAGGAGACTGGGAGTCTGAGAAAGACTTTAGAACTATTTTCGATTACAATAAAGTCTTTATACTTGATGCCGTAAATGTGATATAAAATATATAAATAGCAGCAAGTTTGAGAAAGACTGTCGAATTATTTTCAATTACAGTAAAGTCTTTATACTTGATGTAGGAGCTTATGTTGTATACGGTTATGATGAATAGTTCCCCTCTGTTTCGATATCCTTACAGACATTTTACATATCTGCTTAATATATGTTTTATAACTATTCAGGTTAGCGACGTCTAATATCTGAACGGATAATGATCAAGTCTGAAAACAGCTTACCTGTTTCAATAGCCGTTCAGACCTGTTTCAGAGCCATCTAATATCTGAACGGATAATGATCAAGTCTGAAAACAGCTTACCTGTTTCAATATCCGTTCAGACCTGTTTAAGAGTTGTCTAATATCTGTTTTATCGTTATTTAGACCTGTTCAGGCTCTACATATTGTATCAGATATGAAGCATATCTAACCGGATAATGATTAAGTCTGAAAACATCTTATCTGTATAAATATCCGTTCAATAAAGTCTTTATACTTGATGTAGGAGACTGGGAGTCTGAGAAAGACTTTAGAACTATTTTCGATTACAATAAAGTCTTTATACTTGATGCCGTAAATGTGATATAAAATATATAAATAGCAGCAAGTTTGAGAAAGACTGTCGAATTATTTTCAATTACAGTAAAGTCTTTATACTTGATGTAGGAGCTTATATTGTATACGGTTATGATGAATAGTTCCCCTCTGTTTCGATATCCTTACAGACATTTTACATATCTGCTTAATATGCAGATATGGAGCATATCTAAACGGTTAATGATTAAGTCTGAAAACATCTTATCTGTATAAATATCCGTTCAATAAAGTCTTTATACTTGATGTAGGAGACTGGGAGTCTGAGAAAGACTTTAGAACTATTTTCGATTACAATAAAGTCTTTATACTTGATGCTGTAAAAGTGATATAAAATATATAAATGGCAGCAAGTTTGAGAAAGACTGTCGAAATAAAATATATAAATGGCAGCAAGTTTGAGAAAGACTGTCGAATTATTTTCAATTACAGTAAAGTCTTTATACTTGATGTAGGAGCTTATGTTGTATCCGGTTATGATGAATAGTTCCCCTCTGTTTCGATATCCTTACAGACATTTTACATATCTGTTTAATATACGTTTTATAACTATTCAGGCTAGCGCTGTCTAATATCTGAACGGATAATGATCAAGTTTGAAAACAGCTTACCTGTTTAAATAGCCGTTCAGACCTGTTTCAGAGTTGTCTAATATCTGTTTTATCGTTATTTAAACCTGTTCAGACTCAACATATGTTAGCAGATATGGAGCATATCTAAACGGATAATGATTAAGTCTGAAAACATCTTATCTGTATAAATATCCGTTCAATAAAGTCTTTATACTTGATATAGGAGACTGGGAGTCTGAGAAAGACTTTAGAACTATTTTCGATTACAATAAAGTCTTTATACTTGATGCCGTAAATGTGATATAAAATATATAAATAGCAGCAAGTTTGAGAAAGACTGTCGAATTATTTTCAATTACAGTAAAGTCTTTATACTTGATGTAGGAGCTTATGTTGTATACGGTTATGATGAATAGTTCCCCTCTGTTTCGATATCCTTACAGACATTTTACATATCTGCTTAATATATGTTTTATAACTATTCAGGTTAGCGACGTCTAATATCTGAACGGATAATGATCAAGTCTGAAAACAGCTTACCTGTTTCAATAGCCGTTCAGACCTGTTTCAGAGCCATCTAATATCTGAACGGATAATGATCAAGTCTGAAAACAGCTTACCTGTTTCAATATCCGTTCAGACCTGTTTAAGAGTTGTCTAATATCTGTTTTATCGTTATTTAGACCTGTTCAGGCTCTACATATGGTATCAGATATGAAGCATATCTAACCGGATAATGATTAAGTCTGAAAACATCTTATCTGTATAAATATTCGTTCAATAAAGTCTTTATACTTGATGTAGGAGACTGGGAGTCTGAGAAAGACTTTAGAACTATTTTCGATTACAATAAAGTCTTTATACTTGATGTCGTAAATGTGATATAAAATATATAAATGGCAGCAAGTTTGAGAAAGACTGTAGAATTATTTTCAATTACAGTAAAGTCTTTATACTTGATGTAGGAGCTTATGTTGTATACGGTTATGATGAATAGTTCCCCTCTGTTTCGATATCCTTACAGACATTTTACATATCTGCTTAATATATGTTTTATAACTATTCAGACTTGTTTAAACCCAACATCTGCTACCAGATATGAAACATGTCTGAACGGCTATTGAAACAGATACATCTGATATAATGTATATAGAAATTATAGTCGGATATGCGTTAAAGAGTATCGGAAAGCTCAATTTCCTATAGACATATATTGATATAGAAATTTATTCTGTTTTATTTACTAAGTATTTTTTCTTTATTATATTGTAGATAATAGATACATTTATATCTATTTCTAAATACAGTCTCGATAGCAATGAATATGCAGTTGCAGGTATCTCTTTTTCCTATATCTTGATCCTCCTTTTATCAGATATATACCTACGATACAATATAATGTTTAAAGCGCCTGCGTTAACTCTGCTTTGTAATCTATTATATTTAGCTGTCTATCTCTAATATATATATATATATATATATATATATATATATATATATATATATATATATATATATATATATCTTATATATCAGTATTTTTTGGAAACGGGTCTCATATTATTTTTAATCGTACTTGAATATACATATTTTCCAAAAGGTGTTTTACGAGATTTTGAAATTAAGTTTCCAGTATCTTACTTATTGCCAATATTTTTTATAAGAGTATTAGATTTTTACCTCATATTAATTATTTTCTTATTGCTAGTTTTAATAATGAATTGGAGGAAAGATATTCAAACGTTCACATCTTATCAAAAGACACCCCTTACGTAAAGTGGTGTAGGTTGAACAACTCGCACAATTCATGGGTAGTCAATAAAAATATATTACGATTTTATTAACATTACTTATATATTATACCTTATAAATAAAACATAGATGAATTGATATATTTTTTTATTTCTAATTTACATAGTTATATATATTTTAATATGCTAATAAACAGAACCAACACTTAATTTTTGCTGGCGGAAATCCATCTATATGATCGCCCTGATCCAGTTGATTGTAATGTCTATCACAGGGTAAATAATCCCCTAGATCAGCTCTTTTCTCTATAGGAATCTTGTGCCAGTTTCGTCTTAAGGATCCTGTCTTCACCTTTGTTTGAAGAATATGAAGCGGTATGTGTTGGATTGTCGTTTTAGACACATCATCTAACATACCGAAATTAGCTTCTAAATTTTGTATAACTTGATACACTTTTTCTTCTTGATTTGCCATTTTACAATTTATATATTTCGATGCACAATATTTATCAACATACATTCAAGACGAACGCGAAAATACGACTGAGGTGGGAAACTATTTATCATATCCGTATACAACATAGCCCCTCCATCACATACAATATCTTTATTGTAATCGAATTCAGGGTACCTATGTATAGGATACTGGATTATGTGTGTCTTCGGATATTGTCCACGTAAACTTACCACTCGTGAAGCCTCTATGTCGAAAACATATATATTCTCGAGGTAATCAGCTTCTAGTTCGAGTATTAAACAATATTCCTCGTAAATCGCTGTCTGTTTCTCACAATCTATATTAGGATTGCAATATCCTAGCACGTTCATTAAATCATCGATGTGGAAGTATCGTCTATTCTGATAACTGAATGCCGCTATAAATCCACAATCCCTCAATGTCAACTGCGATGAGAATAACCACCTGCGAATTTCGTTGGGTATATCTTCTCCGATTATTTGTAGAAATTGGTTAAAATAATATTTCTATGTGGAACAATGATTAGGCCATGTAAAACTGCGAGTCTGCTGAGACATGTGCAGACCTGTTTCGATATATTTACCCCCACTGTCTCGTATGATAGTAATTCTAATATAACTCTAGTATTCGCTCGATCGCTTTCTAGGCAGCTTGTGATTTTATCATTCGAAAAAATTGTGTATTAAACGGGGGTAATTCATAGTAATTACATGCAAATTAGCCGCGAATTATATTATTTTCCGAGAATTGCTCCGTCTACTGGATTAGTGGAAAAATATTATAATTATTACTAATAAATCGTATATTTAAAACGATAGCATGAAAGTTACCTTCGATAGTCTTCCGATACAATATTTATGGCTCGATAGCGAAGACAGAAAATCTGACTGGGTGTCTGTAGCTGCCAACAGATGCCGGTTTGAAAATAGAATTAGGAAAGTGGACAATATCATCAGACATGTTTTATCAAACGTTCATCGAGATCGAATATATAAACAACGTTTTATCCCAGCTCTAATTATCGATATCCAGGGGTTTAATACACCCAACTTCACCCCCAAGGAGATGTCGAATACCGATGGAGATCGTTCGATACATCTGCTATTTAAATCTACGAAGCCATTTCATCAATTATCCTCAAAGAATAAGAATGAAGCAAGGTGGTTAGAACATAATTATTTTCATATTCCTTATGTTTCTGGATTTATAGAATTAAAATATGTATCATCAATTTTAGATAATGTATGTAGGAATTACAGCCGAATATATCTTAAAGGGTATCAGAAAGCTGAATTCCTAAAGAAATATGTTGACATAGAAATTATAAATTTAGAATATGCTACAAATGTCCCTAATTTGTATATACAATCTAACGCCTGCTTTTATCATAGTAATTCTGATTCTGCATGCTCGCAAAACAATGTTAAGATACTTACAAAATATGTACACACATTACGAAGTTAAGCAAATAAAATATATATCAATTGTTCTGTTTGTTATTTATGAAGAATTGTTTCCCTGTTATATTGTAAATACAATAGATATATTTTCTATGTATTTCTGAACATGATCTCAATTTAAGTTTTATATGTGCAGTGCTATCTGTGCTGTTATTCTAAATGGGAGTACATATACGTATCATATTTTTCTAGAATTATGTTATCAATGAATAACTCAGTTTTCAGTAAAACGATGGAAAATGTTGATAAGCGTGTACATGTAAAAATTAATATCTCATTGGGAAGATATAGGTAAAAGGCGGAGGACCTCGAGCTTAATTTCTAGATTGAATTTTAAAACTTAGAAAAAACATTATAGTCTCAAAATTTATTCAAATCGCGACTGCATGATATTTCTTCGATCACGCAAAATAAATTATCTCTATCTCCTTTTGATGACAAGCGGTGGATTGATGTTGATGGTATACACACTCTAGCTTGGGAGGCCTTCGTTGGTGAGATACCGTCTTAAGATTTAACGGGATAATAATGATCACGTGATAGCTTTACTATTTTATATACGCAAGCGCCCTAAAGCCACTCTATACATTTAAAGTAGAAATATTATTTATATATCTTTGTCCCTTCCATACTGATCTCCTGCCTACAAAACTACGAGTCTATATCTGTTAAGACATGTATAGACCTGTTTTGATCTATGTACTTGCATTTTAATACTTAGATGCTCTATATATTACTGTATATTATGCTAAAAAATAGATGCTGCCTAAATAAAAATTTATTCTATGTGAAATTATGTTTTATTTTAAACTAAGCATTATTACTCACAAAATTATGGTCGTCTAGTATCAGAAAGCTCAATTTCCTATATACATATATTGATAAATTTCCTACAGACATATATTGGTAGGGTTTTTTTTCCTTATATATTATTATTTTTATCTATTTTTGGAAACGGATCTCATATTATATTAGGTAAGCATATACCCCAGAACGATTCAGTTTTAAGTTCTTATTAGTGTTGTTAAGCTGCGTTATCGCAATGGAATATGATACTTACATTTTATATTTACTAGTCCATTTGCAATATTTTTTGTTCTGTTTCCGTTGACAATATGAATAATTACAATCATTTCATCACCGCCTCTCTTAAAATGAGGGAAGATACTATCTTTCATGAAAAGCAGTTTATCGAACAATCCATATCTACTCAATGACCTGTTTCGATATATTTACCTCTAATTCTAATATTACACACAAAATTACGGTCGATATCTGCTGAAAAATGTAAAATATATTGAGTATTAAACGGGGATAATTAATACTAATTATATGTAAATTAAACGCGAATTTAATGAATAATATCTCTAAGTTATTTAAAGTTGAGTTTCCACATTTTGTAATAGACTACATATTGCGTTTTACAATATCCAATTCACGACCGAACGGTTAAGGTGTCTGTCTTACACCTAGAAGGACCCGAGTTCGATTCCCCGACACCCCGACATTAAAAATATAAAAAAATTTTAAATATGTTGAACTACATATGTAACTTACAATTTGTAATTCTTATTCCCAATGTGGCCTCATGACAAAGGAGGGCTGATACACATCTAGATATCCATGATTCGACCCCCTTGTACTGTGATATTTTTAAAATAAAAAAAATCAAATAATTCTAAATATGTGACTCCATCTTCGGGGAAATAAATAATTCGGATAATTCGAAATATGTGACGTCATCTCTCTTCTAAATATCTCTGAACTACAGTAACGATAGTCATTGGTTAGAAAATGAAATTTATGTTAGGGTTGCTAGATATAATTGAACATCCGATAAGGCATCCTCGATAACCGCCTTGCAAGCCTCTCACCCCTATGTGAAACTCACCCACGAACATTCAGTGGGACACCCTCTATATACATTCGTAGATCTGTAAACAGATCTACGAGTGTATATAGAGGTGTCCCGGATTAATATGTCCAAATTGAAAAAGTGCAAAATGAACCTCCATAAGAAAATACATGGGATTTTGAGCCAGAACCGGCATACCTTATCTACTCAAGTGATATAATTTTGTGATTAGTTGGTACTTTTTGTTCCTTGATGAAATTTTGAAATTGCCATGAGCCTTTGGTATGATATTCAGTTTTTCCTAACATCTTAGATATGCTATCACCTAGGAATTTTGCTATATTATACGTAGGGGCTTGTATGTTAGATACTATTGGTCTTAAAGGGATATTATTTTTGTGAATTTTTGGTAAACCATATATTGAAGGAGGGTGGGAATTAAAAATGCGAAGTTTGTTTTTAGTGTTGAAATCTATTAGGTTTAGTCTATGCCATTTATTTATTAAGTTATTATTTTCTTTTTAAGTTTTCTCTGTTGGATTATTTCTTTCTTTTTTATAGGTGACTTTATCGTCTAATAGTTTTTCTATTTTTTGGTCATATTCCTCTTTAAGAATGATCACTGTTTTATTTGATTTATCTGCTGTTGCTATTATAATATGAGGGTTGTCTTGGATAAATCTTTTTGTTTCTTTAATGAACTTATTCATATATAGATTTGATATATGTTTTTTATTATTTACTTTTTTATGTTTATGGTTAGTGATTATATTACAGATTTTGTTACGTATTTCATTCTGTTTGTCTTGTGGTAAATTTTGTATTCCTGTTTCAATGTTAGCTATATAGTCATTAATGGGTATTTTATTAGGTGGCATATTAAATTTGGGTCCTAGGCTAAGTAAGTATTTAACATTATCAGGAATATTTATATTGGTTAAATTGATAATCCAGTTATTGTTAATTTTGTAATTTATCTCTAAGTGTTGTTTCTTCATTAGTTTATCTACTTTGTTTTTTAATTTATTTTTGTTTGTTAGGAAATGATTATTGTAAATTTTAGATTCTATTTTTTTGAAGCTATTTAAAAGTTGCAGTGCCCCCCCGCATTGGCGGAAAACTTTAAGATGGCACAAAGTGTGACCGTCGTCGACGGAAGTAGCCGCTAAGAGTGTTCCCTCGGTTGGCGATGAGCAACCCCGTGCAGGGTGCGGTTCGCTGGTCTGCGCCATGCCTCGATGGGGCGGGGGTCGGGCCGTCGAAGTACTGCACGGAAAAGTAAAGAAGTTGCCGAGAAAGGGTTGGCGGCCCTGCGCAACGACTGGTTATCCGATCTCTCCAAATTTATGCGACCGGTCACTAAACACACGCACGAGCGCGCCAACATACAAAACCCTACACTTACGCGCTCACACAAACACAAAACCACACACCCAGAGAGAGACGCAAGCTGCCAGCAGCAACCAACACACAAGTTCATACCCAGAAAGAGGCACAAGCTGCTAGCAGCGGACAACACATATGTTCACACCTTGCTATCTGTTTTTGGAATACTAAGGCATGATTTATTATTATTCAATTGGAATGTATCTTTGAATAATTTTATCCATAGCAACTCAATTATTTGACATTTGTATACTGTCATTTATATTTTATATCCTTGATAAAGGCATCATTGCCGAAACATGTAGGGTTGTTTTAAATATATATACTTTGAAGTAAAGCCAGACCTTTAATCGCCAACTGATTGAATTTACCATATCATACCAAGGTCACGAAAATATTATATATATATATATATATATAT
This sequence comes from Melolontha melolontha, assembly GCA_935421215.2. NCBI lineage: Eukaryota > Metazoa > Arthropoda > Insecta > Coleoptera > Scarabaeidae > Melolontha > Melolontha melolontha. The sequence continues at coordinate 62,721,294 of OW285241.1, read as the reverse complement.
ATATATTTAGTGTTTAAAGAATTTTGTTTTTCTTTTTTATTTTATTGGCCGTGTTTTAATATTAAAAATAATAGATTTTTATTGGTTTTAGCGACCTTTTATTGAATTTAGATGTTTGTTTGCGACGTTTCGACTTTTATCAATTCAGTCTTTTTCAAGCATCTGGAAACAAGAATCATTACAATGAACATGAGAACTGTGTTTGTTTTGTGTGATATAACAATTGAATTAACCATTTTAAATTTAACATTATATTAAGAAATGAATTACGGATTAGGTTAGTGTTTTACGTTGAAAAGTAAATAACATTAAATTAAAATAGCTTAGAATGGTAGGGGGACATTTATGTGATCAATATCTGTATGAATTAATTGGAGACTTAACAAATATTAACAAATTTTAAGTTTAAAATTAGATTAAAGATGATTACAAATTGAGTTAACATTTAACGTTGAAACTTACATAAAATAAAAATAAGAATGGCTAAAATGAACAGGAAAGTTGAATTACAATACAATACGTAAAGGGAACAAAGAAAAGTCAAATCAAACTCACATTTATATCACACAAAACAAACACAGTTCTCATGTTCATTGTAATGATTCTTGTTTCCAGATGCTTGAAAAAGACTGAATTGATAAAAGTCGAAACGTCGCAAACAAACATCTAAATTCAATAAAAGGTCGCTAAAACCAATAAAAATCTATTATTTTTAATATATATATATATATATATATATATATATATATATATATATATATGGAAGGGAGTTTTTTGGGGGGAATCCAGCAAAATTAGACGCTATTACTTAAGTCAGTTCTATATTTATTCTCCCAATATTTCGCATAAAGATTGTATGCTTCCTCAAGGGGTCAAAATGTGAACTATTTTTTTCCATGGAGAAATTACCCGCCTCACTATACATATGCTGGTTTACAATATTTTAAAAGTAATCTGACTAATAACAACTAGCGTACACATAATTTATTTTAAAGTTACAGCTTAAAATGTAGGAACAACACATTTAAAAGAACGACCACCTGTAATTGCGACGAACAAAAGGTATCTTCGCACAATCACATGTTATCCGTCAAAAGGTCGAACAAAAATAAATTATATTCCGCAAGTGATTGAAACTTTATGTATAAGTAAAGTATTACATATATTGTAGTAGCTACTGTATTTTGAGTGTCGAAATTTTAATATATAATTTACCATTACAATTTACAATTTTGACCATTAATTTGATTCCAATTGAAATTTTCAAAATTAGTGGTTGCCTTACATGAAAATCAGTATTTATCACTGTTTATCCTCTTCAGTCCCAAGAAAAAAAGTTTATTTAAAAAGATGTTTTCTTTATTGATTTAATTTGCAACATTAAAAAGAAAGTAAATGTGAAGTTATTTTTCAAAAATATCTTAACTTAGTACCAAAAAATGCTAGTCCAGCTGGCTGGACATTGGGTCCAGTTTGTATTTAACATTTTAATAGTTATGACCTAAAATATATTTTAACCTATAGTAATTAACAGTAATAATAAAAAAACTAACCATGAAATTCGAAAAAACATTGGCGTTGTGGTTGTATGCATAAAAACACTTCGCATGTAGAACATTTAAATCGAGTTTTTCCCTTACATTTTTCGTTACGGCACCTCATGAATTTGTTTTTATCTTGCACGGCACAAATCGGCAAATGTTTGTTTGAGGATGTTGGAACATCTGCAGGTGGAATAGCTTTTGGTGCAGCTGGTTTATGTTAGTTGGATATGTCTTAATGGGAGTTCGTATTCGTTATCTTGTGGATTGGTAATTGGACAATCAGCATCCATGTTAAGACATTCACCGATGTACATTTTAAAATCTAGCAAATCCATTATGTTAGGGTTACGAACTCCCATTTCTTTCTTGTTTAAGCGGTACTCTATCCATGAATTAACAGTGGCTAAGTAAATGCAATGGAAAATGAATCGAATTTGCCACTTTTTGTGCTTTGGGACATTCTATAATACGATATTCTATCGTTAAGATCTACCCCTCCCATTGCCCTATTGTATGCACTAATGCAATTTGGGCGTGTATTGATATGTATCGTCCAGTTTTTTTATCCCAACGTCGAATATCGGTAAGTGGCAAACTTCCCTCTGATGATGACAAAAGTAGCACCGACCTATTATCTATCCATTTTGTAATTGACATTTGCCCATCTTGCCTTACAATTTCTTGGAATGTACCTCTACCTTCTTTCATATCAGAATTCTTTATCAGAATGGATAACGCTCTTTGCTGTAGCTGGCACTTTCTTATTAAGAATGGTACCAACTGCATTTATGTCCCTCTCCCGCAAATAATCAAAAAGTGAGCACGAAGTAAAATATCTGTCCATAAAAACTGTGCTGCCGGGTCTCACGTCTTGTGATAATTACAACACTCCCCCCAATGCCGAATTCTGGCTCAGGTTTGCCATCTGGCCATGTGCTTGCGCCTTAATACACAAAAAAATCCAGTACCAATCCCTGAGGAGTAGCTAGAACAAAATTTTTCAGGCCTACTGTGTTCGGTTTGTTCTAAACGTACTGCCTCAACCCAGATTTTCCCGTGAATGGAATCATCTGCTCATCAATACTGAGCTCCATGGTATGCGGAAGAGTGATGCACTTTCTTTTTAGAGCATCTATTATTGGCTGAACCTTCCATAATCTATTTTGTTTCTTGGATTCTTCAGTAATTTCCAAATTGTTTACCAAGTGCATGTAATTTCTAAGTCTGAAAAATCTATCGCGCGGTAATATAGTAGCTGCAGGAATTTTTAAGGATTTTTTGAAATACATACGAACTCTCGGTAGCTTGAAGCATCCCATTATGATACAAGATCCCACTAATTTTTTGTACTCCGAACTTGTAGCTCGAAGCGGAGGTAAATTATCTTGCATAGCACGGATGTTGCTTTGATTTGCCGTCAAGTTCCAAAAGTCTTCATCAAGATATTGATAAAAGTACTGATAGGGTGACCACTTCGTTCTTTCTCCGACTGACCACTCTTCCTTCATTATTTCGACATTATTTGGTTTGAAAACCTGGCTACTCCACTTCATTTTTTTCCGTTCCGCAGCAGATTTATTTTGACTCATTTCTCTTCTTATTACTGACAACAGGACATTATCGTCATCAGAATAAAAAAGGGCTTCATTTTCTAAAATTTCAATGGAATCCTGAACTCTTGGGTTATCGGCACTTACGTGGCTAACGTCAAAATCTACCAACTCATCAGAACTGCTTTCACTTTCATCGACTTCAAGTCCATTTCCAATGTCCTGATCACGTACCAAAAACTCCTCGTTTTCATCGTCGCTACTAAGATCTCCTTCGCTTTCGTCCCATATTGTTAGCGCAATTCTGTGTAACCCATCATCAATTAACGCTCTTCTCTTATAGCACGTATCTGAAATTAACACATTTCGCACAATTAAAAATTACGTAACTAAATATCTAGCTAACCGACAAAACACGAGAAACATTTTATAGAGCTAAGACCCAGAGTCCAGCCGGTTGGACGGGCATAAAATATCAAATGGGATAAGAATAATCCTTACTACCCAAATTACAAACACTAATAGTAATTCTAGAATATCTAACTCTCACTTACTATCATAATTCGCTTTTATTTATTATATTAAATAACAAGAAATTACTTACTTACTTTCGTTATTGCTGGAGCCCGCCATAACCTCACTTAACGCCTACGAACGCCGAGTGAAGAATGAGCAGAAAAATCGCCACGTATGTAATAATTAGAGAACGGATGCAATTTCCATAAAACGCAATCGGCAATTGGAATTGTGTATAACGTCGCTCAGTACATCCCGGCGTAATTCAATGAAGTATTTGTTTGACTTACTTGGCCACCTGGTCACAGCGATAACAATGGACAATCCAGCTATTGTATTCGGAGAATATATTCCATAAAACGCAATCGGCAATTGGAATTGTGTATAAAGTCGCTCAGTACATCCCGGCGAAATTCAATGAAGTATTTGTTTGACTTACTCGGCCACCCGATAAAAATGAACAACCCAGCTATTGTATTCGGAGAATATAGTCATGTGGTAAGAATGTAATAATATTTACTACATGCCAGCCGACTGTACACACGGAACCAACCGTCGCGGGCAAGCCAATTTTATATTAGAACGCAAATAAAACATGTCCAGCGGGCTGCACCGGGGGACCGAAGAGGATATATGTTAACACATCTACATTTATTTAATATTTAAATAAACCAATTATCTGTTATAAAATAAAAATATTTGTGACTCTAATTACATACTATATCACATAAATTTAATTCTTAGACGAATAAACGTGAGTAGCATACTAGAATAACTTCGCATTGTCTAAAATTATGAATATTAAATAATGTAATTTTATAACAAAATGAACTGCTTTCTCCAGAGTAGTAAAATTTCTACTTGATTCGCTTTAATTAGTAATAACATTAAATTATCGATTTAAATTATTTAAAAAAAATGCGCGGTTGTTCTCAAACACAAACACACTATTCATTATAAGTGCATGGATCATACCTACTTATTTGAAACAGAAAGATTGCGGGCAAGAGACATGTGTACAAATATTTCACTATTACATATCAAATTACTTCAAATATTCCTAATCGGCGTTCTAGCAGGAACTTTTGTTTAGAAAGTTTGGCTACATCGCTGGATCTCATTTTATGCTCGATGTTTCAACATATACATTCTAAGATCTCAACTTGCAAGGACCTCGACATGAGAGGCATACTTAATATATATTTTAAACAAAAAAATTGCTACCCTTCTTTTGAAATCTTTGCTAAGAATGCAATTGTATAGTTTTTTCCAAATTATGTTTTTTAAAATGCCGTTCCTTTTAGGTAGATCTCAGGTTGTCAGTAGGATATATGGATCTCCACTTGTTTAGAAAATAGGTGTATATAACAAGTGTTCATTTGAAAAGTCAATCTAGGTTACTTTGAAATTTTGATAGAATAAGACGCAAATACATTAATATGTGTTTGTTGTTCCGTAAACGTAAATCCAAATGACATTTGATAATGTCAATCACAAATATCAGTTAGTGCATAAAATAATCGTGCGTCGATTCTGGTTTAAATAAATTGCTTCTCAGTTTTAAAATGGCTTTCACTTTAGAACATAAAATTTTTTTAGTCCAGGCTTATTTTCGAAGTGGTAATAAAATTGATGGTTTATGGGTTTATTCAGTTCAAGATTGCATGGTAGAATTTCAAGTTGAGTTTCCACATTTTGTAATAGATTATATACAATTTAAGAATACTTTGGATAGAACTTTAAAACTTTTTTTCTGAAACTGGTAGTCTCTTAAGAAAATCAGGCAGCGAAGCAGTTAAGAAACGTACATCTCAAGTTGTCAATCGTGTTGAAGAAATAATGGAAAATGAACCACAAACATCTGTTCGACATTTGAGTCAACAAATAAACCTTTCTGTTCGTACAACTCACAAGTTATTAAAAAAAGATATGCAACTTTATCCATACCGTGTCACAGCAGTACAAGAATTGTTAGAAATTGATTACCCACGTAGACTACAGTTTTGTAATTGGTTTGTAAATATGAACAATAATGGAGAACTTTTCTTTACTGATGAAGCATGGTTTTATAAAACGGGATATCTAAATTCACAAAATACAAGAATTTGGAGTAGTGAAAATCCACATGTAATTAATGAAAAATCGCTACATCCAGAGAAAATTGGTGTTTGGGCAGCGATAAGCCAAAGGCGAATCATTGGACCAACATTTTTTCAGGGAACGTTAACTGCTCAAAGGTACCGTACGGAAATTTTACAACCATTTGTCAATCAGTTGCATGATAATGAACTTCAAAATGCATATTTCTAACAAGACGGAGCAACTTGTCACTGTACTGCAGAATCTTTGGATTATTTAAGAGAATTTTTTGATGAGCGTATAATTAGTCGAAATACTGAAATTGCCTGGCCTGCCCGCTCATGCGATTTAACACCTTGCGACTTCTTTTTGTAGCCTTATCTAAAAAATATCATATTTCGAACACCTATATTGAATTTGAATTATATGCTACAGAGAATCGAACAGAAATGCATGGAAATTAATAACAATCCAGTAATGTTGCAGAATATCATCAGAAATTTTGAACGGAGGATTTTAAAGTGCATTGATCTTGAAGGACAACATTTTCAACATTTGTTATAGTTTTCAATAAATACCTATTATTTGTTATTTATTTGTATGTATGAAACTGTCAAAATATACGACTTCGTAGGTTAAGTAGTAAATTTTAATTTACGACACTTCAAAATGTTCTCAGTAAATCACATGGTACTAGATTGACTTTTCAAATGAACAATTGCTATATATATGTATATATATATATATATATATATATATATATATCTTCGTGACCTTGGTATGCCGGCGATTAAAGATCTGGTTCATTACTTCAAAGTATATATATTTAAAACAACCCTACATGTTTCGGCAATGATGCCTTTGTCAAGGGAATACAAAATATAAATGACAGAATATAAATATTTATATTCTGTCATTTATATTTTGTATTCCATTAATTCCATATAACGCATATGTAATAGCAACAAAAGTTCTAAATACAGTGGATGCGGAAACAGTAGTAAAAACAATTAACGAGAATATTCACCAAATACTTCATTCGGACGACAGGTACAAAGAAAAAATACTTTTGTTCGTCAGTAACAGTGCTGCATATATGTTAAAAATAGGCAGACTATTAAAGGAAACATATCCTAATATGCTGCATATTACTTGTGTAGCTCATGTTCTCCACAGAATCTGTGAATATATCAGAGACACCTTTCCGGAAGTTGATATAGACTTGTATCCGCTTTTAAAAAAGTTTTCAGAAAAGCATAATTGAGAGTGGCTCTTTACAGGGAAAAATTTCCATCTTTGTCACTGCGTCCCTCTCCAGTAATAACTAGATGGGGAACATGGTTGGACGCTACTAGTTTTTATGCAGAGAATTTCGATAGTTTACAAAATTTCTTTACATGTTTAAATGACAATGCCCGAAGTATTTCTGAGTGCAAAGAACTAATACAAATTCCAAATTAAAAAATCAGTTGTACTTTCTTCAGGAACACTTTGGAAATTTATCAAAACTAATCACTTGTTTTGAAAATAAAAATCGCAAATTAAATGATAGATTAACCACATTTGATGTGGCTATTAATAATTTGAAAAATATTCCAAGTGACTTCGGATGTGGTCTTCGGCAAGAGTTAGACGCTGTTTTTAATAGAAACCCAGATTTAATAACATTGCGGCAATTTTGTATGGAGACAATGCCTCAAAATTTAACTGCTAAATACGCTGAAATAAAAAAATATTTCCAGTATGCACCTATAACCAGTTGGGATATAGAAAGGACGTTTTCTATCTACAAGGATGTATTTCATTCAAAGAGAATAAATGTTACAGAAGAGAACCTTGAGAAAGTATTACTATATATACATAAATATATACATTTTGAAATAAAACCAAACCTTAAATCGCCAACAAATTGAATTTACTATATATATATATATATATATATATATATATATATATATATATATATGTATATATATATATAGATAAAATAAATTAAAATCGGGTAAGCGGTCTGTCAATTAAAAAACTCCTTTATTAAATAACCCTATATTTCGCAACAAAATTTGTTGCTTCTTCTGGTGATAAAAATGTAGAGTTGAAAAATAATAAAATTAACGTACAATAAAAATACGTACGTCAATTTTATTATTTTTCAACTCTACATTTTTATCCCCAGAAGAAGCAACAAATTTTGTTGCGAAATATAGGGTTATTTAATAAAGGAGTTTTTTAATTGACAGACCGCTTACCCGATTTTAATTTATTTTATCAATATATTACGGTCGATAATTTCGTTTAAATTGTGTTTATATATATATATATATATATATATATATATATATGTATATATGTATGTATATAATGAATAATTAATTAATCGGGTAAGCGGCCTGTCAACTAAAAATCTCATTTATTTTAACCTCTATTTTCGTAGTCATTTGCTACTTCTTCAGGAGACTAAAAACAGTTAAAATTAGTAGTGGACGTCACTAAACATGTTAAAATAGATTTACATGAAATTGAATATCTTTGTTTCACGTTAAACTTTTAAAAACATATATACATATACGTTCAAATATATAAGAAATTTTTTTTATATTTTAACTTTTATATTTTAATTTTTAGCTCTGTTTTTAGTCTCCTGAAGAAGTAGAAAATGGCTATAAAATATAGAGGTTAAAATAAATGAGTTTTTTTGGTTGACAGAATGCTTACCCGATTAATTAATTATTCATTATTATAGTACGGTCGATAATATTTAGAAGTCTATATATATATATATTCACTAATATTTGTGTTATCTGTCTGTTTACATTAAAACTCGCGTGTTGATTTTCAATATTTCATAATTTATTAACGACTTCATGAGAAGATGCTATAAAATGATTATTTATTCTCTCTTTAGTAAATATGAGTAAATTACACTTAAACTATTGCTGTCTGTTTTAAAATTTAACGAACTTAAAATGATACATATTAATAAAGAAAAAAACACGTTAAATTTTAAAACGGAGACCAATAGTTTAAGTGTAATTTACTCAAATTTATTAAACAGAGAATAAATAGTCATTTTTAATATTTTTAATATCTCGCACATGACATTGGAACCAGCGAATTTATCTGATTTACAAAAACTTTATGTACGTAGATAGATTTTTGTACGTAGACCATTTTTTCTTACCAGCTCGACTTTTTACAACTGGATAAGGACCCAACGTACAAATTAGTATAAATTTGTTTTCACATACATATTATACAGACATGCAGTTGAAAAAGGTTCAAGTCTCAAATATTACAGTGTTAATTTTGTTTTAAAATGTAATTTTCAAGTGTTTCGTATTGAGTTGCTAGTTACAATTATGTGCAAATTAATTAATAAAACTACCAACGATTAACTCTTGCTGTAAGTTTCTTTTTGGATATATTAGTATAAGTTTAAATTATGTATTGGAATTTTATAGCATCTCCTGAAGAAGTCATTAATAAATGAATTAAATATTGGGAATGAACATTAGAGTTTTAATGTAAACAGGCTGATAACCCAAATATTAGTGAATTTATATTAGTACGGTCAAGAAATTTTCTATAATTATATATTCATGATTAAAGCCATCGGAAATATAAATAAACAGAAAAAACCCACGCAGATTGATTAAAATAGTGAATATGTTATACGTTATCCCGTTAATACAAAAATGTAAAGACAGGCACTATTGGACAATAAAAAGAACTCTTGCTTCTTTCAATGTTGTGACCTGAGGTGATGTTACGAGAATTATTTTTGCAATATCGGGACGCGATATGAAGTGTGTTTAAAATAAAACATGCAATATGCAGAAACATTAACGCGCGTTAACGTCACACGATTGAAAATTTATTGATAAATCGACAAGAAATTGCTCTAGGCGACAGAATAATTGCGCTTCCCAGTTTATGATTTTGATAAACTGCACATTATATGAACTTTTTGTTTATTCTATATATGGATGAAGTATGAACGCTTTAGTTGTTAGGGCAAATCCGATATAGACAGACTCGTTAGCCTTATAATATGTGAATATTATATTCTTATTTATATCATATAATAATCAGAGCCGCTTAAATTGGAGAATTTTAACGGCGGAAGGCTGAAGTACTTACAATTAATATCAAATATAGCTAATTATAGAAACTTATTACTTAATTTGTTGAATAAGAATAGAAAGTAAGTTTTTTTTAAGAAAGGCTGTCCACTTTGATTACATTTCACAAACGTCGGTTTTTTAATACGTAATTCCAATTACCTGTTTTATAGAAATTGAAATTCATGCTAGAATAATTATATCTACTAAAGTATGTGTAAACGTATGGTTCCCTTCGAATATCTTTGATATGGCTACATAAATCTTAATAAGACTTTCCAGAATTAATTAAATGCAAATCGTGGATTCGAAAACTATATTTATATCTGAATCAGATAGCCGGTTTAGTCGGAAACGATGTTAGCATTTTTATTAAAAATTCCATCATCTAATTATACTTTGTTCACTCTAAGTTCCGAAATTCCTTAAATTAAGGGGATTCAGGAAGGCATCATGTTTCGGTGATGGTTCGTGAAGGCACTTAATGTTGAAAGCTTTGGGTAACCGGTCCAGTACTATGATTTTCCTGTTCGCGAACGTCCGCGACTGGACATTCGCTTCACGGTGCCTGTTTTGGTGATTGTATCCGTCCCCTGGCAAGCAATGGTTTCCATGTCGGTGGTAAACGTTGTGCGTCGTCCCGTTTGTTCATGCTTTCAGGTGTTTTGTTTATTTCTATGGCTTCACGTGGTATATTTGTACTATTAATTAAAGTTATATATATATATATATATATATATATATATATATATATATATATACATACCGCCTGATTCTGAGCAAACGCAACGATCCGAACGTATGAATATTTCTCTCGCTTCGAATACAATTCCCCTGAACGCGTTTAGCCAATCACAAACCAGTCTGTCGCGCAACCATTTAACAACTAATGTCACAAATTAGTGTCACCACTGTCACCCTATACGGAGTCTCTTAAGCGTTTGAATAGTGAAAATAAGAAAATAAGAAAAGAAAATAGACATTACTGGTTCTGTACAAAATTTAAAACCATTATTCCCAAAATCGCAGAGTTCCTAATGATACGTTCATTTTAGTATGCGCTGCAATAGAACTAAATTCAAATTTGACAGTTAGCGATATTTCCAACGATTTAGGCATATGCTGCTCTTCCGTTAACCGCATACTAAAATTAAATGGATTTCGTAATTATAAATATTCCAAACATCATCAATTATTTTACGGTGATGAGTTTAAACGGATGAATTTCCGTTATTATATAATTAATTTCTCATTATGAACAATTTATTTTATTATCTGTAAGAGTAAATTTTTCTTAACATTACTAGAATTTAATTTAGTTTTTATTTATTTCTGAAGTTTATTTAGTTTACTATGCACAGTTTTTGTGACCTTTATTATTAAAATTTAATTTATTAAATCTCTTGATGCCTTATTTGCAATTTTCTTAACCGCTTATTAATAATTTCATTACGCTTTGTAGAATAACGTATTGCAATTTACTCATTACCATAACACAGGACTAAACAATTTATAGTCCTTTAATAGTAATTTGGTAATCAGATAATTTTTCTTATGCGCCTCCATAATATGTAAGTATGTATGATATATGACATTGATGTTGACACGCCTACAGCATTCAGGGGAATTGTATTCGAAGCGGGAGAAATATTCATACATTCGGATCGTTGCGTTTGCTCAGAATTAGGCGGTATATAAGGTAAACTTAATAAGTCGCCGATTAAAGGTCTGGTTCATTACTTCAAAGTATATACATTTAAAACAACCCTACATGTTTCGGCAATGATGCCTTTGTCAAGGGAATACAAAATATAAATGACAGAATATAAATGTCAAATAATTAAGTTGCTATGGTTTAAATTATTCAAAGATACATTCCAATAATAATAATAAATCATGCCTTAGTATTCCAAAAAATAGATAGCAAGGTGTGAACATATGTGTTGTTCGCTGCCAGAAGCTTGTGTCTCTTTCTGGGTATGAACCTGTGTGTTGGTTGCTGCTGGCAGCTTGCGTCTCTCTCTGGGTGTGTGATTTTGTATTTGTGTGACCGCGTAAGTCTAGGGTTTTGTATGTTAGTGCGCTCGTGCGTGTGTTTAATAACCGGTCGCGTAAATTTAGAGAGATCGGATAACCAGCCGTTGCGTAGGGCCGCCAACCCTTTCCCGGCAACTTCTTTACTTTTCCGAGCAGTACTTCGACGGCCCGACCCCCGCCCCAACGAGGCAAGGCGCAGACCAGCGAAGCGCACCCTGCACGGGGTTGCTCATCGCCAACCGAGGGAACACTCTTAGTGGCTACCTCAGTCGACGACGGTCACACTTTGTGCCATCTTAACGATATCCGCAGAAGCGGGGGCAATGCACACACGTCGAACGTGTGTGTGCTGTTAACAGCAGCCTAGCCAGGTTGCCGCCCAGGACCGGTCCTAGTGGTGTGTGCATTGCGCGGCGCCGTGATTTGCACCGCGTAGCTTGGTTCCTCACTCCTGCTGGAAAGGCGGAATGGCACCTGACTGCCCATCGGGCAGACCCCCCTAGAGTTTGGTAGCGTATATGCTAGGCTACAACCCAGTAGAGGACCACATCAGCACAAAACAGAAAACAGGGAAAAGCAAGACATGAGTTATTATTACGTATGCGCCCGTGGAGCGACTTAAGATGCAAAGTTGTCGGCATTCGCTCAAAACGAGAAGGAAAACCACGAAAACCTGCTCGGACAACTAGACAGGAATCAAAATACGGAACAGTCAGCATGATAAGCAAAAGTATATTATATTTAAATGTAATTGATATTTAAATAACATAAGGTATATAACAAAAAAATATATTATGATGGTAAATTGTAGATCGTTACAAAATTAAGTTATAGTATATACTGCTTAAATTTTTTATATCATTTCTGTTGTTAATTGAATTTTTTTCCTGTTTAATACTAATCATTTTTTTAATTTGTCTTTTCATTGTGTGTTGTTCTTTATCAATTATCTGTGTGTTCTCATAATCGAAATGGTGATCGCGTTGTAGTTTGTTTGTAGACAAAGCAGTTTTGTCTGTTCTAGAGTATATGTGGGCTTGTATTCTTTTGTATAAATATTGTTTCGTTTGGCCTATGTAGTAACTATCGCAATCGCGACATGGTATTTTATATATGACATGTGTTTCCCTATTTTTTTCTATTTTAGGTTTAAGTTTTGAAAATAAATGTTTATTAGTATTACTAAGTTTATATGTTGTAGCTATATCATATTTTTTTAAAGTGTATTTAATTTTTTCCGATAGTTGTGGAACATATGGAATTGTGATATATGTTGTGTCATTGTTCAAATTTTTATTGGTATCTGCAGTGTTGTATATTTGGTGTACTCTTTTTTTAATAGTTTGGTCTATAAGTTGTGGTGGATAATTATTATCAGTTAAGATTGTTTTAATTTTTTTGATGTTATCTTTTCTGTATTGAGTATGTGATAGTTTTACTGCCCTATCAGTCAGATTATTTATAATCATTTTATTGAATACTGTAGGAGCATTTGAGTGGTAATTTATATATCGAAAAGAAGCTGTGGGTTTATTATACCAATTTGTATAAATAGTACCCTGTCTATCATAGCTCAAAGAAATATCAAGAAAATTAATACTGTTATTAAATTCTTCTTCAATAGTGAATTTTAATTTGTTGTGAAAATTGTTGAATTTATTTAAGAGATAGTTTATTTTGTTGGTCGGAATACATGTTATAATATCATCAACATATCTTTTGAAAAAAATGGGGTGGAAGTCTAATGAATTGATAACGTTTTGTTCTAAATGTTCCATTACTAGATTTGCAATAGGAGCAGCTAAAGGAGAGCCCATGGCAATACCAAATGTTTGACTATAAAAAGAATTTTTGTATTGAAAATATGTGTTATCGAGACAGAAGTGTATACCTCTAATAAACACGTTTTTATTTAGTGATGTGTGTGGACTAATTTCATCCCATTTGGATTCTATTATGTTTATAGCTAGTGGTGTGCGCAATGCACACACCACTAGGACCGGTCCAGGGCGGCAACCTGGCTAGGCTGCTGTTAACAGCACACACACGTTCGACGTGTGTGCAACGGCTGGTTATCCGATCTCTCTAAATTTACGCGACCGGTCACTAAACACACGCACGAGCGCACTAACATACAAAACCCTAGACTTACGCGGTCACACAAATACAAAATCACACACCCAGAGAGAGACGCAAGCTGCCAGCAGCAACCAACACACAGGTTCATACCCAGAAAGAGACACAAGCTTCTGGCAGCGAACAACACGTATGTTCACACCTTGCTATCTATTTTTTGTAATAATAAGGCATGATTTATTATTATTATTGGAATGTATCTTTGAATAATTTAAACCATAACAACTTAATTATTTGACATTTATATTCTGTCATTTATATTTTGTATTCCCTTGACAAAGGCATCATTGCCGAAACATGTAGGGTTGTTTTAAATATATATACTTTGAAGTAATGAACCAGACCTTTAATCGCCGACTTATTAAGTTTACCTTATCATACCAAGGTCACGAAAATATTATATTTATACATATATATATATATATATATATATATATATATATATATATATGTATATGAAAAATTTGTGAAAAACTTATCTGCGCGGAATGTGCATATATCGACATTTCACTGTTTTTACAGATCATCAGTGCACCTTATCCGAAACAGACATGATATTCACTTCTATACTACGTGTATATATACGAACTGTGATGAACTTCATGTGTATGAGAATTAATAATCATTAAATCTCATTTTACATGCGATTGTCGCTATAATTTGTTGCATTAAATTCTACAATTCGGCAAATCACTTTTGCCCTAGATTGTAGACGCAACAAGCCGCGACGTCAACTGTGCAAGTTGTCAGTACAAATGAAAAATTTGTGAAAAACTTATCTGCGCGGAATGTGCATATATCGACATTTCACTGTTTTTACAGATCATCAGTGCACCTTATCCGAAACAGACATGATATTCACTTCTATACTACGTGTATATATACGAACTGTGATGAACTTCATGTGTATGAGAATTAATAATCATTAAATCTCATTTTACATGCGATTGTCGCTATAATTTAATGCAACAAATTATAGCGACAATCGCATGTAAAATGAGATTTAATGATTATTAATTCTCATACACATGAAGTTCATCACAGTTCGTATATATACACGTAGTATAGAAGTGAATATCATGTCTGTTTCGGATAAGGTGCACTGATGATCTGTAAAAACAGTGAAATGTCGATATATGCACATTCCGCGCAGATAAGTTTTTCACAAATTTTTCATTTGTACTGACAACTTGCACAGTTGACGTCGCGGCTTGTTGCGTCTACAATCTAGGGCAAAAGTGATTTGCCGAATTGTAGAATTTAATGCAACAAATTATAGCGACAATCGCATGTAAAATGAGATTTAATGATTATTAATTCTCATACACATGAAGTTCATCATATATGTATATATATATATATATATATATATATATTTTTTTTTTTTTCAAAATCTATTGTATATTACATGTTGTGCTAATGCACGTAACGTGCTGGTTACGTAAGACTACTACTGATAATCACAATGCTTTTTGGATGTAAGGTGTATTTATTAATATTAAGGTTTATTCTTCTGAATTATATTTCTAGCCTAATGCCATCGTCAAGATATCAATATTTTTCCAAGAAGATATGTCTTCTATCAAAAAATATTCGGAGATCCATGGCAGTATATAGAAATGCCAGTGTGCGCATCCGCGATAATCGATTAACCTTACCAGGTAAAGTTAGCTCTTGAAAATGATTTGAAACTATTTTTGGAGTCAAATAAATTTATCTCCAATTGTTTAACCATGCCGAAAATGTGCAAATATTACAAATACACTAAAGACATGCTATTTTACTTTTTAAAAATACAAATTTTCAATAGTACGCCCGTGGGCGATAAGTTATGAGCCTCTCGTGTCCGGTCCCTAGTTATAATCCTAGGTATAATAGCCTCGTGGTGGATAAGTGCATTCCGTCCTATAGTAAAAATATTTAAGAAACCTAGATTGTCTTTTCTCTACAAGTAGTATATGCGGTTTATAAGAAAGCTTTGAACCAAATTGGCATATTCAAGTTTGCTTCTTACATATGCGTTGTATAAAATGCACTTGGCACACTTAATATTATAGTAAATCATGAATAAACATAATGAATAAGATTTATTGACAATTTTGTTGTTAATGATGGAGGCATTGAAAAGGTTACGTTTACAGACGAATCCTGGTCTCATCTCTCTGGCTACGTAAATTCTCAAAACACGAAGATGTAGAGTGCAAATAGTCTGCACTTTTTTGCGGCATCACCACTGCATCCACAGAAAATTGGATTTTGGGCAGCTCTTTGTCAGAGAAAGATTATTGGACCTATATTTGTTGAAAGTATATCCATTAAAAAAACAGTAGCTAAAAATGCTTAGGTACACCTTTAAGGAATAAACGCTGCGCGTTACCGACTGGGAGTCTTGATGCCGTTTGTAAATATGTTAGCCTACTAGTTCCTGCGATTTAACTCCATTCGATTTCTTTTTATGGCCGTACTTAAAAAATTAAATTTTTGTAACACCTGTTTTTGATCTAACAAAAAATCGTAGAAATTCATAATTCACCTTGGATCTTAAATGTTATTAACCCTATTAAGCGAGGAACTTTACGCTAGCCATATTACGCACTTTATTTAATGAATGTTGTTACGTACTATATTGTGTTTTGTTCTTCTTTTGATTTAAACAATAGGGATTATCAAAACCCCACACGACAAACTTCAATGGATGACTTCACAGATGACGAAGATTAATTTCTCCAATTAAAAAAACGTTTCTTTTCAGAACCAACACATTTGTGTTAAAATAAAAAATTAATGATTGTTTCACTGTCATACCTGCTTGTTTTATACAAGTGTCCCGTATCGTTATGTTCAAATTTTAGGAGTGTAAACTAGACTTCATTTCAAGTAACAAAAACGCAAAACTTGTATATCCATTTTTATTTGTTTCAAAGTTACAGATCTATGAATGTGATTGTCAGATCATGAAAAAAAATGTAATCCTAAATTCAATAAAAACTGATTTTATTTAAAAAAGTTCAATTAATAATATTTTCGAAATGTCCACCTCCTTGTTGAATGGAGGCTTGTGCCCATAAGCCAACAGAAGAAGTACTTATCCGAATTTCACACTTGTTTTGTCGAATTTGCTCGGCAGCCAGGTGAATACGATCCAACAACTCTTCTCTTGTGGTCTAAACTTGCGCGTAGACTAAATTTTTCATGTACCCCCATAAATAAAAGTCAAGAGGATTAAGATCGGGTGATCTGGGTGGCCATGTAACAGGACCACCTCGACCAATCCATCTTGGATAATTGACGTTAACCCAATTTCGGCCAGCAATTCCGAAATGTGGTGGTGCCCCATCCATATGAAACCACATGTCTCGTCGAACATTCAGTGGGACATCCTCTAAACGACCTGGCAGTTCGTCAATAAGAAATTGAAGGTAATTGTCCGCCTGTAACCTCCCAGAAAGAACGACAGGACCAATCAACAAGTCATCGATTAGGGCCGCCCAAACTTTAATAGAAAATTCATGTTGAAATTTAGATGGGCGTATAGCTTTGCGATTTTCTGATGACCACCTGTGCGGGTTTCTCAGATATGTTACACCACTTCTCGTGAACGTAGATTCATCTGTCCAGAGGACTGTTCTGTAGAAATTAAAATGAAGCCGTGACAGTCTTAATATCCAGGTAGAATAAACTAGACGAGCATAGTGGTCTGCGTCAAGCAAACCGTGTCCCCTGCGATAGTGATATATAAACTGTGATATATAAACTGTCATTCGTGGCACTCCTAGTTGTCTAGCGATTCGACGTACACTGAGAGTTGGATCCCTTGAAACAATAGCTATTGCTTCTTCCTCTAAGTCTGCTGGCAAATTTACTCCTCGGTCGAAAAGATAATCACGCAGTCCGCATTCCCGAAATTGTCTGTGTACTTCCAGAAACGTTCTGTTATGAGAAATGCGCCTATCGGGAAACCCATGTCGGTATTCAATAACTGCTTGACGTGCACTGCCGTTACAGTAGCCATACACAAAATGCATGTCCGCATACTCTTGAGAAGAAAATCTGTAAGGCATTTTGAATAAAGAAAACGTGTCCACTCACTAATAAACTGTTGTATGAACTGAAACGTAATGTAATCCTTTACTAAAAATGCAACGTTAACAGTCATCTGAACATTTGTTTATTGTATGATATTCATGGTTCAGCACTTACGGAATAAGTAAAAACCTACTTTATCATAAATCAATTTCCAGTACTCTTTTTTCTAGATCTCCAAGAAATTAATGTATGCACTACGACACGTGTTAATTTATTTTAGGCTAACATTTTATTATGCGACGTTAACAATCAAAGGCCTGTTATTGAATCGTATAACTTTTTTAAATAAAATCAGTTTGTATTGACTTTAGGATTACATTTTTTTTCATGATCTGACAAATCACATTCATAGATTTGTAACTTTGAAACAAATAAAAATGGATATACAAGTTTTTGAAATGAAGTCTACTTTACAGTCCTCAAATTTGATCATAACGATACGGGACAGCTTGTATACTGCATTAATAAGTTGCTGTGCTTACTTTATTCTGAATATTATGAGATTTTACATACATAATATTATTTAATCTAATTTGATGAATCTGATGTCAGTTTTCAAATTTTACTTTTAGGTATTTTTTCATTTTAAAACACAGACATTTTAAATCATTGTAATTTACACATTTCAACAACCAAAACTTTCAAATAACCGTCTTTTCCCTAAAATTCCGTAGACTTAAATATTAGGTTAGCTTAATGAATGTCACTTGGCAACTCTTATTTAATGATTTAACCTATTACTAGTACTACGACATGTAGGTTAAATTACTTAATCAATCTAAGACATAACTGATTTAATCCATGGCATACTCCGAAAACTTTTTTTGTGTCTCACTATTTAGATGTTAATATAATATAATACAGCTTCAAACACCTTCGCAAAATTGTTTAAAAGCGATATTAGTCTATAGTTAATAATATTGATTTATTTGTAATTAGATTTGTGTATAGGGCAAACTTTAGACACCTTTTATAGAGTAGGAACTCGTAAGCATTCAAAGTCAAATTGTAAATAACTGTTAAAGGCTATTCCATAGTCTCTACTATAAGAATGGTATTCCATCTAATCCCGACGTCATCTTGCTTTTTAAAGTTTTCGTAGCAACATAAATTTCCACTTTTGTTAGAAAGGATGTGTTGATTCTTTGCCAAGTTGGTCTGGACTCTGGAGATTAATTTTTTGGTTCTTAAAATTTCACCAAACCACATCTCAAAAACTATTTGGGTATCAACAACATAACATTTATTGTTTAGATCTTTCTGAAAGCGAACAATTCAACCTTAAAAAAATATTAAATTGAACCGTTTCTTATTTAAAAAAGAACACCAAAATAACTTATAAGATGAGTTTTGGATCTGTAATTTGGTAATTGTTTTTCGAAAGCTCTTTTTTCATAAGAGGCAGCTTATCTTATTTTTAAAGAACATTTTGAACTGCTCGAATATAATGAGCAAAAAGCGGACTGAAGCGATTGAATGACCAATTGCCCCGATAAAACGTTGTAGCGTTGTAGGAATATACATTTATATATTATTTCGACGATTTCTTGAAATAATAATTAATTGACATAAAGTGTATTCTCGTGATACATGCTGTTATACATGCATGTATTTATTATTCTTATGTATTTATTGTTCTTGAGATAGTATATTTTCTATTCTCGTCTATAAGGGATTGTTTCTGGTTTCGTTTCTTTCACTGTTATTTGTTTACAACTTTTAGTATTTAAAAAAATCCGTTTTATATTATTATATTGTATATTTGTCCTATAATTTTTTATAAATATTAAGTTTAATTTACTAGCTTATCTTTGGAGTAGTTTTCGTTTCTTCTTTTTAGTCCATTTCTTTCTGTTCTTAGTATTTCTCTTTATTCTCATTAACTATGGAGAATTCTCGTAGGGCAACTATGGTAGGATAGATTAGAAGCCATACAGATTGGTTGTATATTCGTAATGATACCGAGATATATTCCAGTGCCTGTTCATTAAGTTTAAGGCGTCCACAAAAGTGTAATGTGCAGAGACATGTTTCTTCAAAAACTCATCAAGATATCATATGACCATCTGCACCTGACACTTTTAACGAAGAACTGTGTGAAGCTTTCATGGCGCCAATATCCCATTCAAACCACTTAAAAATCCAGTCCTCAAGAGCTTTCTTACAAAATATACTGATCGTCATATACCAGATTAATCAGTTTACGTAAATATCACTTACCAAAATGTTGTTTGAAAACCATTGAAAAAATAAGAACCAACCTATCTGGTCATTATTTTTGGGTAAATACAGACGAAAAACGGATGTAATGGGACGATATGTGTTAAATGTAGTTGTTGGTATTCTTCATCCGACAACTTCATACCAACTAAAATATTGCCAGTCGTAAATGGTGAAACAGTTGCAGAAATAATTGATCATTATATTCATAATATTCTGTCATCGGATAACAACTATAAAGAAAAGATGCTATTATTTTTGACTGATGCGGTAGCTTATATGTTAAAAACAGGGAAGTTATTAAAGCAATCTTATTTCAATATGCTACACGATATATGTGCAGCACATGCACTACACAGAGTATGTGAATACATCAGGGGTCATTTTACAAATGTTGATAATTTAGTTTCATCATTTAAAAAGATATTTCTCAAAGCTGAGACCAAAAGTTGATGTCATATTTAGCAGAAGTCCAGATTTGAATATAATATATCAATTTTGCACAGAACCGATTGAAAAATCTATACATTCGAAGTATGGTGCTTTTGCAACATTTTAATCACGCACCCATCATCAGTTATGATGTGGAACGGACATTTTCTATTTTTAAAGACGTTTTAATATCTAAAAGAACTAATTTAGCACAGGAACACTTTGAACAAATATTAGTTGTTCATAGTAATGTCTTACACTTTCAATGTTTCACGGAAAATACATAGTTTTGAGTTTTGTTCCTTGTAAATAATTTTTATAAAAATTCGATACGCAATTCGCTTATCAGCATTACTTTTGTTGCAGTAGTTGCTGCCGGTTACCAAACCGTTTATTACATTCGCTTTGTTGTGCATTGACAGATACATATTAACTGCATATGTCAGTTATGTCAGATATATGCCACTTATGCAGCTTGTCACACGTATCAAATTGTTCGAAACTCACGGATCGCTTACAGAAACAAACCTATTGCGAATACAAGGCGACACCTATGGATTATGAATCATCAATCACTCGAGTCCGCTCTCTGATAATGAAGAATTCAATTTTAGTTTAGTTTTAGTTAGGTTACTAACTTTTATTTAAGAAAAACACAAAATGTAACATCATATATATGGTAAACTTAATAAGTCGGCGATTAAAGATCTGGTTTATTACTTCAAAGTATATATATTTAAAACAACCCTAGATGTTTCGGCAATGATGCCTTTGTCAAGGATATAAAAAATATAAATTATCATTTATATTTTTATGATATGGTAAACTTAATAAGCCGGCGATTAAAGGTCTGGTTTATTACTTCAAAGTATATATATTTAAAACAACCCTAGATGTTTCGGCAATGAAAGGCATCATTGCCGAAACATCTAGGGTTGTTTTAAATATATATACTTTGAAGTAATAAACCAGACCTTTAATCGCCGGCTTATTAAGTTTACCATATCATACCAAGGTCACGAAAATATTATATATATATATATATATATATATATATATATATATATATAGTAAACCTAATCAGTAGGCGATTAAAGGTCTGTATATTACTTCAAAATATATGTATTTAAAAAACTCTACATGTTTCGGCTGTGTACGCCTTTATCAAGAGAATACAAAATATGAATGACAGGATATAAATGTCAAGTAATTAAGTTGCTATGGTTTAAATTATTCAAAGATACATTCATATAATAATAATAAATCATGCCTTAGTATTCCAAAAAATAGATAACAAGGTGTGAACATATGTGTTGTTCGCTGCTAGCAATTTGTGTCTCCTTCTGGGTATGAACTTGTGTGTTGGTTGCTGCTGGCAGCTTGCGTCTCTCTATGGGTGTGTGGTTTTGTGTGAGAGCGTAAGTGTAGGGTTTTGTATATCGGTGCGTTCGTGCGTGTGTTTAGTGACCGGTCGCATGAATTTAGAGAGGTCGGATAACCAGCCGTTGCGTAGGGCCGCCAACCCTTTCCCGACAACTTCTTTACAATTCCGTGCAGTACTTCGACGGCCTGACCCCCGCCCCAACGAGGCAAGGCGCAGACAGGCGAAGCGCACCCTGTACGGGGTTGCTCATCGCTAACCAAGGGAACACTCTTAGTGGCTACCTCGGTCGACGATGGTCACACTTGTGACCATATATAAAGATACATTAATGTATCTTTGAATAATTTAAACCATAGCAACTTAATTACTTGACATTTATATCCTGTCATTCATATTTTGTATTCTCTTGATAAAGGCGTACACAGCCGAAACATGTAGAGTTTTTTAAATACATATATTTTGAAGTAATATACAGACCTTTAATCGCCTACTGATTAGGTTTACCATATCATACCAAGGTCACGAAGTTATTATATTTATATATATATATATATATATATATATATTATATTTATATATATATATATATATATAACAATTGATAAATTATTGGAGTTTTTCGGCTTTTATATGAAATATTTACAAATATCAAATGAGAATGTATGTAATTGCAGAGTAAGTGGGGATGTAAACATTGCTGTCTACAAATTACAAAGCAAATCATACGAAATTCTTTTATTTGAAAAATATGGTCTACGTTGGGACTCGTACCCAAGTCTACAGCTTGCCGGGCTGTCGCTTTTACCACTAAGCCACAGCTAATAAACGGCTAAGAAATTATCTAAACACATATATATATATATATATATATATTATTAATCGAATATTATGCCAGGCAAATGTCCACCTCTGAACCTTCTGCAACAGTTGATTCGTTCGAGGTATTTTTTGATGACATTGTCGAAAGTTTCGGGAACTCTGTCGACTATAACTTGGCGGTTGTTAGTTTTTAGGTATTTCAACGTTGCAAGTTTGTTGGCATAGACGCAACTCTTCAGAAAATCCCTTAAAAAAATTGACTGCCGTTCAATCGCACGGTCTTGACAGCCAGTTGACGTCACCGCTACGTGAAATAATACGACCTTGCTACCTACTCGGGAAGCTGGCGCAGCGAAGGCGTCTGAAGATAAAAAAACTGTAGTAGTATTGCACAAAGTATGGCAGCTTCTATTTATTATATATGCCCTTAGTCAGTGGAGACGGGTGTGGTTGACTAAAATAAAAGTTAGAAGGTAGCGCCACTCAGTTTTGCTTACGGAAGCTCAGACTGAAAACTGAGAAAAGAGATTGCGCGATCTTCGGCGCATGCACATACAAACTACTCAATTTTACGCTATATATCTGGACTTACTAAGTACCTACGTACTAACTCCAAAAATTGCTGCCAAGATACCTGAAAAGGAAATTGCTCGGGGTGTGCCAATGCAAAAGAAAAAAACTTATGAACAAATAATTCTTATATTCACGATCAAAGAAAAAAATAAATGATTATAATAAAATTAAGTGTATGAATGTATGATATTTAAGCTTTAACTAAAATCAAATAAAGAAATATTAATCAATTGTAATCTTCACCCTGTATAATTATACCTACGTATATTAAGCTAAAAAAAAATATATACCTCCATACAAAATTCAAAACTAGATATCGCAAAAAAGTGAACACAATACCTCAAAAGTTGAACGTAAAAATAATAATGTTAATAATAAATGTAAAATATCTACTCAAGTTAATTACATATTTTATTCCCGTAGATTTTTTTTCTAAAGGTACCATTAGAGATAAATTTCCAATAATTTTATAAACAGAAATAGCGATAGTCAAAATATCCTAATCACAAATACAAATGATTTAAACTCTAATTCAAAATTATGAAATTACCAAAAATACGTTGCCATATTATCGACACCTGTATGTATAAAAAAGACATCTGTGGTCTCGTACGACACGGTAGAAACAAATATGACCGCAGAAGAAATTACTATAAAATATATGGATATCGGAATATGCTTCAAAATTTAGATTTTTAATTTCCAATATACGAAAGAATAACTAATAATTAAAGAATTAAATGCAAGTAATAAAATACTTTAAATCACAAGAATGAATTCTGTTAAGTTATACTATACAAGATATATTAAATTTTATATGAGTTGGGCTCTAAGCCGCTACACAAATTGATTAACATGGCGTTGAAAATGTTAATAACTATATTAATATTACAAAAATGAATTTAAGTTATGCTAAAAGAAGTTAAATTGATTACGACAAAATATGAAAGCAATATATATATAAAAAATAATAAGACGAAATTTAATCTACACAAAAAACTCTAATAATACGAATTACTTGATAAGTCCTGAGGTAGATCGCTGTTCGGGGAATTAGACGACCATAAATTGGCCTTGAAGAATAAGCTGCAGTGCTCGTGCAATCTTCAGTCGGAAGCTATTTTTTTCGTTTACGAAAACGAATATGGAACGCCTCACAAAAGCCAAGTTTGGGTAAATTCTCCCCAAACCTACGTAAGTCGCAAACGGCAATTGTCTATTCTATTCCAAAATTTAGACTTCACCCTTTGACATGATCCGTTTATTAACGATTAATTTACTAAAAGTCAAAGATTTGTGAATTAACTTCCATTAAAAAGATGTACACTCGTAATTTTTAAACGACTTTACACTACAAAGGTCTGTCTGTTAATTTCTCGAATCTCACCCGCGTGTAAAACGTTAGAAGCGGGGATGCAGTTTTCAAATTCTACACACAGATATCGGAACAAGCATCCGAAATAACGTATTTAATATAAGATACCGGGACTCGTCAATAAATAATGAAAACTATTAATCGATAATAAAAGGGAAATTAAGGCGTAACAACCTGAACCTGAACTGTTCACGCAAAACATCTAACGTTGCACGTGATGTATGGCAAGTTGCGCCACCTTGCTGAAACCAAAATAATCGGTTAGCATGCTTCTTTAGCGCTCACTGTTGACTGTTACTGCCTGACGTTTTAAAAAAGTAAGATCCAATTACGTCGCCTCACAACAATACGCACCACACAAGTATTGTTTAGGCATGAAATGGTGTCTCGTGTACCACGTAATCTTTTTCCTGGATTTATATGCGTAAATTTGATGTATTAACATACCCAGAGAGTTGGAAATGTGTTTTTTCAGAGAAGAAAATTTTCTTTGAAAAAATATCAATTTCTTGCTGCTCCAACACCCAATCTGCGTAAATTCCTCTTCAGTTCATGTGCTAACTGAATTTTGTACTGGTGTGGGTGCAAGTTCTTGTCCAAAATGCACCAAAGGGAGTCATAAGAATGGCTCAAAGTCTGCAAACGGCGACGAATCTCGGTCTTCAGCCACTCTAACTTACGGCAGCAATATTCTCAGCTGAACGTGCGCTACGATTATGTACACGGCTCTGTATACTCTTCTTCGATATTGTTTTATCTGCCATCATGAAAAAATAGCAAAAATATTTGTAAAAATAACCATTTCTAGAAATTTTCTAAATATGGGACCTAATTCAGTTGGTATTAAAATTACGTGCAAGCTAAGAAACAAATGGCAACAACTCGAAACAAAAGAGAACAAATGAGAAAATAGGAAAAACAAAACTAAATCAAAGAAAAAAAAGGCATTTGTCGAATTTTTATATATAAACATATATAAATATAATAATATATGAGATGTATGAAAAGGAAACACTATAAGAACAGATAAACTCAATTTAATAAACATAAACCTAAATAATACAAATAATCAAATACGCGCTACAATTTGAATTATCCCCCCTTTAACATTCTTGGGTGCATGTGTACTCAAGCACAGACAAACAATGGTTAGAATGATGATAGAAAATAAGCTTATACAGTTCATAAAGTAAATAAAGTTAAAACACGAACAGATAAGTAGATATAATATATGTGTTTCCAATCAATATGTCAATATAAATAATTCCCTTTAGGTGGATTGAAAGAATTTAAAATAATGATCAATGCAAATCGATATGATATAACCTAAAAATGGAATCTGTTCTCTATATATTTATGATATCTTAATCTCAGGGCAAATTAAGGTAAGTTATGTCTTAATTATCAATCAATATGTTATTGAATAAATACTAGCTCAGTAATTCTACATTTAAATATTCAACTAGGTGATAATTTGTATAGTATAGCTGTTGTTCGGGCAAAATAGATTTAATTTTGTATTTTTAGTTTTATTTAGATGTAGGTTTAATATATTTAATTCTAGTTTTTAAATTGTAAATATTATATATTGTATATAGAAAAGGTCTTTGAGTTCTGAGATATCTTTAATATTGTTAATTACTTTAGGACTGGGCAGGTATTACATTTCTTCATTGTCCTATATTCTACTATCATAAAAACTATTTATTTTTATTACAGGCAAAACCCTTTGCATCGATTAGGTAAATAATTTATTTGAATAAGCATAATTATAATAGAATAAGTTTTATTGTACATATTTCCTGTTATATATTATTATAATAGGTTAAATGGTTTCGGTTCGATACGATTCTGCGAACATTAGTTTATCTCTGTGCATTGTATATTTATTACTTTAAGAAGTATTTTATTTTCTATAATTAAGGGTTTCCGGCGTATATTGTTTATTTTAATACATTTATGACGTCGGAAACTACAGCATATACTTTTCTTAGAAATGTAAATAATTGTTATATGGAATTTTGCGTATATTCCTTTTTCATTGTTTTCTCCCTCTTTGACTGGTGGGGAGAAAACTTCTTCCCGAAAAATAAGAGAATGAAGAAGTAGTTCCAAACAAGATCTCTTAGAGTTCACTACAGTTACAAGTACGATCTCTTCGAGTTAAAGCTTAGGTCTCAGTGATCTAACAAACAGCTCCTACTAAGATCTCGGTGATCTAAATAGGAGCAAATATTATTTATAAGCCAGTTTTTCTCGGTCTTTAGTATTAAGACCAGATACTGCATTTAGCATTTATTTGACGGAACTCCAAGATTAAACTTGTAAAATATATTAGTGTAATAGAAAAAAATATTGTATTATTTCAACACATACTTCGGTCTACACATACCGACTTCCTTCAAACCAGGAGGATGAAACATTTGGTCCTTCGAGCCGGATGATAAATTAATTCATCTGCATTGGTCCTTCGCAAACGGACGACAGCTCACAGCTATCAAGATTATTCCAAGACCAAAAAACATTTGGTTCTTCGCAGCTGGATGTTAAATTAATTCATCCACACATGGTACTTCGCAGCTAGATGATAAATTAATTCATCTACATAGCAACATTATAACAAGCTCATCGATCCTTCGTCAACTGGTCATCGCCAAAAACATTGGTTCTTCCAGGAGCAGGATATCGACATCTGTGACAGCAACAGCGCACTCAAATAAATGAGGATAGTCAAATTCAAACATTTGAATTAACAACAGTTACATATGGTACGGGGCCGGCTTCTTATTTAGCAGTTAGGTGTTTACAGCAACTGGCAAACGAGGAATTTTCTAACAAACAGTTAGATGCAGAAATAATTTTAAGAGATTTTTATATGGACGATTTGTTAACTGGGGCAGACAGTATAAAAGAACTTTTACAAATTAGGGATGAGGTTATAAGTATTTTGTCAAAAGGTAAATTTGAACTACGCAAGTGGGCATCGAACGCACCTGAAATATTAAGTAACATACCAAACAACTCTTGTGACAATATGGTTCTTGATTTCAACAAAAATGACGGCATAGGGACGCTAGGTTTGCAGTGGAAACCCAATGCGGATACTTTACAATATTCATTTCATGTATCAAATCGAAAGTTAATGACAAATAGAACGGTATTATCGCACATTTCAAAAATATTTGATACTTTAGGTCTTGTTAGTTCAGTTATAATAAAGGCCAAGATTTTAATGCAACAAATCTGGCAGTTAAGGTTAAATTGGGACGAATCACTTCCCTTTAATTTGCAAAGCGCTTGGCACACTTATATGAATGAAGCAGAGAACATCAATATCATAAAAAAAACCACAGCTACGGGAAAAAATAAAGGACATTCTGGAAACAATGCGCGTTGTGAACTTGGCTAACGCAAGTGTTAATCAATTTGAATGGTTCGCAAAATATTCTAATTTAAATAGACTTCAGCGTAGAGTAGCATATTGTTTACGATTCGAAAGCAATCTTATAGCGCGTATTCATAAAAATCACACTCCTATTTCCAGTGATCCTAATGATCTTTTATTCCTAACCCCTTCACATTTTTTAACTGGAGGCATGATAACCTCATTAGATGAGCCAAGTGTGGAACATCTAAAGGTCAACACGTTGTCTCGTTGGCAATACATTCAGCGTCTTCGCGAGCACTTTTGGAAGCGATGGCGGTGCGTGGTGTGTTCCAGAGACCGACGACAAGGTTGTGCGTGCTTCCTATATCGAACGATGGTGACAATGCTTGAACGTCGTTATTATATTTTCCCTGAAAGGAGACTCTTTCAAAGTGGGCGGCATGTTCGGGCAAAATAGATTTAATTTTGTATTTTTAGTTTTATTTAGATGTAGGTTTAATATATTTAATTCTAGTTTTTAAATTGTAAATATTATATATTGTATATAGAAAAGGTCTTGGAGTTCTGAGATATCTTTAATATTGTTAATTACTTTAGGACTGGGCAGGTATTACATTTCTTCATTGTCCTATATTCTACTATCATAAAAACTATTTATTTTTATTACAGGCAAAACCCTTTGCATCGATTAGGTAAATAATTTATTTGAATAATCATAATTATAATAGAATAAGTTTTATTGTACATATTTCCTGTTATATATTATTATAATAGGTTAAATGGTTTCGGTTCGATACGATTCTGCGAACATTAGTTTATCTCTGTGCATTGTATATTTATTACTTTAAGAAGTATTTTATTTATTTTCTATAATTAAGGGTTTCCGGCGTATATTGTTTATTTTAATACATTTATGACGTCGGAAACTACAGCATATACTTTTCTTAGATATGTAAATAATTGTTATATGGAATTTTGCGTATATTCCTTTTTCATTGTTTTCTCCCTCTTTGACTGGTGGGGAGAAAACTTCTTCCCGAAAAATAAGAGAATGAAGAAGTAGTTCCAAACAAGATCTCTTAGAGTTCACTACAGTTACAAGTACGATCTCTTCGAGTTAAAGCTTAGGTCTTAGTGATCTAACAAACAGCTCCTACTAAGATCTCGGTGATCTAAATAGGAGCAAATATTATTTATAAGCCAGTTTTTCTCGGTCTTTAGTATTAAGACCAGATACTGCATTTAGCATTTATTTGACGGAACTCCAAGATTAAACTTGTAAAATATATTAGTGTAATAGAAAAAAATATTGTATTATTTCAACACATACTTCGGTCTACACATACCGACTTCCTTCAAACCAGGAGGATGAAACAGCTGTACTATTTACGATTAATAATAATAATACAAAAAAAATGCTTTATTTATAGGGTAAATTCTACCTTAACTATGAGCACTGAAAAAACTCGTACAGAGAGTACCCTGGCTTGGTATATAGGGACCATCGGGAGGTATTCGGAAACTGGATACAGGTATAGATCTTGCAATAAAATGGCAGGTAAATGGATGTTCCGCACAGTTTTCTGGATGGCTTATATATGATAAAATTAAATTAAGGATTAGATTGATTATTGTACAGGATACTGGCTCGATACTTGTCTGATGAGGGATATCAAAACTTGTAAATGCACTAGTATTCGAAGGTAAAATTATAACTCCCACGTAATATAAATTTTTAAATGATAATGTATTTTATTTTTCAGCCTTCTAAATGCGATTTTACACTTAGAAAATCGCCTTTTAAATCTTGAAATCGCTTAATTATATGAAAAGCGTCGCTTCACCATTTTTTGGTTGTTGATTGATTAATTCATACATCTTTTTTTTTCGTTACCAACGAAACAACGTTCCCTTAATTTAACACGATGACTACCTGGAAAAATTGCCGCCGAAAAGTAAAAAGGCGTGGCTAATTTGAATTGTTGGTTTGAATTTCTAGATAAAAGAGAATTAAACAAATTGTAGGTATTTAAATAACCAAAATAATAAACAATACCTTAGAACAATATGAAACAAACATGTAAATAATTTACATATCTGTAACTATGCACATGGACAATACAGATATGTAAATTATTTACATGTTTGTTTCATATTGTACAAACGCTTTATACGTGCTTAACGTATTGTCATACTTAAACAAAACCTTTTTGTATAAATACCTTAGAAGATAAATTGACATATTAAAATTGTAAATAAACTGCATGTAGATAACCTTACTTATGTTATTCCAATATAGATGGCGCGATCAACCATATTTTAAATATAAGATATATAGATTCAAATTTAACTTTAAATATTAACAAAAAAATTCTTCATATTCATATAAATAATTAACTGAAGACAGAACCAGCTTAATATATATATATATATATATATATATATATATATAATAACTTCGTGACCTTGGTATGATATGGTAAACCTAATCAGTAGGCGATTAAAGGTCTGTATATTACTTCAAAATATATGTATTTAAAAAACTCTACATGTTTCGGCTGTATACGCCTTTTTCAAGAGACATATATATATATATATATATATATATATATATATATATATATATATTGTTGTGAGGCAAATTACCTCCAACATTTATATATGTCAATTTAGTAATTTTTATATGAATAAAATTTTGGAAAATTAAAAACATATATTATACCTATTTAAACTTTAAGTAAAAGAAAAGGAAATATAAATATATTTCGAATAGTTTTTTTTTAAATATCCCAATTCATATTAGATAATAAGCAATAGGTGATTAATTCTGATGGAAAGTGTAATTAATATAAATTTGAACATTTAAATTTACATCATTTCCGTTGTACGGACTATCCAATGAAAAGATGTGAATAAAATTTTAAGGGGACGTTTTGTTTTAAACGGCGTCTATCCGGGGAGTCGTTCGATATAGCCCGTGAGATACGGTCGCCATTTTTTAAAAAAATATTAGCGTTGTTCTTATACCGCAGATTTAAAAAACAGTTTTTAAAATTAATTTCTACGATTTAACGCGCTTAAAATATTCTCAATAGATAGTTTAACATTTAATTAATTAGGAAAAAGTCTTTTGAACGTCGTATACCAGTGTTTTAATAATTAATTTACGAAAGCATCATTTTGAAATTGAAAATCCAACATGGCGATTAACCATATTTAGTTTTAAAAACTCGAAAATCAAGAAGATTACTGTATTTTGGAAACCTTACGTGATAAATTAACATCCTGAACTTCCTGTCCTCAAGCAAGAACAGTTATTTTAGAATTCCGAGAAGATTTATTGAATATTTAGAAGATCCAAGAGTTTTTCCTTTATCCAATGTCAATCGAGGCAATATCCTAGTTCCTTCCGTACACCCGGACCAAACTTTGTATCCCATTAAAGAAGGTACCTAACATTATACACATAAAGACACATTAATTTGATTTTAGTTTTAAATTAATCGATAGACTTGGTAAACTATACTTATTCATTAAAAAAACTATTCAGAATACTTTTCACAAACTAATAAGTTCATTTCACTTACTAATTGAATGTTTATAGTCCATTCGATGTCTGCATCATTTACTTGGGTTATATATTTGATGTGATTAACCTCATTTAGGTTATTAATATTCCGAACACTTCGGTTTTCATTGCAATCAGGGTTATATTGAATCATAGATTTTGATTCTTACATTTAGTGTCCACACAACTTATGTTTCCTTTGATAAAACCTATCTAGCGTCCAGTAGTTTAGATTAATAATACTTCCTGAAGAATAATTACATAAGTTTAGGTTATTGTAATAGTTAAATATAGAAATAAGCATATACAAAAATAAATACCTACCTGTAAAGGTATACCAATATCCTAACACCATATTTGTTATATTTTCTTGTTAGAAATCTTTAATTAACTAAAGAAATATTTTATTTCTTTTGTCTGACGTGGGATTTTTTTTTGTTTATTTATTTAGCGTAGTAATTATATGTTAAAAGGTTTCTGTAGTCTACTTAATCTAGCGTAGTAATAAACCAGCTGGATAACACCTAGTGAGTTATAGCCATCCTGATATAGATGTCAGTTTGTCCGTCAAAGGTTTGAAGGATCGATATATGTGCCTTATCGATATCGATAAATATCTTATACAGAGAATGGTATATAAATAAAGATTTGTTTTTCTTAAAAAATGTATGTTTACTTCCACAGCACATAACAAGGACCAATTCACAAGAACCTGAGATATTTAATAGTTATCAGTAAGAGTCTCATCATTATTATACTGAATGTTGTAAACTTCCGCTCAAATTACATTTAGCAGTCCTTACGTGGAAAATCATATTGTTGCGGTTGTTTTCCTAGCTTATTCTACGTTGTTCGCAGAGGTTTACTACAATATATATATATATATATATATATATATATATACATATATATATATATTATAACCAAAATCATATACAGCGTGTTTTAAAAAGAACTAAATCTCAGTAGGCACTGAGTAACTAGTACATGTAAATTATTATAAGCTACTTGCCATTTCTTTATAACTATTTATCTAATGTCATTTTGTGACTAGCAATATAATTTTTCTTACAAATATTTCTTTTATTTAATAAACAATAGTACTAAATCCACATCGCAAAAAAATATTTTTTTTGTTGAATCATATTTCCGAAGTGCACAATTTCTTGACGGAGAATGGCAATATTCCTACGTGGAATGTAAGCAACAGTTTCACTTGCAGTTTCCTAATAGAGTTGCGGATAATATCGCTTTACATCATCACATTCGTCTAGACGTGGAGAAGTTTCGGGCTACAGGATCTGTGTTAAAAGGCAAAAGTTCTGGTAGACAACGTACACAGCAAAATATTGTTGAACACGTGAAAACCTTGTTGGAGAAAACCCACATACATCAGTTCGTCATTTATCAATTCAAACGGACGTATTTTCTAGTACCGTTCATAGAATTTTGAAGCATCGTTTGCATATGTATTCATACAAAGTATCTATTGTTCAACAAATCTTATCTAGAGATCACGCTAGTATGCTTAATTATTGCAACTTCTTTCAAGAAAATTTAAATAATGACGAAATTCTTGATCTATATTTTGTTTACTGATGAAGCATGGTTTCATTTAAGCGGGTTTGTAAATAAACAAAATTACAGAACATGGTCTATAAACAATCCAAGCAATCACATCGAAGTTCCTTTACATCCTGTTAAAATTGGAGTATGGTTAGCTATATCTCGTCGCAAAAAAATAGGTCCAATATTTTTTCACAATAACATTAATAGCCAACGATACCGAGAACAGTTATTAACACCATTTTTAACTCAAGTGCAACGAGACGAATTCAATGGGGGTTGCTTCCAGCTAGGGCTACTGCACATACACCGCGTGGAAATTTAGCGCTTTTAGAAGTTTACTTCCCTTCTCGAGTTATAAGCAGAGGTGTTTGGCCAGCGCGGTCACCAGATCTTACTCCGTTAGATTTTTCTATTTTCGAATTGCTAAAAAATGAAGTATATAAGACAAGAATGAATATCTTAAATGGCCTGATGAATACAATTACAATTAAATGTAATGAAATAACGGCAAATGTATTGCAGAATATTTTTAAAAACATGAAACTTCGTATTGCATTATGCATTGAACAGAATGGTAACCATTTTGAACACTTGTTATAAATTATAATAATTAAAATTTCTATAAATTAGTTATTTACATTAATATCCCATCTTTAAAGTTTTCTTATTAAATAAATTAATAATCTAATTCTACTTGTTATTAATTTCATCACCATATCTCTCGATGATAAATTTTTACAGTAACAGATAACATCTCTCATATTATTTAATTTAATCTATATCCGCATTTCAAGAATGCAGAATATCATAATTTATAGGAGAAATTAATGGACAACTAGATGTAATTCTTTTTGAAACACGTTGTGTTAACAATTACGATAAATCTAAGACTGTCCAGTAGAAATTGGTTTCCATTTTTGTTTGTTTTTACTTCTTGGTATATGGAAAGAACAGCTTCGCCCTTTGGCCCAATTGGTTCCCATTCTTAGTTTTAAAGACGAAAAACCTGGTTTTCTTTTTTTAATTTCATAATTACCGATGTAAAGTCTCCTTTTTCTTTTTCCAAATAAATTATTATTATTTTTATTACATAAATTAAAGAACAATTTCGGCACACCCAAGCAGGAGTATATCGGACTATTTAATCGTCACCAGTCCAAAAGTGTTTTCTAGTTCATGAAACGTCCAGAAAACATGAAATTAGCTTTTCGTTAAATGAACATCGTTTTTTATTACTTCTCATGTACGAGAGAAATAAAAATTCAATAAACAAACTTGCATTCGAGTTTTATTACAAAAACCAAATAACGTGTCAAAAACTTTCCCCATTAGAGACAGCCATGCTTTTTGATAATGTTTAGTGACAGTGTACGTAATCTGTCACAAACGTATAATTTTAAATGAGCATGACCGTCTCTATTGAGGAAAGTTTTTGAAGGCACGTTATTTTTCATGTTATTCCAGTTATTCAAAAATACTTTTGAGATTAAGCAATGAGCTTGACAATAAATTCTACTAATCAATTTCGATATGCATTTTCTGAAGTGGCGAGAGCTTCCATACCGCATGAGCCAATTCAAATTTATTAGCATCAAAATCATCCTTATTTAGGATTAGCATTTTTCCAATTTTGTAGCATTGATGTACTCGTACTTCAACATTCACTTTCGTATAAAAGGAGATCACAGTTTCTTCTGCATCACCTGCAAATCCAACTTTTTGTTGACGTTCCTCGGTGTCGTTTTATTGACCAAAATAGTCCTTTCATTCTTTACCACGTTGATGTAGACTTTGGACGACAAGTTTTCTTTTCTAAAATTTTACCAAACCACTTCGCAGAAAAACCATTTGGGGATCAGAAACATATTTATAGTTTAGACCTTTTTAAATGCGACAAATAAAATTTGTAAAAAATGTTTATATTTAAAAAAGAATACTAAAATAACTCTAGTTGACTTTTCAGATGCGTTATTTTGTAATTGTTGAAGCATTTTGAATATACATTTGCCTTCTTTCTATCTTTGTCGGGTGATCTGTTTTTTCATCTTCTTCTATATCGTTCAACAATTTATCTGTCTGCTTTTTATTGTTTCATATTCAGGAATTCACAATTTTCACTCTCTAGTGCATCACACCGATTCGTCAATTGATACTTATGGGTAACCACACTTATTATTACATCCGCAACATTCGCTCCTATCCATAAATATATTCCCAGAAGTTCTCTAAATATGGGGCTAAATTCAATTGGTATTAAAATACACGCAAGCCAAGAACACATGGGAACAAACAGAAACATTTTGGATCAAAAAAGAACAAATGGGAATAATTTGGGAAAAAAAAGAAGAACAAATGCAGAACTAAAAAACGAAAAGGCACTTGGCAAATTTTTTTAAAATTATATTATGGGACGGATTGCATGAGTAGTGAGGATAGAATAAGTTCTAATCTGCAAACGATAATTTCGAGTACCTCGTCATTGCATGCAAAGTTTCATTTTCATGTGTACCGACGTTGAGTACCAGTGTCATTTATCAAGAGTTCGATTTCTGAGATGAGTATCAAGCAACGGTCCGTGATAGAATTTTTAACGCAGGAAAGCTGCGCGCCCATCGAAATTTACAGGTGTTTGAAAGTTGTTTATGGCGGCGACTGTATTCCCATGGATCTGAAGAATGTTCGAGAGTGGGTTTGACATGCAAAACCCTTTTGTAGAGGCGAAGTGAAGGTGTTTCACGAAAAGCGACCAGGTCGACCAATATCAATGACGCACGAGAAGATTTCAAAGTCAAGTGAATGCACTGATTCAAGGAAATTAATAAAATTAGGCATTAGTTAAGAAAGAGTTCAATACATTCAAACGTTGAATTATAAACAAATTATCGCCAGATGGGTCCCGCGACAATTAGCGGATGTCGTGAAAGAACAAAAAAAAAGCATCTATCAAGAACTTCTTAACCAGTGTCGATGTAAAGAAGATAATTTTCTCATGAATATCACCACCAGGGACAAATCCTGGGTTCATTATTATGACCCCGAAAACAAACGGCAGTCAATGGAATGTCGTCGATCTAACTCTTCACATATACGAAAATTCAAAAAAGTTCCATCAGTGTTCACCATTTCCTGGAATGCAAAAGCAGTAATTCATATCGAATATCTGCCGAAGGGATCAACGATAAATTCAATAAGATACTGCAAAACTTTACGATTACTAAAGAATATTATCCGTAGGATAAGGTCGGAAATAACGAATTCTTTCTTGCACGGTTCGGACTTCTGTTTGCAATTGGATCAATAATAAACAAGAAAGTTTTTTCATAGACGGTATGAAGGAATGGATTCAGCGTTTAGAGAAATGTGTTGCACTAAATAGTGATTATATGGAGAAATTATTATGCATATTGCTAGTACAATCAATTTAGTTCATTTTGAGACTGGTTTCAATATTTTATCTTTTCTTCTTCTTATTTTATAGAGCTGAAGACCTTATATCTCAATTCGTTCTCGTTTAATGAAAATCATACATTTATAGGGTAAGTCCGGGTTAGTTGGACCATCGGCGTAAACGCGCCTCTAAGCAATGCGCCATAATATTCCGCACTGTCACACATTCACTGAGGCGAAGTATGTTGTTGCGACACATAATCTCTTGTTTCTTCGTCGCGAGTACGTCAAAGTGGACATAGTAGTGAAAACATACCATTAAAATATTTATACTAGTAGTAGCACGTGAGTCTAATAATAAGGTGGTCCATCTAACCCATAGTTTTGGGATAGTTGGACGGTTTTTATATTCATTGTGGAAATTACTGAATGCGATTAATGCAGTATCTTCCGGCACAATGGGGGACAATAGAGCCGCCAGAGCATTTGGCATACCCAAAACAACCGTAAAAAGAAGAATAAAACCCCAAAATACATCAAAATCTTGGTGTCTGGGTAAAAGTTCGTGTTTAAGCACAGAAACTGAATTAAAACTGGTGCAACACATAAAAAAGATGCAGAAATTAGTTTTGCTCCCGATAGAGATTCACTAAGAATTATGGAATTTGAACTAGCTGAAAAACTTAAAGTGGAACATACTTTTAATAAAAACGCCGGAAAAGTGGGATATGGCTGGTTAAAATTGTTCTTGTCACGTCACCAAGATCTGACTATTCTCAGAGCGGAAGGAGTTTCAAAACTACGAGCCGAAGGATTAAATAGAACAGTAGTTAGCAACTATTTCGCTTTAATTGAGAACGTACTGAGTAAATATAATCTGTTCGATAAACCGGGGAACGGTATAATATTAACGAAACGGTTCTCCAATGAAATAATAAACCTGGGAAAGTAATTGCTCAAAAGAGAACCAAAAGTGTGGCAAGGATAACGTCAGGAGAAAAGGGAGAGACAATTTCGGTTGTGGCATGTTACAGTGCAGAAGGAGTTTTCTTACCACCCCTCTCTATTTTCAAAGGGAAAAATGTAAAGGAATGCTACAAGGCTCGAATGCCTCCGGCATCAACTATTGCTATGAGCCAAAAGTCCGCTTACATTAATACCGTTATATTCAAAAAGTGATTAAAAGAACATTTTTTACCTAGGAAATTAGCTGGAACTACACTACTTATTTTGATGGGCATACTTCTCATACTAGCTCAATAGAGGTGTTGGAGTTTTTTGAAGCAAATGAAATAGTTCTTCTGTGCTTACTGAGCCACATCACTCATTTCTTGCAACCATTGGGCAGATTTTTTTAGGCCTCTTAAATCGAACTATTATTAAGAGTGCAACCGATTTATGAAAATTAATCCCTCTAGAAACATAACACGGTACCAGTTTGGTAAACTGTTTGGAGATTCATGGAGTAAATCAGCTACTGTAAAGAATGGGATATCTGACTTTCAAGCTACAGGAATCGTTCCGTTTAACCCCAGTATACCAGATTATGCCTATATGACTGAAGAATCAGCACAAATAGATCCCGAACAAGCTGATGCACCATCTATCCCAGAAAATATGTCTCCATCAAAGTCTAGGGTACCCATTCGGAACCAACCGGCAGTTTCTTGTTGTTCTAGCGATCCAAACGTGGCACCGCAAATGCCAGAAATTAGTGCCTAGTGCATATTAAGGCAGCTGTGAATACTTTAAGAAAACGAAGTCGCCAAGTTGCCAGTGATTTGACAAGCACACAAAACATAACTGCACAAAAAGAAAAGGAGAAGAAAAAACAGAGTAAAAACCAAAAAAGAAATTTGAAGAAGTAAAGAAAAGCACAAACACCGAATGATGATAAGAGTGGCACGTCGACTAATAGTGATGTAGTCTTGCACGATGGCGATAGTCCAGAGGAAGAATGGGATGAAAACTGTCCCGGATGTGGGGAAAACTATGCTGAAACACAACGTAGTGACGACTGGTGTAAATGTGTTCGATGTGATAAATAATCACATGAGGGATGCATGAAATATGAAGATATGTGTGATCTATGTAGCAAAGTAGTCTTTAAAAGAAGGGAATAATTATTTATTTCCTGCATCTAAAATGTATTATATATTTTCTATCATGATGTTTAAGTTTATGATTAGAAGTGGTCTAACTATCTCATAGCAATCAGTCCAACTAACCCGCAAGCTATGGGTTGATTGGACCACTCATTGCGTTATATTTTTTGTTCAGTTATTAAAGTATGTTTGGTTTTTCCTTAGACTGCAATAAAAATCAAGTACAGAAGAATTATAATATGTATTTATCGCCAGCAGTTACCAAACAATTTTTTAAAAATTAAAAAAAGTAAAGCATTTTGAAAAAAAGTTGTCCAACTATCCCGGACTTACCCTAATTTCGATAAATCTATTACGGACTGTTCAATATAAATTTGTCTATTGAACAACACCT
Source organism: Melolontha melolontha (assembly GCA_935421215.2). Taxonomy (NCBI): domain Eukaryota; kingdom Metazoa; phylum Arthropoda; class Insecta; order Coleoptera; family Scarabaeidae; genus Melolontha; species Melolontha melolontha. The sequence goes on along the minus strand of OW285241.1, from coordinate 62,682,011 downwards.
TGATTTTATAATTATAAATTGCTGCAAGTGCTTGTTAAACATATTGTTCAGTGTTTAAAATTAGTTTTGTTTAGCGCTTTTTTACTATTTTTTTAATCGCAATGTAATTTAATATTTTATTGGTTTCTAACCGACTACATATATTTGCCAAACACTGCACTATACAAGTGTCCTGTATTGTTATGTTCAAATTTTAGGAGTGTAAAGTAGACTTCATTTCAAGTAACAAAAACGCAAAACTTGCTTATCCATTTTTATTTGCTTCAAAGTTACACATCTATGAATGTGATTGTCAGATCATGAAAAAAAAAACGTAATCCTAAAGTCAATACAAACTGATTTTATTTAAAAAAAGTTATACGATTCAATAACAGGCCTGTGATTGTTAACGTCGCATAATAAAATGTTATCCTAAAATAAATAAACACGTGTCGTAGTGCGTACAGTAATTTCTTGGAGACCTACTGAAAATTGATTTATGATAAAGAAGGTTCTTACTTATTTCGCAAGTGCTGAACCATGAATATCATACAATAAACAAATGCTCAGATGACTGTTAATGTTGCATTTTTTAATAAAGGATTACTTTACGTTTCAGTTCATACAACAGCTTATGTTGACACAGTGGAGTGGACATGAGTGGACACGTTTTCTTTATTCAAAATGCCTTACCGATTTTCTTCTCAAGAGTATGCGGACATGCATTTTGTGATGGCTACTGTAACGGCAGTGCACGTCAAGCAGTTATTGAATACCGATATCAGTTTCCCGATAGGCGCATTCCTCATTACAGAACGTTTCTGGAAGTACACAGACAATTTTGGGAATGCGGACTGCGTGATTATCTTTTCGACCGAGGAGTAAATTTGCCAGCAGACTTAGGGGAAGAAGCAATAGCTATTGTTACAAGGGATCCAACTCTCAGTGTACGTCGAATCGCTAGACAACTAGGAGTGCCACGAACGACAGTTTGGCGAATTTTAAAACGTGAGGGCTTATATCCATATCACTATCGCAGGGGACACGGTTTGCTTGACGCAGACCACTACGCTCGTCTAGTTTATTCTACCTGGATATTAAGACAGTCACGGCTTCATTTTAATTTCTGCAGAACAGTCCTCTGGACAGATTAATCTACGTTCACGAAAAGTGGTGTTACAAATCTGAGAAACCTGCACAGGTGGTCATCAGAAAATCACAAAGCTAACGCCCATCTAAATTTCATCATGAATTTTCTATTAACGTTTGGGCGGCCCTAATCGATGACTTGTTGATTGGTCCTGTCGTTCTTCCTGGGAGGTTAAATGCGGAAAATTACCTTCAATTTCTTATTGGCTAACTGCCAAGTCTTTTAGAGGATGTCCCACTGAATGTTGGACGAGACATGTGGTTTCACATGGATGGGGCACCACCACATTTCGGAATTGCTGTCCGATATTGGGTTAACGTCAATTATCCAAGATGGATTGGTCGAGGTGGTCCTGTTGCATGGCCACCCAGATCACCCGATCTTAATCCCCTTGACTTTTATTTATGGGGGTACATGAAAAATTTAGTCTACGCGCAAGTTTCGAACACAAGAGAAGAGTTGTTGGATCGTATTCACCTGGCTGCCGAGCAAATCCGACAAAACAAGTATGAAATTCGGATAATTACTTCTTCTGTTGGCTTACGGGCACAAGCCTGCATTCAACAAGGAGGTGGACATTTCGAAAAGATTATTAGTTGAACTTTTTAAAATAAAATCAGTTTGTATGGACTTTAGGATTACATTTTTTTCATGATCTGACAATCACATTCATAGATCTGTAACTTTGAAACAAATAAAAATCGATACACAAGTTTTGCGTTTTTGTTACTTGAAATAAAGCCTACTTTACTAAAATTTGAACATAACAATACGGGACACTTGTATAATAATTTCAAAATCGTTTGTAGCAGTCTTTTGTTTTTTTTCAATATTAAACATTATGTATATATAATTCGATGAAATTTGATTGAATAAATTTTATTCGACTGGTTTATTTCCTTGTTATTTTCGTTTGTAAATTTGTATAGAATTTTAACGTTTTGTAGTGAATTATATAATTTTCCTTATGGTAGAAATGACAAAGCAGTTTTTCTGTTTCCACCAAGAGAAATTCTATTTTCTGGTGCTAAAGGAATATCATTAAACTTCTAGTAAAGATTTATTAAGTCTATTGGAATTAATATTTATTTAATACTACTATTTCTGAAACATAACCTGTAATATTTCGTCAAATATTTTTAATTTCATGGTAAGTCAATAATTGAAAGTCTTTTGTGGTAATTTCTGAGATAAAACCCATCCATATATATATAGTTGGCATGAATATAGATAATCCGGATATTTTCACGTGGTTTCGAATATCTGTTAGTAACAGATATTCGAAACCACGTGACCACGTGAATTTCGTAAGAGTCTGTTACGAAATACCTCCTCTAATTCCTTTCACAAAAAAAAAATACGTTTATTAATTAGTTAAATGATTCAACATCGGAGTTGTATAATATAAAATAGATCCAGTCCATAACTTTTTTAAGCACAAATCCATAAATTTTAGAATACATCAGGCAGTAGTAAAACATCTAATTTTAAGTATAGATCCATAGTACCATACCTAAGTTTTTAATTTTAAAATATTTCCAGGTTTCACTTCATGTTTGTGTGACTTCTGAGAAAGGCCTTCTTTCAACAGCGAAAAATAAAATGCATCTATTCATGGTTTCATTGTTTCAGATAATTTTTCAAAAGAATCCAAGTATTCTAGGGAAACATTCCTTTTCTAATTATCTTATTTCCTTTTTTCCTAAACAACATATCAAATTCATCGTTTAAAAAATATTTAACTATTTAACAGAATAATTGAAACATACATGAGTGGGTAAAACCCTACATGTTTTATAATACAAAAGAATTTTTAATATAAAATATTATTAATTAATTATTAATCTGGTGTGAAGAACACAAATACAAGTTCAATATTAATATTTTTGTGAAAGTGTCCGAACATATCCCTCCCTAGAGACGTAGATATACGTATTTCATCTTTCTACAGATTCATCAGTACGCCCCCGCTTGAGAAAGGATATCTTCAAACACATTCACAAAAAAAGAACGACTTCGCCATCTCACAGAAATTATTAAGACCGAGCGTAGAACTACATTCAGCGCTGCATATTTTCAGACGGCCGAAGTACTCGCTTTGTCTACATAACCAATGCAGAACTAACGAAGTGCTTCCAGAGGTGGCACTGCCTCATCTCTAGAAACTGCATTTTGTTTGTGTCTTCACTCATACTACGGACTAACCGCATGTGTAATGTATCAGAATAATTGAAACATACATGAGTGGGTAAAACCCCACCAGTTTTGTATAATACAAAAGTATTTTTAATAATATAACATATTATTAAAAATTTGGTGTGAAGAACACAAATACAAGTTCAATATTAATATTTTTTGTGAACGTGTCCGAACATATCCTTCCCCAGAAACGCAGATACGTATTTCATCTTCCTACAGATTCATCAGCACGCCCCCGCTGGCGAAAGTATATCTTCAGACACATTCACAAAAAAGAACAACTTCGCCATCTCACAGAAATTATTAAGACCGAGCGTAGAACTACATACAGCGCTGCATATTGTCAGACGGCCAGAGTACTCGCTTTGTCTACATAACCAATGTAAAACTAACGAAGTGTTTCCAGAGGTGGCACTACCTCATCTCTAGAAATTGTATTTCGTTTGTGTCTTCACTCATACTTCGTCTTCTTCTTCTGTTTTGGATTGGACGCCAGCACGTCCAGGCACTTGAGCACACTGCTCTTCCCCAATAGATCTCTCAGTTCCACTCTGTTAGTCTTTTGTCCTCGATAAAAGCCACTATCCTCCTCAGGGGAAGTTTGAGTACACTCGTAGGATCAAATAAATCTCTCCCGAAATATTTCTGCCTGAGTTCCTTCAGTTCCTCACACGTGAATATTACATGAAGGCTAGTTTCCTTCTGTTTTTCACATCTCCTACACCTGGGCTTACTAACCAAGCCCATACTGTACAGATGCTTCCTTAAAGGCCAATGTCCGGTTATTAATCCGGTAATTATTTTTAATTTTTTTTTTGTTACTACGAATTAGGGTGGCCGAAAACCGTCCGTCCAGCTCCCTTAGTAGTGTTTTAGTATGGAGTTGACCTTCCGTTAACTTCCATTTCTTTTTATGCTCTCTTTCTAGCCATAACCAGATCTCCCTTTTAGCGGAATTCCATATACGGGTTCCTATTAGTATCTTCTTTGGCCAGTTCGTCGGCTCTCTCATTGCCTTTAATTCCCTCATGTCCTGGCACCCATATTAGCGACACAGTATTGTCTTGTGCCAGTTTATTGAGGACCTGTTTACAATATTTAACCAGCTTAGATCTGGTAGATGGATTCATAATGGCTTTAATAGCCGCCTGACTATCAGTCATTATGTTGATATTTTTGTTTGCGCAGCCGGCTTCCCGAATTTCCTCGGCGCAGGCTGCGACTGCAAACAATTTGGCCTGGAAAACTGTCGTATGTTTCTTCAGACATATCGATATCTTCCTTCAAGGGCACATTACACATATGCCTGCACCTGCCGCCTGACTAGATTGTGATCCATCAGTGTACCAGGTGCCGGCACCACAATCGCTCGAGCGAGTTTTTGCCTATTCCCTGGTCGGTATAAATATGTTCAGCTTAGCTGTAAACATAATCTCAGGTGCCATACTGTCCGCTGGCATTTGAAATAACTGATCTTTCAGTGTAGTTCCTGTGATAACTATATGGCCCCCTACAGCCTTATTAGGACACCATACGTCATTGGCCTTCAGCCTCAGGATCGCAGCCATTGCCTCCACCTTTACAAATAGTTCCAGCGAAGGGAGACCCACGATGGCCTCCATGGAGGCGGTTCCCGCGCTGTTCATAACTCCCGTGATTCCCAATAGAGCCTGTCGCTGGAGAGTCGTGAGGTGCCCCACCGATGATGTCCGCTCCGTCCTCCTCTACCAGACAACCGCTCCATAGGTAATCGGTAGTCTTACTACTGCTGTGTATTGCCAGTGTACCACATTTGGTTTTAGTCCCCAGGTCTTGCCAACAGCTCTTCTGCATCTCCAGAAGAGCAGCGTCGCCCTGTCTGCCCTTTTGACTAGGTGTCTGCTCCAATTCAGTTTCGCATCAAGTGTTATGCCTAGATACTTCACTTCACTGGTTAGTTCTAACTTTTGTCCAAACAGCCTTACGCTGCCCAGATCATTTAGTTTTCTCATGTTGGTAAAGGCTACCAACTTGTTTTTTTGAGGATTGACAGTTAATTTCTCTTCTTTACACAATTTGCAGAGCATTTCGCATGATGCTTGCCACTGTCTCTGGGAATTTCCCCTAGGACAAAATGAAAATGTCGTCGTCGAACCCCTGCGTCTACATTCCCTGGTCATTTAATGTCTTGATGAGATTATCCACTACTAGACTCCATAGTAGCGGTGACAATACGCCTCCTTGAGGACACCCTTTTGTTGTCCTCACGGAGATCGCTTCGTTTTGCATTTGGTCATGCTACGCAGCATGTTATGAACCCAATTGCATGTATTGTTCTTTATTTTTCTATCTCTTAAAGATCGAATAATGGAAGACGTTGAGGTGTTATCGGAAGCTCCCTCTATGTCTAAGAAGACTGCAAGCGCAATTTCCTTGTGGTGTAGGCTCATTCCGAGCCCTCTCACCAGGCTATGCAGGGCAGCCTCTCCTGCTTTTCCCATCTGGTATGCCCATTGCAGTGGATGTAGAGGAGATCTGTCTAGAGCCCCTTCTTTAATATTTAAATATATCATTTTTTCCATAGTCTTCAATATAAAAGAGGTAAGACTAATTGGTCTAAATGATTTAGGATGCGTATATGTTCCTTTTCCAGGTTTTGGAATAAACACTACTCTAGTTTCTCTCCATGCTCTAGGGATATAACCCATGGCATGGCTAGACCTGAATATCTCCAATAGAGGACCCATAATTTCCCCAATGCCCTCTTGAGCTTGGGAAATGCTCCATCTGGTCCTGCGGATTTATGTGATTCAAACTACCCTATCGTCCATCTAATTAAATGGGGCTTAAAGACTTCGTTTGATATTTCCCAATCATTCCTACTCGTCCTCCAAGAGGTGACAAGTTGATTGGTATCACAGTCATCCATACGCTCCGAACCTGCAAAGTGTAGCCCAAGAAGATACTCTAAACTCTTCCACGGTATTGGTACACCTTCCGTCCGATTTTTGAATAGATCTAATTGCATTGGAAGGATCTTTTTTTAGAGTTCTGTTAATTCTGGCCATGTCAGGAACACCTTCGATGTCCTCATAGCCTCCAAGCCTTCCTTTTGCTTTCTTTGATTTTATAATTGTATTTACTGAGGAGAGCCTTGTAGGCTTCCCAATTACTTGTCTTCGCCCTATTAAATGACCGGCGAGTTTCTTTCTTTAAATTGGTTAACACTATATTCTACCAGGCAGCTCTCCTAGCTATAAGGCGCTCCGTTAAGGGACAGTTATTTTCATAGCAGGAAAGAATGGTGCGTTGCAACCATGCAACAGCTTACTCCAGCTCTTCCACATTCCCTTTTCTTACTGGTATATGCCACCAAGGCCTCAAGATCAGGCACTGGTAGCTCTGGAGAGTCAATGGGTAAGTATAGAGACGCAATTGTCGTGTCCAATATCCCCCCATCGACACTCTGATCCTGGCTGCCGTCATGACCCCACTGCATAACTCCATTATAGGCATCACGTCCAGGTCGGCTCTGAAACAGATAAGTTTTAATTTTAGTGTCTGGGGCACCAACCAAAGGCTCCCTTTCCCTAATCTATAGTCCTCCCACCTTACCTCTACTTATCCATGGCTCTTGGATGAGGAGGATATCGATATCTTCAGCCAGCGTCCTTTGACAAAGTGCCGCTGTGGCTGTTTTCTCATGTTGAAGATTTATTTGGAGCATCTTCAACATTTTGACCCACAGAGGTTGATGCCTGAGGTTCTCCTAGAGTACCCTCATCTGCGTCTCTGGAGAGGAATATGTTCGGACATGTTCACAAAAAATATAATTATTGAACTTGTATTTGTGTTTTTCACACCAGATTTTTAATAATATCTTATATATTTAAAAATACTTTTGTATTTAACTATTTCTCTAGATTGGCTTGATCTTAAGTTAGACGACAAAGTATCCAGATTAGTTGTTAAAAATCTAAATAAATCAATAAATCTAAATTCTACATATTGATTATCTTTCATTCTCAAAACTTTACTCAAAGAAATATACTTTTCTTCGCCATTAAGCATTAATTTCAATTGACTCATATCTTCTCGTAGATTCTTTCTAAACAAATGACAATCACAATAACTTAAATTATATAATAATATTGGAATGGTTGTTTATATTTCATATTACAGTTTCTGCAGGCAACTCCTCTATATTTATCAATAGGATGATCATGATTAATTTTTGTTTTTTTTCTGTTTGTGTAGCAAACATTTTCATTAGAAGGATAACAAGTACTGGTTTCTTATTCTACATCTTTAAGGGCTGATCCCTTTGCTCTGCCCCTGATCCATTTATAAACCAAAACAATTATTTATCTTCACGTCGCATTGTAATCTGCTATGCACAGACTAACGTTAGAAACTTACATGTCTGAACCTGTTAAAGCATGCCTACAGTAGACGCCCGAAGTCGAGAGAGTCGCATATTAGTATCAAAATGGATCGTGTCAAGCAACGAGCAACGACTGATTAAATACTTACGTTTAAAAGAGATGACCCTAACTCAAATTCATCAAGATTTGGTGGATACATTAGGGGAATCTGAAGTATTATATGGCATAATTAAAAGGTGGTGTCGTGAGTTTAAATGTGGTAGGCAGTCGTGTACGGAAGAACATGCAGGTGGAGCGCCTACAACCGTCACTACCTAAGAAACTGTTAAAAAGTTCCATGATCTTATATTAGACAAATAGTTACAGATACTGGGTCTCTCATACCATGTGGTGGTATAATATAATTACAGTCGAATCGAACATGAAAAAATTGTCTGCAAAATGGGTACCAGGAATCTTAACATATTCATACAAGCAAACTCGAAAGACATTTGCAGTCGTCTTTTAACGCGGTATAGACACGATAAAGAAATTTTCTTGCAAGATAAGTGACAATGGATGAGTCCTGAATCCATCATTATGTTGTATCGACCAAAATACAGAGTAGGGACTGGACACATCCAGGTTTACCACCGTCGAAAAAAATTCAAGATGCAACCTTCAGCAGGAAAGGTCATGCTATTCGTATTTTGGAATGCTGAAGACGTAATTTTAGTAGATTTTCTACGCAAGGGGGTCACAATTACAGGTGTTTATTATGCCAATTTAATTCCCAAATTACGTGACTTGATAAAAGAAAAACGTCGGGGCAAGTTGCGCAAAGGTGTTCTCTTGCATCAGGATAATGCACCCAGTCACATGTTACATTGTAACAGTTGCAATAGCGCAAGCAGGCTTCGAATTAGTTGAGCATCCGCCAGATTTGGCCCCCAGCCATTACTGACTGTTTAGAAACTTAAAGAATACTTCCGTGGTAAATGATTTCCGTCAATAATAATGTGATATGTGCGGTAAATCAGTAGTTTGCAGAGGTTAAATAATTTCTTTTTCGAGAAGCATTACAAATGCTAGAACATCGATTGGACAAATGTGTTAACCTTAATGGAGATTATGTTGAAAAATAAGTGTAGGATATTTACCTATTTTTATTGTGAGCGGATCATTGGTGGAGCAAATCCACCTTCGTATTATTTTAATTTATTTCCCTTTAATAATTTATATATTGTTCTGATATGTTCAGTTATTCTTTTTATACAACATTTATCAGTTGATTCACATATAGGAATTCGATGATTTGCAGATTCCATTACAAACCTTCACTGAATTTCGAATGAATTGTCTATATTATTATAAACAATATCCATATCCATACAATATATCCATAACAATAAGGAATATGCAGTTGTGCTTTGTGAGTATATGATGGTTTAGGATTTGGTTCACATATTTGAAGTTTTTAAAATTGATTCAAAATCTGAATAAATTACATGCAGATGCTCCAGTATCCGTTGAATATATTTAAATTTGGATACTTTATCCTTAGGAATTACTGAAACTCAAGCTTCATTATTACGGCATAGATTTTGATGTTGGTTCAAAGCATCTTCAGTTCTTGCATAGCAATTTATAATCATCTACAGAAATACTTTTTGATTTTATTTACTTCCAGTTAATCATTTTATAATCGACTCAAATTCTTGATCCAACAGTAATGATTTTAATAAGTAAGTTCAATAATAAATTGATATTCATTTAATAGAAATGTTTAGTATTATAATACAAAGGATAAGACTTTTTTATTCATAAAGTGATGTGCTATTCGCTTTCAAGAATGGTTTTGCTAATATTTTTGTTGTTAGAATTTATGACAGCTTTAAGTCTATTGTGGTTGGCTTTAATGAATACTTCTCTACTGTCTTCACTAATCCTACACTTGCAACGGATATTCAGTACCACTTGCCTAATAATTAATTAGTGATTTATTTCTAAATCGCGCGGCGGCTTTACATCTGGCCATGATCGAATTTCAGCATTTATTGTCAAAGACTGTAAATATGTTCTCGTGAAATCTCTTTTGTATATTCTTCATTTTGCTTTGCTACCTTCAAGTTTTCCGGATATTTAGAGGAAGCCTGATGAATCTCTTTAGTATTGCGAATTACCATCCAGTAGCTACCACATCTAACTTTGAAGTCTTCGAGCAAATCCTTTATTCTGAAATTAACTCATATATAAAAACGCCACACTTTCATTTAGAAACTTTCCACAATATCTAACTTATCTTCGATTACTCAATATTTCTCTATTGCCCTGGATCACAGAAAAAAAAATTATGTATTAGATACTAATCTTTCTAAGGCATTGTCTCGATTATTGTCTCATTCCTATGAATAGATCATTTAGTTTCAATAATTCATCAGTGGTTCTATTCAAATCTTATATTTCCAATCGTCAACAACATATTTTTGCAATGGATACTCTTCCAACACGTACATTGCTATGCTACATCTGGAATATCACAAAGATCTAGTTTAACATTACTAATTTTCATAATATACATCGCCATATATAACGCCATTACCAATGCTATTGTTAGCGAACAACTACCTTTTGCTGATGATCCGACAATATTTCGTAGCGATTGTGAAGCGCTTTAGATGGATTGTTTTAATATTTCTTGTTGGTGTAATAGTAATAACTAAAGTTCGCATTTTTATGCACAAGAAATGCTTTAAATATGCGCATAAATATGTTACGTTCTTCCCAAAAAATATGTCAAATATATTCTTCATTTTTATCATTTTTACATTTTTATGCACTTTATTTTTTATGTATTTCGCTTACTGGAAATCAAGGATAGAGCAGTAAAACAACAAAAAGTAGTCTAATTTACATTTATGCATCAAAAATTATTATTATTACATAATATATGAGTAGAACATTGCATAATAATATGGTAAAAGATTACAATTAATAGCTATATACTTATAAAATGATGTGGATGTTACTTATTAATGTTATTAAGTAACATCCATAAAATTATATGTATAGATATTATTAATTAAATTATTCACTTTCGCAATGAGATCTACTTAACTTATTATTGTACCAATTAATAATTAAGTGCTTTTCTAGATTTTTGACACTAAAATTTTGTCTTCTATCGCTTAAAATATATATATATATATATATATATATATATATATATATATAAAATATATATGTTTAAAACGTTCTTTCGACTTCAACTGAAGTGATAGATGCGTATTTTAATGTTCGAAGTGTAAATGTAAATTATTATCTTTAACAGTAAAGTTAATGATAATGATAAAATCTTTGATATTTTTGTTCACTTTTGGAAACCATCAATCTTTGTTGTGACACTGTAAAATTTATCTAGTATAACTTTACCAGTTCGGCTTGGAACATTTTTCAAAGTTTTCACAATGTTCTATAACAGAAATTGACTCTAATAAAAATATTTAGTCAATCTCTAATTTTTTAATTAATCCACTTAAAAAACTATAATGGGATTTAATATCTGAAATCTCGCGTTTTTCAAATTCTAACCACGTTCCCCATCGGAAGCCTGTTCAAGAGGTAGAGGAACCTTCGGCAATTTGTCTTTAGATGGGCATATCCGAATTGCGGTAAGAATTTTTATAGGTACAATTGTAATTAAGGCAGGTATATAATGTGGCTGAACTGCGGTCAAGACCTTTTCTCTTAATCCTCTCATTTGTTATCCTTAATCCTCAAATTGCAATGTCATTTGTAATGTAATTTACATACAGTTTAACAAAGTACATTTTAATTTGTTTTCTTATATTAGTTTATTTGGAAGTTTCTTAGGGTTAACATGGATCTAAAATATATGTTGAGCGAACGTGGCAAACATTTATTAATTCACGATAATTATAAGTTTAGAAAATATCGTGACAATAAGTTAGAAGAAATAGTTTGGTGTTGTACTAATAAAAAGTGTTGTGCTAAAGTGTATACATTGAACTCAGTATTTTCACGAAAATGTGGTACTCATAATCATAATGCAAATGAAGAAATTCTGACACGCCAAATAGTAAATAATTCTGTTAAAAGAAAAGCTGTATATGATTTATCAGCAAGGCCATCCAAATTAATTCATGAAGAAATAAATAATCAGAAAGATTGTCTGAATTACTTGTCTTCAAAAGACGTACGTTATATTCAGAAGAATATAAATCATACCCGCTTGAAGCTGACGCCAAAATTACCAAAGTCAACAAACGATGTTCAAGAGTTTTTGAATAATTGTGTAATTGCTACTTTAAAAAATGAATCTTTCCTGTTTATTAATGACACCGGCTCAAACATAGTTGTGTTTACATGTGCCTCAAATATTAAATTTATGTGTCAACAAGAAAAATTATTTATGGACGGTACTTTCAATTACTGCACGAAATTCTTTTAGCAACTCTTTACTATACGTGCATGCTTTAGCGAACAATATTTACATACCCGTTGCCTTTTGCCTATTAAAAGATAAAAAAAAATGCACATATAAAAACCTATTCGAATTATTAAAGAAGAAATGCGACAATGTAGGGCATATTTTGAATCCTCGAAAGATTGTGATTGATTTCGAGATAAGTATACACTCTAGCGTTACCGAAGTCTTCCCTGGCGCAATCATTATTGGGTGTAGATTTCATCTTGCGCAATCCTGGTGGAGGAAAATACAAAGCTTTGGACTTTGTACAGAATATAAGAATATGAACTCTGAAATTGGAATATGGTTAAAGCATTTATTTGGTTTAACTTTTCTTTCGTCGGAAGATGTAAGTGAATCTTTCGTGTTTGACTTCATGAGTGAAAAACCTATAGATGAGAGAGTTGACAGATTTGTCGATTATCTTATAGATACCTACATTGATGAAAATGCCCTATTTCCGCCAAATATATGGGCTGCTAATACAGCTAGCATTTACAGAACAACGAACGGTTGCGAGTCGTTCCATGCAAAATTTAGAGCTTGTTGTCCTTCGCCTCATCCAAATATTCAAGTTTTTTTAGAAACTTTAAAAAATATTCAGACAGATTCATATATAAAAATGAATTCTGTTAATATAAATGAAAAGCGCAGTATTTCGAAAATAGTTTTAGAAAAATAAGCATTTATTAATTTGAAAATTGTGCAGTTGACAAATTACGATATTTCCAGATATAATTTTGTAAATTGTGTTAGCTATAAATTTAACAGTACTGTTTTGTTGCATTGATACCAATGTAAATGATTTTGATTGTATATTTTTTTAAGTGACGTATTTTAGTTTAATAAAGTACATATACATTTGAATAAATTATTGTATTTCAATAAAATGTACATTAGATTTTGTAAATGATTTTGATTGTATATTTTTTTTAAATAACTTGTATTCTAGTTTAACAAAGTACATATAAATTTGAATAAATTCTTTTATTTGAATAAAGTATACATTAGCTAATAAAACCATTAAGATTTTTACCGAGTTCGGTACTCGTTATTTAAAGCCCAGGTAAACAGAAAAATTTTTACCGCAGTTCGGTCGCCCTTAAAATTTTACCGCAGTTCGGACGCACCGCTTTAGATACTTGGACTCCTACAGGTGCTTTCTTAAATATTTTTTTTACGTTCGAAACTAATGAATGGATAAAAAACATGCGATTTTATGTTGAAAATGTAAAAAATATTCCCTTTATCCACACAAACTAGAAATATGAAGTAAAGCTAAATTTCATGCAAAATATGTAATTTTTTATACTGTTAATCGCATTATTTCAGTGTTGAATAGATATATCCACAATATGGGGTGATATTTCTAATAATGAAAAATATGTTTTTTTATATCAAATCCGAACTATATACGGCATTCCCAATAAGAATAAACCGTTGGGAAAGATAGGACTTAAAATAAGAGCTTCTGATTGGCTAAAATAAAGGCCGCTTTTATGCAAGCAAAATTGAGTTTATTTTGTTCTGTCAAATTTTCTTTTTGGTGTCAGTACTGATCAGTATTTCTGTCGGTGCTAGTCAATTGCGTGTTTTAGTAGTTGTTTATTGTGGTATTTGTTATTACTATTTGTTAAAAAGAGTTTTTATAAAGATTATAAAGTGAAAAACTCATTTTCTAAAGATATCTTACCATTTTCATTAATTTCTTTATATAATCGCAGACGTTTTAGAGCATGGATGACGCAGCTTTACCAGGTCCATAAAAAAATCGTAAAGGAAAATATATAAAAAGTGGACAGAGGTAGATTGTTTATAATGTGTATTTTAAGAACAAAGCTATGTCCAAAACAGCTGCTGTTCGTCAAACTTCAAGGGAAGTAGGGATTAGTAGGATTACTATTTTTGACAATGTTAAGGAAATTGAAATGTCTGGAGTTACACATTCTCCTTTAAGAAAACGAAGTTGCCCAAATGCTTAGAATAAATTGGATAAAGTATCAAAAAGTATGATTAAAAATGTGTTACTGACTTGCACAAAAATATGTGAAACTATTAAAGGGGATGCTAATTTATCTCCTTTAAAACGAACATCACTTTGGAGAATCCTAAAGAAACTAGGAGTGTAGTGGTAAAAATGCACACGAAACAACAAATTAATTGAACGAAGTTATTTGACAAATATAAGAAAGTTACGTGCTGAAGGGAGAAAATCTATTATTTAGATGAAACATGGGTGAATGCAGGTCACACAAAACCAAAATAGGGAAAGATACAATGGTACTTAATCCAAGGCAAGCATTTGTTGAAGGTTTTTCTACTGGTTAAAAAGATCCATCTGGGAAAGGAAAACGACTAACTGTGCTTTACATTGTCAGCGAAACTGGTTTTATGAATAGGGGTTTGTTATTATTTGAATCCAAGGAAACGAGATTATCATGAAGATATGAATAGTGAGGTGTTCATCGCATGGATGCAAAATATATTACCTTCCCTTGAGCCCAATTGTGTTATAATAATGTATAATGCACCCTATCATTCTACTAAAACAGAAAAGTCACCTACTTCATCATGTAAAAAGGAGGCACTTATTGAATGGCTTTTAACAAAACGAATTTTACCTGATAATACTATGATAAAGGTTGAATTGCTTGAACTTGTAAAAAATTACGCATCCTGTCATGCAGTTTCATATGTGTTCGATGAAATAGCTAGAGAAAGTGGTCATACAGTTTTACGTTTACCTCTACATCACTGTAATCTGAATCCCATTGAACTTGTATGGGCTCAAGTTAAGTATCATGTTGGCGCCAATAATAAGACATTTAAATTGGACGAAGTAAGAAATTTATTATTAAAAGGATTAGACATAGTTGATGCTGACACATGGAAAAATAGCATTCATCACGATATAACAGAAGAAAACAAAATGTATGATTTAGATAATAGTGTTGAATATGTGTTAAAAATTTTACTTTTACTTCGCTTGCTTGTTGAATTTTACTTTTACTGTAAATACTGAGCAATGAACATATTGTTATGATTTTTCCCCGAAGACAATTTTAAAATTTATAATTTATTTATGTACATTTATTTTTCCAGGTTACTATAGATATATTTTGAAAATTATTTAAATTTTTATGCTGGGTTGATGTTGTTTAAGGCAGTTCGGATGTCCAGAAAGTGGATCGGCTGGAGTATATTTTGATTTATTTGTACCTTTCATGTGCGGTCAATATTTCCGCCAGAGATTGATTTGCATTCAAGTGAGAGAGTTATGTGGAGATAAAAAAACTTCTTTTTATCTTTTATTTAATGTAATTTCGGATTTTCTTGTTTTTAGTGTTATGTGCTTTAGTTTGTCATTACCGTATTTTATACGAGTTTTTCTTTCTCGTATTTTGTAATCTTTATACCTCACTTGCAATCTCTCTAATTAGTTTTTTTGTGTGTGTGTGAAAGATCGTGTGCACATGTAAGTATTTTTCCACACCAGATAATTATATTTTTCTATGATATGTAAATTGTATTGTTAATTGATTTAACTTATATTTATTGAATTTATATCTATTTTAGTTTAATAGATAGATGGTGAAGAAAACTATCATTTTTTATAAGGGAGTTTTTTATTGTCACGATATTTTAGAACATTTTGAATTAAGGTTGATGGGAGATTTATGCTTGTGTTATTGCGCACGAGTGAAAGTTATTTACGCGTTTGACATTTGGATTTGTTTACGTTGAATTTTAGGGTTAAAGTAATTAATGAAATTGAAAGTTTTCTAAATAATCTATTAGGATTAATTTTGATCGCGTTTCAATTGAGGTTTTCATTGTATGCGTGTTATTATCATACAATCTTTTTCCTCTGGGCTTCTGTATAATGATGCATTAGCTGACTTTACATTTAGTAAAGTTTTTTTTAATTTTTTTTTAAATGAAATATAAAGTGAACTTGAAATTTCCACATTCCTTTACGGGAAACCCTGGATGAAGAGGAGTCTCATATAAAAAGAAAAAGCTGGCTGGGTTCAAGTTCGGACATATTGTGGTGAATAGTGGACTATCTTTCAATTAAACCCACTATTCACAGCAATATCTTTAACCAAATACTGAAACTGAAAAAATGCTTACGCTTTACCTATCCTTGGACCTTAAACTGCTGTTTTACCTTTTTTAATATGTACTTATTTATTTTTGTAGAATGAAAATATTTTTAAATAAATACTTTTTTTTTTAGATGTATAAACTTTTTTATCCAATTTATGTGAAATGATGTGCAGTTAAATGAATTTCCTTATTGCACTCTCATTATAGATACTATTAAAATAACTGTATTTTGTAAAATGCTATATTTGTTAAGTAAGCACTAATGTTAAACGATACACAAATATTATGATAATTATAATACACTGTCACCATCAATCCTTTAAATTTATTAGTTTTACATCTACACAATATTTTTGTTCTCTGGTAAAATCAAAATAAGATGTAAATATTTCTCCTGTTGTAATTTTAGCACATTCTCACTGTATTTACGCACAACTTTATTGTAGATGCAATACCTTCAAACAATAACCTTGCATTGGTATATATTTGCCGCTTCTTGCTTGAATAAAATTATTAAAGTCTAAGCTTTCTTAATAATAAATATGTTAATAAACAGACGTCAAAAAATATCTTTTGTATAGGTTAGTAGGTATATAACCTCACATACAAATTACCTACTTTTTTGAAATTCCTGTGTAAATTATACTCAGATTGCCGCGCCATCTGGTCCTTTCTTAATTGGAAGGGACATTAGTAATAACCTTTCCCTAATGTGTCTAAATACAAAGTATTGACCTTTACCCGGAAATAGTCTCCAACAATTTTTAATTATGAACTAAACTCCATTAACTTGGATCGGGTTAAAGATATTAAGAATTTAGCTAGATCGATGGTGAATTGAAGTTTTGGAATCATGTAAACAGGATTACGTCTACTACAAGAAAAACATTAAGCTTTGTTGTCAGGAACTACAGTATCTTTACTAATATAAGAGCGCTGGATACCCCTCGATTATTTGGTATTATTGTCTGACCCATTTTCGTCAAACTAAAATAGTATAATGTAAAATTTGTATAGTTCTAGTTGGATGGCAGATATCTGGACAGAAATATAGATCTTTTAACGCTGTTACGGCTACTGAATCTACATTCTTTTCGATTTATACGTATCTCTCCCAGTTTAATTAATTTTTTTATGTAAACTTTGTAACAATATTATTGTATGATCATTACTAAAGCAGGGCAAAGTAATGAATTTGCAGAAGCGTACAGTTTCGCCAGGTAGGCCGAAGAGGTGCGATTATAAAGATAATAAATAATGTACATAATTAGTAGAGACTGGATGCATCAGGCCGAAATTATGATGGACCATATAAATAGTTTATAACATTATAACGCAGTTATTGAATAGCACTATTCATTCGGTTAACCGCATATCTGTTTTTGTCGTTGAATTGTGACGCAATTACTTCAATATTACACTTAAATTCTTTTCTTCATGGGCGTAGATAGAAGCGTGAGGAGTTTTTATAATTTCTTTTTTTCGTTGTTTTAACAGCTAATTATAGCAAGCGCCAATTAAGTTGGCGCGAGGAGGGGGTACGCAGAAACCGTTTTTAAAAACGTCTACCCCCACTACTCAAGTAATTGTCAGAATACATTTGTCATTGACGTTTGACGGAACATAATGTCTTTGCTAGGTGATCATAAAGTGATACATGCTCAGAGGTTAGAATTATCTGACATTTGATGTAAAACCAAATACAAATCTCCCCACTACTTCTAATCCTGCGCGAACTTACCTCTCCTCGCGCCAACTTAATTGGCGTTTGCTATACATACTTCGTCATTTTTGTAAAAGATCCTGTTTAAAATCGTTTCATCGAATCTACTTCTCCCAATTATTTTGACGTAAGGGTCCAGTGAATTTCGTTAAGTTCAATAACTTACGCATACATTTTTAATTTTCATTTATTGTTTAAGTTACTTTTTCAGATATGATATGGAACAAGGTCGAGAATGGCATCGTGAAACAATGGCGAGTCGGATTAAGGATCGTACTGATTGTATGTTCATTTCCAGTGATTCCGAAATTTATTGCAAAGTCTGTAAAATACCGTTAAAAAATTCCAAGAAATCGCACGTAAAAGTCACTTAGCATCGCAAACACATACAAAGAAATTAGACTCGTTGGAATCTGACAATTTTAAGGAAAAACTCTGTGAAACTAATGGCGGCAAATATTCCATTAAATAAACTTAATAATCCCACATTCAAAACATTTCTCCAAAAATATATTGGTCGCAATGTTCCTGATGAATCCATCTTACGCAAATATTATGTTTCTAAGTGCTACACGAAAGCAGTAGAACGCATTAAAAGCCATCATGCAAATCAGTGCCTATGGAAAAGTGCCGACGAAATTGTCGATATATTAGGACGCTGTGTGGTAAATGTTGTAGCTAGTGTAGGTACTACATCCATCTATTCCATATATCGCATATGTAATAGCAACAAAAGTTATAAATACAGTTGATGCGGAAACATTAGCTAAAATCATTTACGAGAATATGCACCAAATGCTTCATTCGGACGACAGATATAAAGAAAAAATACTTTTATTTATCAGTGACAGTGCTGCATATATGTTAAAAACAGGCAGACTATTAAAGGAAACATATTCTAATATGCTGCATATTACTTGTGTAGCACATGCTTTCCACAGAATCTCTGAATATATCAGAGACACCTTTCCGGAAGTTGATAGACTTTTTAAAAAGTTTTCAGAAACGCACCATTGAGAGTAGCTTTTTCTAGAGAAAAATTTCCATATTTGTCACTGTCTCCGCCTCCAGTAATAACTAGATAGGGAACATGGTCGGAAGCTACTAGTTTTTATGCAGAGAATTTCGATAGTTTACAAAATTTCGTTACATGTTTAAATGACGATGCTCGAAGTATTTCTGAGTGCAAGGAACTAATACAAATTTAAAATTAAAAAAAAAATTAGATATATATTTCTTCAGGAACACATTCGAAATTTGCCAAAACTAATCACTTATTTTGAAAATTAAAATCTCAAATTAAATAATTTATTAACCACATTAGATTTAGATATTCCTAGTGATTTCGGATGTGGCCTTCATCAAAAGTTAGACGCAGTTTTTAATAGAAATCCAGATTTAATAACATTGCGGCAATTGTGTATGGTGACAATGCCTCAAAATCTAACTGCTAAATATGCTGAAATAAAAGAATATTTCCAGTATGCACCTATAGCCAGTTGCGATGTAGAAAGGACGTTTTCTATCTACAAGGATGTATTTCATTCAAAGAGAACAAATTTTACAAAAGAGAACCTTGAGAAGGTATTGCTAGTTAATACTAATACTCCTTTACTCAACTTCAACTACAAAATGAACAAATAAAAATGTATTTCGTATTTTATAGATCATTATGTGTCATGTATTTGGTGTTATTGTAAATTCTATTCGAAATAAAACAATTAGATAGGTTGCAAAGAGAAACTCATGTAAGGTTAATACGTATATTTAAATAATGGTAATAGTTAATAAGCAAAATGTACTGTTGTGAGCAAAAAAAATTGGGACAGTGTCAAAATCGATATGTCAATTTCCTTTCATTTTTAGCGTTGTAATTTTGACGATATTTGATTAATTTTCAAACTGTAGGGTCATGTGGGGCAACTGTACGCAATTTTGGAAAGAATACTTCCAAAATAATACAATTTTGTATTTTGTAATAAAAAAACCGTTATTTCTATTTATCCGACTTTACTAATTAATAACAAAACATACAATTTCACTTTTGTTAATAATTCTTACTAATATTATTCTTTTTAATTAACAAGAGAAATGCGGACAGTTATGTAAGTGTCCGTATGTTAAAGGTTAAGTGTACGCGGTTAGGTTAAGTGTACGCACTCAGTTTTCTTCCCATCGATCCAGATGAAGATACCCTCTTCGTAATTAGTGTAATCTTAATGCCACCAAGTCTTACAACTATTTCACTCTATCCAATCTTCTGTAGGCGGATCCTTGTACGTTTCGTCGCATAAGGGGCAAAAAATTCTTTGTCATTGCTAAGACTTGGACTGGTTGCATAAGTGATCTTTTGTTGTTGATAGTTTTATCCTTTTGGTTCTTCTTTGGCTTTGGTGTGGTTTTTGTTATACTAGTCACATTTAGTTTTCGGACTTTATTTTTTATTTCTGTTTTTTTTCTTTTTGTTTTTCTTCCAATTTATGTTTGTAAAGACTGTCGGTAATTATTTCAGACTTACTGGCATTCTAACGACGTCTCTGAAGATGTTGTACTTTTGGTAAGAAACTTATGTCGGTAATGAGAATATGTGAGACAGTATATGAAATGTCACAAAGAATGGAATGCGAAACCCTCTCTGCGCTTTGAATTTCTTCTGCATTAAATAATATATTACCCCGCATGGATTCAGGCACAAGGCTGGGTGTTTCAATATCGGATACTGTGATACAAGTACGCAGATTGTTGTCTTTATTAATTTCGTCAATAGTTTATAGATTGTTTGAATTAGTTTCAGGTGGAGTTAGTTGACGATGTACTTCGGCTACAACTTGCATGTTTTCAGATTCTTGACTATTTATTAGATTAACTAAGCCAGAGGCAGATTGAATTTGGTCATTTACTTCAGCCGGCTGTGCGCTAAATAAATCTGTAACAGAGGACCGAGCTAAGTCTGTTTCTGTAAAAAGATCGTCATCAAAGGGATATATCCCGGTGACTCTGGAACCTGAAGTTGCATTTATCAAAAATTGTGTCAATCTGATAGTGATTGATTGATCTGCCAGGATGCAGTGCCATCCATCTTACATATTGCACTTTAAGTGAACCGTAAACAGTTCTATACAGGGCTGCATTTAGTGGCTACTATGTGGTGTTAATGTTAGCACGGCAATATTATGTTCCCTGCAATACAGATTAGCTTGGAGAATAATGTGACTTGAATGATTGTCACTATTAATAGCACTGGGTTTTCAGCATTTGGTCCTACATTATCGTTGAAGTGTTTTAGCCAATTTAAATATAAACCTGTGTATATAAACCCCGAATCAGATGTCATACCAATACTACTAATATTGGCTCCGTCCAGTAATTCGCTTTTCATTCTTTTACGTGGGAAGATAAATGCTGGTGGTACATAATTTCCAGTAGCACTACAGCAAATAGTAGTAATTGTTTGGCCACGTTCTCCTGATACAATCTTATTAACGTTTTTATTTATTTTTACAGATATTACTTTGGGATGCTTTTTAGGGATTGTGCTTATGCCAGTTTTGTTCATATTATAAATTCGGCCCGGGGAAAAACTATATTTGTTATTACATTCTTTAAGATTTGAATAAAATGGTTTTACTTGAACTTTATTAAATTAAATGCCTCGAGCAATACTCGTCGGAGTAGTTTGTCGTAAAGCTAAATCTGGGTGTCGGATTATTAATTCATACACCCAGTCCTTTCCTGACATTTTTTTTAGATTTATTAAATCGGTTTCCAATTTTATTGACAGCATATTCAAACACAAAGAGTGTTTAAAGTGAAATCCTAGAATAGCTAAACGCTAGTTTTACATAGATTATAGATTTCATTCTGAAATCGATATAAAATATTAAAATCCAGTTGCAGAACTATTTTATGTCCTTTAAAAAACATTAACAACATACTTCTTGTTCAAGTGTAAATGTTGGCTTGTATCGACCCATTGTTGTAGCAGTGGACTTAAGCCTTAAGCGTTTTCACAATGTGCTTTCATCAATTCCTACAATGCTGGCTCCGGTTCTTTTGCTTTTGCTTTCTTCAATCAAGTTTTTGGCTTTTTATATCTATTCATTTGAACAAACTTTGCGATCAGGATTTCTTACATATTTGCGAGGCATTTTAGACCTAAACGTGGACATAATTATGAATTAGTTATAAGAGTGTAAATGTACGCATTTCACACACTGCGTACACATTCCCGCGGATACTTACCCCATTCCAATAATAAGAAAATAAAATAAGCATAAATCGAAATTAGTGTACCTGTAGGAAAATGTGTTCGGTTGTTCAAGACATTGATTAATGAATAATGCACAACTCAATAAAACTTATTGATATGCCCCTGTCACGTTAATAAATCTCATAAAAGATAAAAATAAAATGGTTAAAAATCAAATTTGTGAAGTATCTAGGCTTAAAGGCGGATTGATTGTAAGCCACGTGGCCTTCTCCTTCTGCATCTGAATACGAACCAAACTAACGCAGTTACGTCCAGTGGTCGATAACGACATTCGCACAAACTTCACTGGTTACACTTTCTCGCTGCGTACGCTTTACCCACGTGACTCTACGTCAAATTATATATCATAGTTGCTAATTCAAAATCGAAAATGCCGCATCTTTCGAAAACTGATAAAGCCAGGCTTGTTACTAGTTTGGAAAATTGGAAATAATTAAAAATTGTATAGGTTCCATTTAATATTGGTAAAAGTTCAGCTGCAAGAATATATAAAAAATGTAGGGAAGAGGGTAATTTAAATCGGAAAATAGGGTTCCGGACGTAACAAAATTTCAAATCCGCAGGAAGACGAAACATTAGTTACTGAGATTAGGCACAACCTTTTCAAAACATTAAAGGAAGCTATAAGAACAACACAATTTTCTGCCTCATCTTGTAACACAATGGTTACAAGAGAATTAACTTTAAACTTGAAATTTCGCGCCCTATAGTCTGCATCTAAATTCCATTGAAAATGTATGGAGATTAATAAGATAGAGCTGCTACCCAGGAAGAATTTTGGGAGATTGTTCAAAATGCTTGGCATCAAATACCTATAAATGTTGTACAAAATATTGTCGCTTCAATGTCTACAAGATTAGATGCTGTTATAAATAATAACTGTGGAATGACGAAATACTAATTATTTTAATTAAATTCTTTCTCTATCGTTTTTAGTAATAAAAATGATTAATCAATGTCAATGAAACACACATTTTTGACAATTCCTGACTTCCTATTATGAGTAAAGATAGCTTTACTTCAGTAGTAACCCACACAGAAACAGTGTCCCGTTTTTTTTTGCTCACGAGAGTATAACATTGACTTTATTACGCGAATCAAATTTAGATGTCCCGTGGATTTTCAAAAATTATTCCTTGAAAATTTAACTCTTTTATAAATTCTTCTTTACTATAATGATTTGGTCTATCTACATGTTATTTTGCTTGATGTAAACAAGATAGTACACTGTACATAAGGCATTTATTATCGTTGTTCTAAACATTAACGCACATAACATGCCTGCAAAAGAACTCACGCTTGAATGCAAAATGTAAACTAAGTGTGTGGTTTATACAGCAACCAAGGTCCTGAACTTATTTATCACGTCGAAACATGACCAAATCTGACAATACGCTTATTTATACTCATTCCTAATACCCTGGCAAGCATGTATAAACATGCTCAACCTAGCCAGTAAGATTCCTCACTTTTCGCTAAGCGTGCGCTTCGCTCTAAATGAAATTACAAACACGAGTTTTGCAAGAAAACCTGCCTATATGGCATTTTTTGAGTATTTTTCCCAGTTTTAGTGAGTAAAAATTTATAAGAAATAATATAAAAATCCTATACAGTTTTGTAGTTGTAGACCTGTGTATTGTTTGCCTTTCAACGTTGCACAAGTGGTCTGGATTTTGACGTTTTTTCGGGAAGAATACACGTGTACAGTTGTATTCATAAAAAGCATACAAGTACTATAAGCAAATTGGGCAATATTTAACAATATTTGTTATTTCTGACGTTTGTCTGGGCATTACTAAATCAATTTTGACAATTAGAAAAAGTCTATCAAAATAACGACATTTACGAAAGCAATCATGGAAGCAATACGAAATTAATGTAATACCATGAACTGTACTTGTACTTGGTTCATCTATATTTGAAACTAATTATAGAATAATTTTATTATAATTTAATCACATAAACCAGAGTAGTTTCAAAGTTTTTTATTGTTCACAACAATACTGTTTCACTAAACTTTGGCTTCATCAGGTGATGATAAACTGAATAAACTGAACAATTTTACATACATTTCTTTTACAGAAGTGTATGGGTATATTCTAAGTGGGGCTGTGTTACATATTTTATTTAAGTAGTAGAGAGGAGTTATTGAATTCTGTTTGTTCATTTAGAGATAAACCTAAATTTACTATATCTATTTATTTCTATAGTTTCTAACAGATTAAGTTTTTTGCCTTTGTATTGTACATGTAGAATCTTCAATTCTCTATTAAATTTATGATTTGAGTCTAAACAATGGTTTGGGAAAGTTGAGTCCGCCTTCTTGTCTTTGTAGCTTCTTTCATGCTTCTTGGTTCTCTGTTCAAACGTACGTCCTGTCCAGAAATATATTAGAAATGATAAGACAAAACAGAAAAGAAGGCGTACTCAGAGGTTTATATGTTGACGTGCGAGTGCAATAAAGTCTATATTGGTCAGACACGACGCACCCATTTGACGTACTGCTCGCAAAGATTTTAGCGTAATATGTTGTTCTGTAATTACACAATAATTATAACGTGTGTTCATTTGATAAGTCAATCTAGGTTACTTTGAAATTTTGATAGAATGAGACGCATATACATTAGTATGTGTTTGTTGTTCCGTAAACGTAAATCCAAATGACATTTGATAATGTCAATCACATTTGTTATTTAGTTGTATGTATGAAACTGTCAAAATATACGACTTCGTAGGTTAAGTAGTAAATTTTAATTTACGACATACTTCAAAACGTTCTCAGTAAATCACATGCTACTAGATTGACTTTTCAAATGAACACCCGTTATATTTAAATAATGGTAATAGTTAATAAACAAAATGTACTGTCGTTAACCAAAAAAATTGGGACAGTGTCAAAATCGATATGTCAATTTCCTTTAATTTTTAGCATTGTAATTTTGACGATATTTGATTAATTTTCAAACTGTAGGGTCATGTGGGACAACTGTACGCAATTTTGGAAAGAATAACTCCAAAATAATACAATTTTGTATTTTATAATAAAAAAACCGTTATTTCTATTTATCCGACTTTACTAATTAACAACAAAACATACAATTTCACTTCTGTTAATAATTCCTATTAATATTATTCTTTTTAATTAACAAGAGAAATGCGTTAAAGGTTAAGTGTACGCGGTTAGGTTAAGTGTACGCACTCAGTTTTCTTCCCATCGATCCAGATGAATATACCCTCTTCGTAATTAGTGTAATCTTAATGCCACCAAGTCTTACAAATATTTCACTCAAAATGTTCTCAGTAAATCACATGCTACTAGATTGACTTTTCAAATGAATACCCGTTATTATGCTAGTGTATGTATATTTTGGAAAACTTACTGTTTCTGTACAAGTTGTACACGGTATTCCTGACAGCACACTCAGTAAAGTTGTCAATATGAACAACTACTTTCTTCCTGTCATGCTTCCGGTTAGGTCTGACCAGTGTATTGCCCTTTTCAACATCAGTAGATATTCTGTTAACAATTGTAAGGCTTACACCTAATGCTGCAGATACACCCTATAAATAATGTAATTAATTATAGTTATAGTATTGTATGAATAACAAATATAAATCACCTCACGTATTGCCGTTAATGGTAACAACGGCCCGCCATTATCACGTTCTTCTGTAAAATACGAGATTGCAGCTGCAATTAGCGATTTGCTCTGGCTAGAGAACGATTTCGGCATTATTGCGTAAGCGAATAATTCCACTTTAGTTATGAGAATAACTGAATAATTGAAACATACATGAGTTGGTAAAACCTTACCAGTTTTGTATAATACAAAGGTACCGTGATATCATAAAGTTTCTAGGACGAAGATGGCTTTGTAATATAAATTGTATGTCTGAACTTAAGTTAGGAACTATAACTCTGTTTTGTAAATTATTTTGACAGTGACATTATCTGTCATCCATTAATGTGTTAGAATTGCTGAAAGCAAGTTTGAACGTCGAGTTTGAAACAGCACATTCGAGTAAATTCAAATATGGTTTACAATATAGTGCAAAAAGCGTACATGATTGAAGCCTATTTTCGGAGTGGAGTGCGAATTGATGGAATTTGGGTGTACAGTCAACGTGCATGTTTGGATGATTTTAGAGAGCACTTTCCAGAGTTAGCTGTAATTCCCAAAGATTTTTATAATTGCCTTTCCAATTGTGTTGGTGTGTTTCGTGATACTGGTTCTGTGGGTCATAAATCACGTACTGGTAGACCAACTGTTCGTTCGGAACAAGTTATAAATGATGTTCGTCAACGTATGGTAAATGAACCCACAAAACCTTTGAAACGCCTTTCTCAAGAGATTGGACTTTCTTATGGAACATGTCAGAAAATTGTAAATAAAAACTTACACATGCATCCGAATAAGATGCAATCACATCAGGCTATTTTGCCGGTAGACTACCCTAGACGTCGTGCGTACTGCCAGTGGTTTGTAAATAACTTAATAGAAGATGATGACCTGCTAAATTTGTCATTTTTCTCTGATGAAGCATGGTTTCATCTTTCGGGGTATGTCAATTCCCAAAATACTCGAATGTGGAGTAGTGAAAATCCTCATATTTTTATTGAATCGTTTCTCCATAATGCGAGACTTGGTGTTTGGCTAGCAGTTTCTCGCCGCATAGTTGTTGGCCCTATTTTTTTAAATTTCACAATTAATGCTGAGTGGTATAGAAACATTCTGAATGAATTTATTGAACAGTTGCATGATGATGAATTGCAATATGGATACTTTCAACAAGATGGTGTAACGGCACACACAACACGAGAAAATATTGCTTTTCTTCGTGAGTTTTTTGACGATCGGATCATAAGTTTACATACGGAAGTTGAGTTTCCACCACGATCACCTTGTTTGACAATTATGGACTTTTTCGTGTTTCCTCACCTAAAGAATAGAATATTTAAAACTTCTGTTGCTAATTTGCAAGATATGCAACAAAGAATTATTGACGAATGTGCATTAATAACGCCCGCAATGCTGCAAAATGCCTTTAACAGCATGAAAAGGCGTGTCACATTGGGAATTGAAAATAACAGACAACAATTTCAACATTTGCTTTAATTTTGCCTTTTTTTATTAATAAAATTTTGAATACAAGCTGAGCTTGTTGTTTTATTGTATCTTTATTAAATCAAATAACATATTTATTGATGTCACGATGACACTATCAAAATAATTTTCAAAAATTAAGGTTAAGTTACCAGTATGATAATATGGATAAAGTTCAGACATATATTTTCTATTTCAATGCCATCTTGGACCCAGAAACTTTATGATATCCGCGGTATTTTTAATAATATAAAACATTATTCACACCAGATTTTTAATAATATTTTATATTATTAAAAATACCTTTGTATGAGAATAACTGTTTCTAATAAAGATGAGATAAAAACAGTGAAAACTAATAAAAATGTACAAACAAAGAAAATAAATGACAGAACAAATTTGTCAAATGGCAGGATACATTTGTCAATTGACAGAACAAATTTGTCAACAATGGACGCTTCTTTTTCAGTCCTACAAACTTATACGGCGATATTAACGTTGAATTTGTGTATAGCAAACGCCAATTAAGTTGGCGCGAGGAGGGGATGCGCAGAAGCCGTTTTTAAAAACGTTCACCCCCACTACTCAAGTAATTGTCAGAATACTACTACATTTGTCATTGACGTTTGACAGAACATATTTTGTAATGTCTTTGCTAGGGGATCATACACGCTCAGAGGTTAGAATTATCTGACATTGGATGTTAAACCAAATACAAATCTCCCCACTACTTCTAATTCTGCGCGAACTTACCCCTTCTCGCGCCAACTTAATTGGTGTTTGCTATACATAGGTATTTTATTTGGAACAGATTTGTCATGCCGAAAGTTCAATAAATTACGTGCACGTCTTCGTATCGTGAATAGCCCATATCATGTCATACAAATAGTTGACATTATAAACAAACCGAAAAGAAAATTGAAATGAAAATTCCATTAAACCCTGGAAATCAATTCTAAATGGAGAGTGATGAAATAGGAAAACCCGTAAAAAATCGTAATTTTGTATATATTTCTTAATAAAAATGTTCAGTTTTAATATTCCTAATTTTTACCCCAAATAAATTTATGAATCGGAATCATGAGTTGCTCATTATTTATCCTAGGAGTTTTCGTGGTAATATTAAGTTCCGTTGTCAAGACGAAACTACAAAGGAATGTTATAGTCGGACTTACACGATATGTTACTAGGGTTGCGTCACTGATTTAATGATCGGCACAGGAAAAATTTATTAACTGTATTATGCACTTTATCAATGATAATTGTAGAGCGTGGACGATGTTTCTCAACACTAAAAAGAAAAAACATTGTAATAACCCAATTAAGTAATGCAGTGTACCTTTTATCTGAGTCAAGGCGCTGCCCCGTGTTTAATTCATATTATATCCAAACATGGCCTCGCCCGACATAACTTACATACACAAGCATTCTCAAGGTACGTTACACACTTTCAACACTCATGTTTATCTAGAGTAAGGACATGTAGCCGAAATGAGATCACTCTAACGATATATAAGGCGTCCCATCTGAATGAGAGGCAGTCTTAGCAGAGTCACAATACACAGACGGTACGACAATAGTGAGAGTGAGTTAGAGTCTCCTTTCGACTACCGTCTACATTTGTTAACTATGTAAATATAATCTTTGTTGAATCGTTATAAGTGTTTGTTAATTAAACTAAGTTAAACCCACTTTACTTGTGCATTATTTAACGCTACCACGATATCTGCGTAAAGACACATCGATGTGGCCCTCAGGGCCGGGCCCACATCACAACATATTTACGAAATACCATAATGATAGGTCAAGAAAGTAATTGTATTTGACAGTGTTAAGTATAGAAATGTCCTTTATAAATAAAATATCCAATTCAACGTGTGATAAATCATTTTGTAGACGCTCAAGAGCGAAGAAGCGAAGCCCCGCGTATAAACATTTAATTAGTAATTAATTACAATGCAGTGTGGTGATAAAGTTTGGAACAAAATTCATAAAAGTGGCCAAGATAAAAGATGCCCGGTATGAATACAGTAGTACAAATACTTACAGAAAAGTGAATTACTAATATATTATAAACTTTTATTTAAAAGTAGTAAATATAGAATATTATGAATAACAACATAATGAACAATAAATAGTTCACAGGAGGTGTTGAAAGTGTTCACCATGAACTTCGATACACAAATTAGCACGTCCTAACATGTTTTGAAAAACTTTTGCCAGTTCATTTGGTGTGATGTCAGCAATTGTATTGCGAATGTTCGTTTTCAACTCTTCAATTGTATGCAGGTTGTTACTGTACACTTTACCGTTTAAGGGGCAATCTTGGGGGCCATAAACCTGTGGAAACTGTACGTTCTTCTCCGAAAATTCCGTGGACGTATGATATTGAAAACAGCGAAGTATGTGCCGTGGCACCGTCTTGCTGTAAAAACGCATACTCTCGTTCTTCCTCCGTCAGCTACGCTACGAATAGTTGTAATAATTCTGTTACATACACTTCAGAGGTCATGGTGTTATTAAAGAAAATGTGACCTACAATCCATCGGGCTGAAACTGTACACTAAACGCCTATTTTCGAATCATGCAGAGGCAACTCAAAGCGTTCCTTGGGATTGTTCGTTGACCAATAACGAGTGTTTTCAGAGTTCACGTACCCACTAAGATGGAGCCATGCTTGATCTGTAGTATAGATTCGGATCCAGATAATCATCAACGACATGAGTGAGTAATCATTCGCAATAATGTTGTCGTTTTGCATTGTCCGTAGGTTTAATGTCGGTCCCTCGTATTTTGTACGCTCGCATATGCAACTGCTTCAACATGTTCTGGCATGACGTTCGCTTGATGTTTAGTTGAGAGGATAGGCGTCTAATTGATTTCCGAGGACTTCTTAGCATAGTCTCTTGAACACGTTGAATATTTTCCGGTGAATAAACCGTCTTTACACGGTTACATTTGGCTTTAGTGACTGAACCTGTAGCTCTAAATTTAGTAATCATTTTTTGCACAGCACTTTTAGAAGGAGCAGACGCTTGTGGATATTTTATCGTGAACCTTTCATTTAATGTTACAAACGATTTACATTCTAAATAATTTTCAACAATAAACACTCTTTGTTTGATTGAAAACGGCATTATGGAGAACCCCATTCATAACCACCATTAACAACTGACAACGCAACACTGGCAAACACAATATGACAGTTAACACGGAATGGTCGCTGGACATCACGTCATGCCTCTCGAGCGCTCGATTCAAATATCACGTATAGTATGACTCCGGGTCCCTTTTATATTAGCGACTCTGTTTAATGTTTTCAAGAAAATCGCTCGGACAGGCCAATTTTTGTTTTTAAAATGGGAAATTTTTTTGAATGAGATTGATTTTTGCACAACTACGTCATCATGTGTTTTTAATTTAAAAATATTAAACAAGTTAATCAACAAAACTTAACACAAATATTCAAAGTACCCCCTCCAACCATTTGGCATTGACCGACACGATAGTAAAACACTTTCTATACTGTGCTCTATAATATCTGACCTAATTTATTGCATTGCATCACGAATTCTCTGTTGTAAATCTTCCAAGTTGTTGGGTCTATTGAAATAAACTTTTGATTTAAGTAACCCCAAAGATAAAAATCTAAGGGCGTAAGGTCGGGGAATGCGCTGGCAACTCAATTGGTCCCTGCTCCCCTATCCATCTTTCTGTAAATGTAACATCAAGGTATTGGCGGACCTCTATGCCAAAATGATGAGGCGCCCCATCTTGTCGAAACCAAATATTCTGATGAGGTATGTTGCCATCTTCATTATTAGGCAAAAGAGCTGTCACTTCTGGCACCAAATCAATTTGCAAAAAATTTAAATATTGGGCAGTAGCTAGGTTTTCTTCAAAAAGGTAAGGTCCTAAAAAACGCCATCCTATTGTTCCCATCCATTTATTTAATTTGTATTGACGTTGACTGTGTGATTCCAGTGAGGCTTCTCCCGTGACCAATACCTACAGTTATAGCGGTGTACTGATCCACTGATGCAAAAAGTGGCTTCATCAGAAAAAATAATGGTTTTTAAAAAATGTGATTTTGATCACATCGTAACATTCTTTACAAAATTGCAATCCGCGGTCTGGATCATCTTCTTTTGCCTCGTGAATTAGGTGTACTTTGTACGGATGATATTTTTCTTTTTTAAACAATTTTACAATAAAACTGTGGTGCACGTTGTTATCTAGGGGAAGTTGCCCTGTAGAAATATGGTGATGTTCCTCTGCTTCAAGTAACAATTTTAATTTTGTTTCATCGCTTATTCGCGGTCAACCTTCTCGAGATAAATCTTTTACACTTCCAGTTTCCGTAAATTTGGCGACCAATTTACTTACTGTAGGTCTTGCAATTGGAGGCTTGTCAGGATGTGCCTGATTGAATAACTCACAAGTTTCCGCATGAGTTCTTAGCCTACTGCCGTACCAACCATTACTAAAATCTCGCTTCTTTCCCGTTCAGTTAAATTTGCATTTTTTGTCCTTAACTTCAAAATTTAGATTGCCTTTTTACAATTTAGATAACTTTCAAACTTTTCCCAGCTAAGTTGATTTTCATTAAATATTTGTTAAATTTATTTTTGTGTAAAGTGCCAATTCCTTTACATCACCGTTGAAACAGTAAGAAGGTCTAACAAAAAAGTGAAAGTTGTAATTGAAAAAAAAAAGATGATGACTTCATTGTGCAAAAACCAATTAAGTCGTTAAAAAAAAATTACCCAAAAGACGGTATTTCAAAAACAAAAATTGACCTGCCCGAGTGATTTTCTTAAAAACATTATAGAACGCTTATATGAATTTTGTTTCAAACTTTATCACCACACCGTATATTTATTAGGTAATTTATTAAATACTTTTTACCTCTAATTCCATATGCCCTGCCTGTAAATTTGACCAGCAGCCGCCACTGGTTAATATCAATACTAGTTGAGAAAAGATCTTATTTTATTTTATTTACAATTTAATTAAATAAAAAATCTATATTATTAACATATTTTAACAAAACAAAAACACTTGGAATATTTTTAAACATTAGAAATTAGAAAAGATCAGAAAAAATATTTTGTGTAATATTTTAAATATTTTTCAGTTTTTAAAATTTATTATTATATTTCCTAAACGCGATAATAAGATAATAAAACATAATAGTTCTGTGTATTGATATTTTTTCATAACAAATTACATTTTACTTATAAATCTAGTCATAAAAACTAGGATATAATAGCTGAGATTAGTAATAATTTACCTAATTAAATTCGATAATGTAACAGATAACTTTATCAATGCACCATTGTCACAATAAATTATCTTTAATTAACCTCAACCTTTATCCGTTATATGAGAAGTTTTCGTAACTTCATTAATAGATGGTGCTGCACATTACATAAAATACGTGAACCTATTTATATATTCCTTTTAATATTAATATGTAACTTATCTAAATATATATTTTTATACAAATATAGTTTAATATCTAAATGTATTCTAAACAATATACAAAATTAGAAACATC
This sequence comes from Melolontha melolontha, assembly GCA_935421215.2. Taxonomy (NCBI): domain Eukaryota; kingdom Metazoa; phylum Arthropoda; class Insecta; order Coleoptera; family Scarabaeidae; genus Melolontha; species Melolontha melolontha. Next base: position 62,649,083 of record OW285241.1, on the reverse strand, counting down.
GGTATATTTTAAAGCTGTCAATTTTCGTGAAAGTCATGAATGTCATGATTCTTATTCGATTTTCTTTTAGTAGGTACTATGTTTAGCTGCGTATTTTTTATGATTAAATATATTGTTTTTTAAGAATATGGTACTGAACCGCCGATAAATATATGCGATTTTAATACACGTTTTCGTATTTCTTTATACATAATATTATACACGGTAACATTGTATCAAATATCGAACTTTTAGCGTAGTATTTGAAATGCAATATTTGCGATAGGAAATATTGTAAAATTCCCTCATTATTTTCGAGATACAAAATACTCCATATGTTTTCAGCCCAACAGAAAGTATAAAGTTTTTAAAATTGAATAAATTGTGTTTTTCAATATAATTTTCAACAATTTCAATGAACTCCTTGCAGCGATTAATTAATCATTTCATACCCTTCTAAAAATAATCTGATATTTTCCCCCTCAAAATTTGAATTACGACTGCTAGCAACTCAATATCATCATAAAAAGTCATAATGTCTCATGAAATCTTTTCTTAAATAGGAAAATAAATAATAGTTACCCGGAGCCATATCAAGAATATACAGTGGATATTCAATTTCGTGAAAGCCACGTTCGCAAATAGCAACCATTGAAACTGCAGCCGTATGAGCGAGCGGATTGTCTCTCAATTTAGGAAACAATCAAGCATAATAACGGGTGTTCAGAAACATTCGAAGTCAAGTGGGCTCTGAACAAAAAATCGTATATCTTTACTTAAGTATCTGATTTGTAATAATTATTAAATGTCAACTGTTGTCTGTCAAAAATTGTCAGAATCTAATATCGAAGATACTAATTTATATTTTTTAATTTTGAAAATGGTATTTACTAACGTACACAAAGCATTCATGGTTGAAGCATATTTTTGAAATGGTCAAAAGATCGATGGCCAGTGGAAGTATTCAATTCAAGCTTGTTTGGAAGAATTTCGAGATGAATTTCCCAACCTTGCTTTTGATTATAATACTTTTCAGTGTACACTAATCAGAATTGTTCCAGTTTTTCGACAAACTGGTTGTGTGGGACGCCAAGAGGGTTGGTGGGCGACCAAAAGTCCGGACAGAAGAAGTGATTGGGAATGTTAGAGAAATAATGACTGATGCCCCTAAAACTTCAGTAAGAACTCTTGCTCAACAAACCGGGTTGTCAGTTGGTTCTTGCCATAAAGTTTTAAAAGAAGATTTACAGTTATTCCCATATCGTATAACTTGTTTGCAAGAAATCTTCGATATTGATTATCCGCGACGAGTAGTATTTTGCGAATGGTTTACAAATAATTTTAATGATGATGTCCTAGACAAAACTTTCTTTTCAGACGAAGCATGGTTTCATGTTAATGGATATGTTAACTCGCAAAACATGAGAATGTGGAGTGATACAAAGCCCAATAATTTTTATGTTGAAGCTCCTTTACATCCTCAGAAAGTTGGTGTTTGGTGCGCTATAAGCAGAAGAAAGATTATTGGTCCAATTTTTTTAAATGATACCTTGACTGCAGAAAGATATCGACAGGAAATACTATTGCCTTTCTTTAATCAACTTCGCGATGATGAACTAGCTTTGGGATACTTTCAACAAGATGGTGCTAGAGCTCACACAGCGGGGGAAACAATGAATATGTTACAAGAAGTGTTTGGAAATCGTTTAATTAGTTTGAACAGCGATCATGAATTCCCTCCACGATCTTGTGATCTTACACCGTGTGTTTACTATTTACCGCCTTTTTTAAAAAATTCAATTTATCAAGTACCAGTGCAAGATTATATCTCCAAGACAGAATTATAAATAAAATTAGTGAAATTAGAAATATTCCCACACTGCAAAATGTATTTAGTAGCATTCGGAGGAGGTGCGTAAAATGCTTGGAAGAAGGTGGTGGACATTTTCAACATCTTTTATAATTATGGTCATTATTGTTGGTAATTTATACAACTACAATTTATGATATTTATTATAAGGTTGTAATCTAAGGACTCTATAAACAATTTATTTGTTTCAAATTTATTTTAAGCCATTTCTTACAATAATATATTGAATGTTAGTATATTAAACTTGTACGATAACTAGATACTATTGTCACTATAAGATGAATAAAACCTTTTCTTGTAAAGTTATTTCCTCTTTATTCTGCATTGTCTTTTTACATGTTACTACAGATTAGATGAGCTTTATTACACAAGAACGAACAGCATAATTAATTGGATTATGTAATTTTTTCCAGTTATCGCACGAAGAGGTGCTATTGTTCAGCAAGAATTCTCTAAAATATCAAAATACTTAATTTGAAATTTGCAAATTAATTACTGTTACCTTCTAAAATCATTATTTGACTAGTTTATATTAATTAATATGTCATATTGAAGTAATATATTTCGACATAAACTGACATTTGCGTGTATGATAACCTATAAAATTGTATTAAGTAAATGTATCAATCTATATCAGACATGACTTCATATTTTCATGGACTACTTTGACTTCGAATGTTTCTGAACACCCGTTATATGCTGTTGACAGTTGTACTGCGATCTTTAAAGTCAATCAGGAAAATTCCCTTACAATCTTAAAATATTAGGACCATAAGTAGTAAGGTATAAGGTATAGGTAGTAAGTTAGTAGTATAAGTGTGTACACGTGTGTGAGCCGTTCTCCAGAAATTATAGCTGAAGTTTAGGAGGCCTATTCTAATTTGCTGAAGATAAACTTCGAAGATAAATTTTATGATAAGATTACATGCATATGCATATATAATGTATGTGCATACATATCGATATAGCAGTAAACACCCATACAAAAATACTGGAAAGAAAAACGTAGTTTTTTTTTCCCTTTTCTAAACATATCACATCTTCTATTATGAATAAAATTGAAAATATTCCGGACGATGTTTCTCGGAATATAATAATTCGAACAATTACGGATTTAACAAATAAGCAAACTGAAATATTAAAAAACGAAATTAGGGATATAAAAATACAGATAAACATAGATAAGGAACAAGTACTGGGAGAGATATACAAGTTGAAGGAAAAATACCAATACTTAGAAAAATCATTAAAGAAAAACAACATCATAATTTTTGGTTTAGAAGTAACTGACAATAACCTATTGAACTATGCCCTAAACATTTTCAAAAGTCATCTAAAAATCGATATAACGGAAAATGATATCAGTGATATTTACAGTATAGGTAAAAATAAGGATAAGAGACCAGTAGTTGTTAAATTTATATCATTTCTAAAAAAGAAACAAATATTAAACAATGCTAGAGGATTAAAAGGAACTAACATTATTATATCTGAAGATCTAACAGTAGAAGAGCGTGCTAGAAATAAAATATTGAGAAAACATTTACAAATAGCACGTGAGAAAAAGTTGAATGCCTACATAAAAAATAATAGACTTTATATTAATGGAGATGTCTATAATACTGAACAGCTAGAAGGAAAGGAAGGCGAGAATAATGAAATTATAATTCCAGAGCAATTATCAAATAGTGCTCCACCAACCCCAACCATCTGAAAGGCAATTTCGGAGGCAGTACCTTCTCCTACCGAAGAAAGAAATACTATTGAAGAACAAAGCAGTGCCAATACATCTACCTTTACACCGATAAAACTATGTGATGTTCATGAAGAAAACACGGCACAAAGTACTGATAAACCTAGAAAACTGAGATCTGCATCGGCTTCAGAATCCATGCAAGCTAGACCCTTGGTCGCTGAGCGTTCCGGAAATGTCAAGAAACAAACTGCTGCCACAAAATCTGGAAAAGAAAATAAGTAAATTGGAAACAATAGATTTGTAAGTAGTTTTAAGTGTAAATAATAAAATGTAATAAATGTGTTCAGATTCCTTTCTTCGCTCACGTGTTTTGCTATATTTAAAATTGTGCTATGGATTCATATATTAGAGACTGTTTTATATTTAAATTTATATTTATTTTACTCTTGTATATTTAAGAACTAATAATAACACACACATCATACTGGTATCATATGTTTTATTCTAGACCCGCCTACAGACAGACTGCCAACTTAATACCTAAACCTGTTTTACATCAAACACTATTATAGCCTTTATTACATTGAACACCTTCCCCTCAAAGATCTATTCGTTGGGGTGGTAACACTTGGCGTCCATATCGAGTGATCTTATTACTAATAACATTTGTTTTACATGCAAGTTTTGAAGGTATTTCAACATTATGATTTGGGACCAAAGTTGGTTCATCTATCTCTTGGTTGTTATGGTTATTATTATCACTATGTGTACCTTGTGATTTTATTTTTTCATTTACCTGTTCTTCTTCCGGGTGTTGGTCTATTCCTAGTTCTGGTAATAATATCAAGTCAACTGGCTGGGGTTTTGCTATTGATAGTTTTATTTGACTTGAGTTGCGTCTTACTATTTTATTGTTATATTCTTTCCGTACCCAGTATGATCTTGGTTCTTTCGCCTTTTCGATGACAACTGCTTTATACCAAACCTTGTCCTTGGAACTTTTAATTACTATTTTGTCTCCGTTCTTATACTCTTGAATTCGTTTACGGCTTCTTTTATCGTAGTGTAACTTTGTATGTTCTTTCTGTTTACAAAGTTGTGGATAAATTTGGTTTTGAATTTTAGGTTCTAACATCTTACTAGTTATTGGTAATTGTGTCTTCAGTAGTCTACTTTGGAGAATTTGACTTGGAGATGCCTTTAAATATATTATTGGCGAGTTGTTATATTCCATTAATGCTTCTCTGTAGTCAGTGTTTCAAGAAAACTTTTGCGTAAAATTTGTTTGCCTATACTAACAGCCTTTTCTGTGCTACCATTACTTTGATGGTGGTGCGGAGAACACGTTACTATGGTGATGTCTTTATTTCTGTAATACTCTTTACATTTATTTGACAGAAATGGTATATTATCTGCTACTATGTACTCCGGATATCCAAATCTTGTAAAAACATCTTGCATAATATTTATAGTAGATTCTGCTGTCTTGTCTGGCATTGCTCGTATTTCAATCCAATGTGAAAAATGATCAATTACCGTTAAGTACGCTTTTCCTCCAAATTCCAATATATCAACACCTATTTTATTGAATCTTAGTTTAGGAGCTTCGTGAGGCAATAGAGGTTCTTTGTAATCATGCGGCATAAACATTTCGCAAGTTCTACATTGTTTAATATATAATTTAACATCCTCAGTCAAACTTGGCCAGAAGAACAAACTCCTCGCTTTGTTTATTGTTTTGCTCATACCAATATGATCTTTATGCAATACTTTTAGGATTGTCATTCCAAGTTTTTTAGGAAGCACAATTTTGTCGTTTACAAATACAATACCTGCTTCAACATATATATCTTCTTTGATGTTGTAATATGGTCTCAATTTTGATTCAACCTTGTTTGATTTAGGCCATCCATTAAAATAATAATCAATTATTTTTACTAGTGTCTGATCATTTGATGTTCCTGTTCTAAATTCGGATTTCTTCTCATCACTCATGGGTAAGTGTCTGGATACAGAATGTATAATCTCTATCATTTCTGCGTCGTATGTGACGTGTGGTAAAAATGATCTTGATAACATGTCTGCAAAGTGTATTTCCTTACCTGGCACATAATATACATTAAGAGAATATTTCATAAGTTTTAATCTTAGTCGCTGTAATCTAACAGATCCTATTTTACAGATAAGCTTGTTCATAATAGTAGAGTATCTCAGCCGATTCTAACACCTCCTCATTGACCTTGATCGCATATATATTGGCGATCAAGGTCAATGAGGAGGTGTTAGAATCGGCTGAGTAGTCAAGGTCATTTAAAGGTCGAAGCAGGTTATTAAAAAGTCACACCAAAGTCAATGTCATTTCCAAGGTCAGTCAAGGTCATGAGAAGGCCAAGGTCGTACCAAGGTCAAGGGAATTTGAAGGTCAATAACATTTGAAGGTCAAGGGTGTTTGAAGGTCAAGGACATTTGAAGGTCAATGACATTTGAAAGTCAATGGCATTTGAAGGTCAAACGTATTTGAAGGTCAAGAGCATTTGAAAGTCAATGACATTTGAAGGTCAAGGTCATTTGAAGGCCAAGGTCATTTGAGGGTCAAGCGTGTTTGAAGGTCAGGACATTTGAAGGTCAAGGGTATTTGAAGGTCTAGGGCATTTAAAGGTCAAGGGCATTTGAAGGTCAAGGTCATCTCTTAGAGATTACATCGAGGTAGGGGTTCAACCGTGAATATATAAATAATAACGAATGAATTTTTCTATCATAAAGTGTTAAGTTTTCTTAATATTTGTTTGAACATATAAGTAGATATGGGTGCTGCACACGAAAGAAAAAGTAGAGTGATTGTAGTGGAATTAGAATGGAATAGTGATGATGAGTTAAGTGAAGCTGAAGACGATATCGAGGACGATATTGAGGAGGAGCAAGGAGATGATATAGACGAGGTAGATATTGAGGAGGAAGAAATTGAGGAGGACATATTTGAAATAGAGACGATTATTTTAATCGATGATATGGAGAGTAGAATGTATGACTTTGATTAATTGGATTGATTATACATATAATGCTAAGATGTTTATTGTTGCTAGTATAAATAAGTCAATGTAATTTATAAGTTTGAAATGTTTTCACACATAAAATAGTATAATATTAAGCATGACCTTCGACGAGGTGTATATATGGTGATGGTCGTTTCATTCCAGCAACAGTTGAGCCGGTACAGTGGAAGTGTTGTTTCTATTCAGTGCATATTTGTAAAATAATAAGTCAATATGTTTGAATGTAAATACTGTGGGAAGACGTTTACTCGAGGAGATAACAGAAGTCGCCACATGTTAACTTCTTGTAAAGGGAAGAGAATGAAATTTAGCGATAACGAAGTGGAATTAATGAAATGTGATATCTGTGATGTATATGTAGAAACAAATTGTTATACTGCACATATCCGCAGTACTTTACACCGTACTAAAGCGTTCGTAATAATCAATAATGGTGTAAAGAAGAGTGTTGGCACGTTCGGGGATAGAATAGTAAGTTATCAAGTATGTGATTCGTCTCGCATATACGTTGATGTGGAAGAATTTGCAAATAATATTAGGGAGAAAGTGATAGCACTTATGGATAGTATTCTAAGTATACATACTTCTATGAAAGTGAATTTGGAATTGTATGGTTTATATTATATATTGACGAAGGAAAATGTAGAAATAAAATCGTTTAATACTCGAAATAAAGTCATAACCCATGGAAGTAATTTATATGAGCTATACGCAGATTTTATTGATGAGATTAAGAATAAAATGAGTGAATTTCAGGAGCGCGATTCAGGTAAAATAAGATTATTGTTAATTCCTCACAGTGTTATAAATTACTATTTTTATTATATTTCAGGGTGGACATTGAGCAACGTTTTATATTTGGAAGTAAATATGAATAAGTTTAGTCCATTGAGAGGTTCCACTTATATGGACTTACCACCATCAATAAAGAAAAAGAAGGCTATAATAAATGTTCAAAATTCTGACAACAAATGTTTCGCTTGGGCCGTTACTTCTGCTTTAAGGGAACCAGTAGGACTCCCGCAAAGAGTTTCATCGTATCCACATTATAGTACAGTTGCAGATTTTACTGATATACATTTCCCTGTAAATTTAAAAGATATCCATAAGTTTGAAGAGCAAAATAATATATCCATTAATGTATATGGTATAGAAGAATGTTTTCAGAATAATGTGAGAGCTCAAGAAGTAGTGGGCCCATTATATTTTACGAAGCCGAGAAGAATAGTTCATATTAATTTATTACTTGTTACCTCAGAAAATGTAAATTCACATTACTGTTGGATAAAGAATTTGTCGCGACTAGTCTCGTCACAGAAATCTTTATCAGGACATCAAAAATACATATGTGAAGAGTGTTTAATTTTCTTCACATGTGAAGATAAATTACGAAGACATGAAAATGAAGATTGTAAGCAGGTGAAGGCAGTGTTTCCCGGCACAGAATTAAAAATCAATAAGTACGGAGAGGAACTACCAGAATATGTATTAAAATTTGATAAATTTGAACGACAATTAAGAGTTCCTTTTGTGGTTTATGCTGATTTCGAAGCAATATTAAAACCTATTGATACGTCAGAACCGGATCCTTCCAAACCATTTACTGTGAAATGTTTCGAACATGAACCATATTCTTTTGCCTATTATGTGAAATGTAGTTTTGATGATAATCTGAGTAAATTGCGTTTATATCGTGGACAAAATGCAGCCACATCTTTTATTAGAGAGCTAGAAACTGATGTTACTTTTTTATATAGAAATTATTTAAGTAAAGAGGTAGAAATGAAACCTTTAACTGATGAGGAGCGTGATAAATATGAGCAAGAGACAGTGTGTCATATTTGTGAAAAAGCAATAGCAGTCCCTGAAGAAAAAGTTCGTGACCATGATCATATGACAGGATTTTATCGGGGTGCAGCACATATGGTATGTAATATAAATTATAAAGAGCCCCGATATATACCTATTATCTTTCATAATTTGTCAAATTATGATACACATTTGTTTGTAAAAGTGCTGGCACTGGAAAAGGAGGATGTAAATGTTATTGCACAAAATAAAGAGAAATATATTTCATTTTCCAAAAAAGTTCACGTGGGAGATATAATAGATTGTAATGGTAAGAAAAGAAACGTGTTCTACAAGTTGAGATTTATAGACTCATTTCGATTTATGAATTCCTCTTTGACGAAATTATCATCTTATTTAGACAATGAACAATGTGAGGAAATTAGAAGATATTATATGGGTGAAAAATTTGAATTAATCCGACAGAAGGGTGTATTCCCATATAACTATGTTACGTCTTATGAAGCTCTTTCATTCTCGGAATTACCCAACAAAGAGTGCTTTTATGATATACTATCAGATAGTGACATAAGTGATGAAGACTATTGTAGAGCTCAAAGGGTTTGGAATTTATTCGATTGTAAAACACTAGGACAATATAGTGATATATATATATATACAATCAGATGTATTATTACTAGCAGATGTATTTGAAAATTTTCGAAACATTTGCCTGCACAATTACAAATTAGATCCTGCACATTATTTTACTTCTCCAGATTAAGCTGGGATGCTATGCTGCGTATGACGGGTATTAGTTTGGAACTATTAACAGATGCAGATATGTTTCACTTTTTTAAAAGCGGTATACGTGGAGGTGTGAGCATGTGTTGCAAAAGAATGGAAAAAGCTAACAACGAATTCATACCGGATTTTGATTCATCCGAAGCGAAAAAATATATTCTATATTTAGATGCAACGAATTTATATGGTTATGCTATGTCATTCAGTTTACCAGTTAGTGATTTTCAATGGTTAACAAATGAAGAACTACCGACGATGGATATACAAGCCTTAGAAGACGATGGAGATTATGCTTATGTTTTCGAAGTAGATTTAGAATATCCTGCAAATCTTCACGAACAGCACAATGACTTTCCTTTTTGCCCCGAACATGTTATTCCACCTAATTCAAAGTATGGTAAATTGATTCCAAACCTTGTCGATAAATCAAATTACGTCATACATTACTTAACTTTGAAACAATGTCTTAATAATGGTTTGATATTACGAGGAATACGTCGAGGAATTAGATTTAAACAAAGTACTTGGTTAAAGAAATATATTGATTTCAATACAAAAAAACGAAATGAATCCACCAACGAGTTTTTTAAACAGTTTTATAAATTAATGGTGAATAGTATATTTGGAAAGACGATGGAAAATGTAGAAAATCGAGTAAATATAAAATTGGTTTCACATTGGGAAACTATTCATAAAAGGCTTGGCGCTGAGGCGTATATAGCAAAACCAAATTTTAAATCTTGTAAAATCTTTTGTGACTCTCTTACAGCCATCGAATTAACAAAGGTACGTGTAGATTACGTAAAACCTATATATGTGGGATTCACAATTTTGGAACTAGCTAAGAGGGTAATGTATAGTTTTTTCTATGGTTTCTTAAAACCTTTGTATGATACAGACGTTTCATTATTGTATACAGATACAGATTCATTGATTATAAGTGTGCAAAATTATAATGTATATAATGATATAAAAGAACATTTACATATGTTTGATACATCGAATTTTACTGTCGATAATATTCATGGAATACCTCCCACTTCACCCAGGTTGGGAAAAATGAAGGATGAATATGCTGGAAAAATTATTGAGTATTTTTATGGAACAGGTGCTAAAGCTTATTGTCTAAAACTACTTGATAAAACTGTAAAAACTGCAAAGGGAGTGAAGAAATACGTTATTGATAAAAATTTATCAGTAACTGATTATAAAACTGTGGTGGAAGATGATGGAAATATAATGAGGAAAATGTACATATTCCGTTCTGAATTATACACAATATATACGGAATTGAGGAATAAAGTTGCTCTCTCATCTAAAGATGATAAACGATATATTCTCCCTGATAAAAGCAATACTTTGGCGTGGGGTCATTATAAAATAGAAGGCATTACACGGGAAGAAAACTTACAAAATATTCTTTTAGGACTAAATGCTCTGACATAGATATCTATTTTTTTGTAAATGTATTAGTCATTAATGTATTTTAGCAATGATATAAATTATGTGCATCTTTTGTAAATGTGTCTTATAAATAATTGTAAGTTGTTTAATCCAACTTGATATTAGTTAATTCTACTTATTTGTATTAATTATTTATAAAATAAAAAACATTTGAAACTTATTTAGTACTTTTTATTTTAAATTATATGATCAGCTAAACCTCTACAACACATTATCCTTAGAAATCCAAGAGTTGTGTGATGAAGGCATGCCAAGCCACTTTACGAGAACTTTACCCTTCTGTCGTCGTATAATTTTTTCAACAAGATATACGTCCGGATGCTTCACTTTCAGCAACTCTGATTCGTAAAACCCCCCTAAAATATTCTGTTTTTGCGAATCTTGTAGTAGATAGGTACTGGGGAAGGTATTTTGAACTTTTCTTACTGTGAATATCTCATTTGACCAATTTGGCGTATACATTTTAGAAACACGTGCCTGTATTTACTGATACGAACGAAGTCTCCCACCTTAAAATTTGAAATTCTTGGATCACCTACTTTAATATTACTATAAACTTTTTATGCTTAACTGCTACAGGTTTGTGCCTTGTTGTTCGATGTACGGTATTATTATAATCTTTGACTAGTCCTTGCAACATATCTATCCAACGATAATTCCCATTGAAGCTGAATTCCTTCCACATCTTATTTTTTAGGGTTCTATTAAAACGTTTGACAATGGAACTTTTGAGATTGGAATAGGTAGTGTAGTGATTAATATTATACTGATCCATAAGCTTCTTGAAATGAGAGTTGAAAAATTCCTTTCCTTGGTCGCTTTGAACGTTCTTCGGAATATTTTTTTTTCCCAGTTGAGAGTAATGATTTCATGGCGTTCATTACTTCAATCGCTGTCTTATTTTTATTGGAATTGCCCAGGCGAATTTCGAAAATGTGTTTATACATACGAAAATGTATTTGAAATTGTCGTTTTCTTTTGCGTATGGTATCATTTCAACCAGATCGATTTGAAATAAGTCCCACAATCCTTTTATGATGACCCGACGTCGAGTAAACCTCCTCCGAGCTGGTCTATGTATTTCATTTACAACATCCCTCCTAATTGACGACATTTCCTTCGATGACTATTTCCGCAAATACTGCTTCTGTTTTTGGTGGCGTAGGTTTGGTACCAACGTATATCAACCTAAACGTTGTTCCTTCTGTCAATTTTATCGGTCTCTTGGAATTAAATAGTTCCTTATCAATTTGCAGTGTTGTTAATTTCTCGTTAGAATAGTGTACATTTATAACCTTCCCACGATATAATTTATTCTTATATAAATAAGTCTGTTTCGCCAATGACGTACTTGGAAGGTCAATGGAACCGTCACTATATATTGGAATAATATAGTTGGAAGTTGCTGTTGCACTGGGAGAAGGAATATTTTTTTCTATACATTTGTTATACTTCTTGAAATTTAGGATGTTTGAGAAAGTCTGAGACTACGTCTACATCCATTAAATGTCTCTTAATGACATGCTTGTTTATGTGTCTTCCAAATTTATCTATTGTCATCGTTACCTATCATTGGTGTCGAAATATAAACTGTCATACAACCAAGAATTTACAGAATATACAGAGAGACTATTTTATAATTTTTGACTCTTTCAACTCCTCTATTATTGACAATATCTCGTTCTGGTGCCCTGAGTGACCGGCATCCTTCGATGCTACTAGTAGCCTCAATCTATCACACAGTTTATTCACATCGTCCCAGTACTTATATTCAATTTTACTTTTAGGTACAACCATCTTTTGCATGGATACCTTATTTGACAAACCTAAGCCAGTCTTCCAAGTTCGACTCCACCAAACTTCAGGTTTCTTCCCTTGTATAATAGGTTTTATAATTGATTTGTATTTAAAACCTTTACTGGCTGCAAACTTCCTATCAGGATCAGTAATCAACTCGATGAGAGTTTGTATCACTGAGAATAAATTTATAATTCTTTGCATCAGCATATAAAAATTTCCCTGGTTTCTTCTTGAAAAGCAATTCTAGTAAACCTTTTGTTGCCTTATAAGTGAATTGACCGATGATAATGTTGGGTCCATCAAATCTAACATCAGCGTTTCCAATTTTTAAATCCCCACCGACTTCGTGAACACCATATTTTTCATCAAATTCATCGTTTTCATCGGTCATTAAACCGATAAGATATGGCCGTATAGTACGATCATAATCTCTCAATGATTCTTTAACTTCATCCGTTTCTAGAAGGGTTTTATTCAACGATTTGTTAGCAATTATCGACTTAGCTGGACGCGTACTCAATAGTGATACGGCATGTGCCATTGATTTATCTAAATCCATACTTCCACTTGTATCTGTTTCGTCTTCTTTACTTCCATCTTCTTCCCTTCCTTCTGGAGTTTCTGGCAACAGGTGACCTATGTAGTTATCTTCTAAGAATGTAGGTTGTGTGAATGACGTTGACATCTTAGGTGTTGGGGCATCTGGTTCAGAGTCCAGTGTTGCTAGAACTTTAGATGTTCGAGGTGTAGTACCAACTCCTTCCAATTTGCGCTTGGTTGGGGAAGAATGAGTGTATGGGCTAAACCAGGACACATGTTTTCGAAGGTGTCCCTTGCCGTATAATAGACGTTCCTTGTACTGCTGCATAGGATTTTTCTGGAAAAATTTCAGACCATGTGTCTGGTGTATCCTCCATAGCGTCCTTCGAGTGGGAGGTTCTAATTTGCTTCGGAATGGTACTACCTAATTTCACGGCAATTTCTTGCAAAGGTTTGGATATAGGTGCATACTGTATATCAATATCTCTTTGAGACTTCGCGATATCAGCCCTTAGTGTTCTCAATTTTTCTTTTAAAACTGTGCGAGCTTTTACTAAATTATTTATTAATTTATCATCCATGTCTCTTTACTATTTAACGAATACTTAAATACTGATGTAGATTTCCTAAAGTAGGATCCTTTTAATGGTGTTTTTAGAGGAACTTATTGTAAATGTATATAAGTATCAAAACCTAAACGGTATCTTCCTTCATTATACTTACAGTCAGTATCGATAAATAATAGACCAAATTATTTCTTCCAACACATTCTGCATACGTTCAAAAACTGTTCAAAACTTAAGTCATGGATGTGATCGTTAAATATATGTTTCAAATTAGTACCATCTTGTTGAAATAAAATTAAAAGATTTGTATTATCCCTCAACAATTGTTTAGGAACAGCACTATATGTTTGAATTAAATAAAAACAATCTAAATTCCGATTCCTACCGAAAGAGAAGAACTGCTTGACAATATTCAAATTAATAGTGGGTATATCGTCAAAAATAAGATATTCATATTTCTGTTGATGAAGAGATCCACAGCCGATGTAAATATTTTTGAAGCGCAACCCATTAGGATGTAATAATAAAGTAAGGAGGGCATTCGTTTTACCACATCCTGAAGGACCCACTATTAGTGCTCTCTTACAAGTACCACCAAATAGATTGCTGTGTCGGTTAAAATTCTTCTCATTAAATACGGAATCGTAGTTGTATAAAGGTAATGATAATGGTTGTGCTTCTAGCTGCATACTGCACTTTATGAATTCACGATGTATACTGAACCATATTAGCTTTAGACGCTTCTTATTAATTGAAAAAGCAAATTTCTACATCTTAAATGACATTAAATTTTATTATATTTATTTACATTATTTACATTTCATTATATTTTTACAAAATTCTTTCAATGGAGACTGTGGTTAAATAATAATTTAAAAAAGGTATATAACCCCTTACCACAATTATTAGTCGTATCCTAAATACGTATTTCGACAACTAAGTTATCATCATCAGTAGGTAAAAACTACTAATTAAAGTCACACGGGGCACAGTAAAGTGAGATAAACGCTTCCGCACAACTACTATACACTGCAACCCTGTAAAGACTAAATTTACCATGCACATCTCAAACTACGAGACAAAACACTTGCTTCTTAGAAAAGGTTTTAAACATGTGTTAAAATATCGAACAAAGGGACGACAAAAATTCTTCTCTAAAGAAGGCGCCTACTAAAAACGATTTTAAAGCTACGGTGACCTACTAATAAACTAAATGAAACACCTTATATTTCCACAAAACACTAGTATATTTAACTGTATGAGCATTTCATGTGCAATGTACAAATTAATAGTTATTATTTAAACGTGTTATTTCGAGTAAGCAGGTAGTGACAAAATCTATATTGGGTAGGAGTGTAAAAATTTTCCATTAACAAATGGTTATGGTTAAAAAGTCGTATATATATAGTAAAGGCCGAACTCTCATTGCAAATTCTGAGAAAGACAAAATTAATGTCTGGTTTTTCACGTGTAACGCCCCTTCTTAATTTTGTCTTTTCTCAGAATTTGCAATGAGAGTTCGGCCTTTACTATATATATACGACTTTTTAACCATTTGTTAATGGAAAATTTTTACACTCCTACCCAATATATATTTTGTCACTACCTGCTTACTCGAAATAACACGTTTAAATAATAACTATTAATTTGTACATTGCACATGAAATGCTCATACAGTTAAATATACTAGTGTTTTGTGGAAATATAAGGTGTTTCATTTAGTTTATTAGTAGGTCACCGTAGCTTTAAAATCGTTTTTAGTAGGCGCCTTCTTTAGAGAAGAATTTTTGCCGTCCCTTTGTTCGATATTTTAACACATGTTTAAAACCTTTTCTAAGAAGCAAGTGTTTTGTCTCGTAGTTTGAGATGTGCATGGTAAATTTAGTCTTTACAGGGTTGCAGTGTATAGTAGTTGTGCGGAAGCGTTTATCTCACTTTACTGTGCCCCGTGTGACTTTAATTAGTAGTTTTTACCTACTGATGATGACAACTTAGTTGTCGAAATACGTATTTAGGATACGACTAATAATTGTGGTAAGGGGTTATATACCTTTTTTAAAATATTTTTACATATTAAAAGACATTAAATTTATTATTTTATATCAAATTTGTGCAATATTTGCTTTATTATTTAAGTTACTAGCTGTACACAAGCTTTGGCATCGGTAATATTCCTGATGGAAATGGTGGGTCATATCCTGATGGAAATGGTGAAGGTGGACGTGTTGAAAATGGTGAAGTACAAATGTAGGAAATGGTGAAGAACAAACGTTGGAAATGGTGAAGCACAAAAGTTTGAGATATGAAAATAATAATAAACAAAATTAATAATATTAATTTTGTTTATTATTTTCATACCTCTTCAGCAGTTCTCTGATGACCTTCTGTGGGGCCATCGCCACCGGTTTTGGCACCGGTTGGGCAGGTGTGTGAATTTCTTCATCATCATTTGATGATCCCCAAGAGTCATTCGCTATCTCTGAATACGGCGGCGGCTTCAGTGATGATGCTTGCGGCCGCGGTGTTGATGTTTGCGGCTGTGGTGTCGGCGGTGGTGTTGTAGGTGCTGGTGTTGTAGGTGTTGGTGGTCCTGGTGTTGATGGCATCGCTGCCGATACCGATACATTGAGTATCGGTGAACGGCGGCCTGGTGGCGATGTCACCGTCACCAGCACTTTAGTAGGTGCGGAAGTATTTAGCTGGAATTCCTGTAAATGTAATATCTTTATATTGAGCTCCATGAAAAAGGTTAAAATCAACAAACATATTAACACTATTTCTTCTGACGAATATCACCCCATGGAAAAGATAATGTAAATATTCCCAAATCCATACTTCCTTACCAGATGTCACCCCAGGATATTGACAGTTAGACAGTTATCCTTACAGTAATATACAGTGATATATTAACTGTAAGGATGACTGTAAGGATGTTGACAGTTACATTTACTATAAATATTACTATTGTAAGGTGGAAGGATGGACAGTTATATTTACTGTAAATATTACTACAAATATTACTGTAAATATTTCCAAGTCATTATTCCCAAATCATACTATTACGGTCTATGTCTACGTACGAGGGTCTAACTTCGTTATTGAACATATCAATAAATCAAAGTCTGCAGTGCAAAATTTAAAAGCATGTAATTAGTTTAAAGTACCAATAAATCAATCTGTAGTGCAAAGTTTAAAAGCATAATAAATTATCCATCATCACTGTCATCATCAGTACTATTGATATGTTCAACTATCAAAGCTTTGATTTGTCCGAATCGATTTTTCTTCCTCCGGTAAGATTGAACTTTCTCATTAATATGAACATCTGGGATGTTCGTATTAATGGCACCATTATGGAGTTGAAGATACAGGTCGAGGTCTGCGATCCAACCGGATACCTGCTCATTCATATGGGCAAGGGAGGCATCTCTAACTGACGAATTTCTCTCAAGGTGCGACATAACTTTGTCAGAAAGTTCTTTAAAATCCGCAGCGAGAGTGTTGCGTGGTTGACGTTGATGTAATGGAAATGGTTGAGGTTCTGATAAGGGCGGTTGTGTTTGAGGTGCTTGATATTCTGGTTCAAATGGTTGATATTGAGGTGGATGACATTCTTGTTCTAATGAAGGTGGATGTAGTTGAGTTTCTAAAGGAAGTGGTTGAGGTTCTCCATTTGATCTAGGTTCGGAGGCTTGTTTTTGTCTTTGGTAGGGGGTAATCAAAGGCGAAGGGGTAGGCGAAGGGGTAATCAAAGGCGAACGATGGGGCAGCGGTGAATTTTGATCTCGAGGATCTCGAGAAGGATCTGGTTGAGGATCTGATTGAGGATGATCTCGAGAGGGAGGATGATCTCGAGAGGGATCAGGTTGAAGCGGTGGATTGCTAGGTGAATGAGCAGATAGAAATATAACCGATGATGACTCATGTGCCACTACTGGTTTTTCTATAGGTGATAGGCCCACTGGTGGTGGTACTGCAGCAGCTGACATCATTACAGTACCAGAGTGTACCTGTTACCCAGAAGTAGTCTCTTGAGAGTACTACTACTCTCTCTCACACTAGAAATGGGTGTAGAAGCAATTGCATGCGTCAAAGCAACTGTTTGCGTCTGTGTATTTGTCAGTTGTCGTTTTTGTTCTCGTCGCGTCTGTGTATTTGTCTGTTGTCGTCGTTTTTGTTCTCGTTGTTGTTCTCGTCGTTGTTTTTGTTCTAATTTTCGTTGTTCTCGTCGTCGTTGTTGTTCTCGTTGTCGTTGTTGTTGGTATTGTTCGTAATCGAATTGTCGTTGGTACTGTTCGTAATCGAATTGTCTTTTCATTTAAGCAGTTGCTCTACTCATTTAAGCAGTGCCCAGCGGTGCAATAGTAGCAACTTGAGACAACACCGTCGGAAATTCTGTCTCTGTCATAGTAGGAACAAATACGCTAGCAGTTCTCATTACAGCTGCCCTCGTAATTGTTCCGACTACATTAGCAGGGGCAACGGTAGATAGCGCTCTATCTGCCGCCGCCGACAGTATTTCATCATCTATTTCTGGAAATACCAGTTGATCTAGTCCTTGCATAAAAGGTCCTTGATTGGAAATATTAATATTGGAAATATTTATGAGGCTTTCAGGGTTAGGGTTGTCAGTATCAGGGGGAAACACCTGTTGCTGTGAAGTTGGTTGAGGCGAGGTTGGTGTTTCCTAAAGAATAATAAAAATGAGGGAAGGAATCAAATTAATTCGAATTATTTAAATACTGATACTAAACTTTCAATTTCAAATATTGAATTTCAAATATTGAATTATAATTTTATTACTTTTCAGGATACATAAAAGAAGTAATTACTTTCCTACTTTTAGAACACAAAAGAAATAAAATATTTTCAAAATTAATGTATTATAAATGTAATACATTAATTTTGAAAATGCTACATTTCAAATTTTATTCAGATATAAGAAATATATAACAGTGAATAATTAAATAAACAAATACAAGAAAAAACAAATATAAATATAGTAATAATATTAATAATATAGATGTTTACTTACCATTGTATAACTTGTAATGTCTATCCCAGTAAAACTAACTCGTATTTATATGAAAATAGGGGCAATTAATTATGTAAATTAACATTTTAGAAATTTGCATTGACGTCAATTTTGACCTATTACATAATACGTACAAATTTACATTATAAATTTGCATATGTTAATCAAAAATTCCGTCGCATTTTTTGCAAAAGGTCAAGTCTCAATTAATTATGTAAATTTACATTTTAGAAATTTCCATTGACGTCATTCTTGACCTATTACATAATACATGTACAATTTGCATTATAAATTTGCATATGTTAATCAAGGTCAAGTTGACATTTTAGATATTAGGTGTGACCTTGAACACCGGGAAAATTCCCAAATTCTTCAGTTCTTCATCGAAAAGTGGAGGGGGAAATTTCCGAATGTAGGTCACCGTGGGGGGGGGGTGCCCCAATCCCCACCTCCGCGCGCTCACTCCGCGCTATCGCGCTCCGTGGCGTCGCTACGGTGTGGATTGGTTCGGGGGCTCGCCCAACCCCCCTGTTCTCTCTCTTTTTCTTTTTTTCTTTTTTTCCCTTTTTTTTCCTTTTTCCTTTTTTTCTCTTTTTTTCCTTTCTCTCTTTTTCTCCTTTCCCTTTTTTCCTTTGTTTCTAGAAAACCCTCCCACACCCCTCGTCTAAATTCAATACCTAACATTGTATTAATAAAAAAATTTAAACTCAAGTATTTATTTATAGCTACATACATAAGTACATTACAAACATTAATACACTATATTAATACAAAAACTATAAATCATTCTATCTACACATATAGCAATTTCTTCTCCTAACAGGTCCATCAACAACATCACCGTCAATTACATAATGACTTACACATGGTCTACATCCAATTAAATCAATATCTTCTTGATAACTTCTAGGTAATCGACGCCAAACAAATTCTAAACTCAAACATCCTATATTGCTCATTAAATATGTCTTAGGCACATAAAATAAATCATCATCATCCAATCCAGAAAAATTTCCATCAATTTCAAGTCGTCGCAACACATTACCAACCCTCTCCACAACATAACTCCCATAGCACTCCACGCATAACCCATTATAACAATAATTAAATATAGCCAACTTTATTATCTTTCAACTTAATTTCTAACAAAAACTTGTACAATCGTTCCACATTAGACAAAGCACAAACAACATAATTACTAACATGAAAACTACAACTTGGTTCTCCTCTTCTAATTTTTTCCGCATATACTAAATCTATTATTCGTCGATCTATAATACGTTTCAAAAAATCCAATTTTTCTCTACCCTTAACAAACACTAAATCAACACCTCTACACAATCGTTTAATTATATCATCAAACTCGCTTGCAGCTAAATAACCACCTTCCCACTTCAAACCATGATGACAATTAAAAGCATATCTTGCAACTTGCCGATCTTCTTCTGCCAATACACCAAAACTCAAAACCGGTTTGAATATAAAATGACTCCTCTTAAATTCACTATCACAAGTAGCCAACTCCTTAGGCATCAAACTATAACTATTAAATCGATACCATTGAAAATCTATAATTATATATTTCTTCCCACTTAAATCCAGCATCTTTAACTAAATCCAGCATCCAGCATCTTTAACTAAACAACCTTCTCACCCAATCAGTAACCATACACTACACAACCACATTCCATAAACTGTATTTATCATATCTCCCACCACCCATCTTACTCCTCAAACAAACAAAAAATACTAATACTGTCGCTGCACCACCTTATATACCATGTATAGCACCTTCCTGATGTGAACAATCAATACCAATTAATGGACACAATTTAAATTGGCTTAATTTTAACATCGGCTCAGTATATTCATGACCATAATAAACTTGTTGAAATCTAGCATACATATTATATAAAACGGCTACACGATTTTCATCAAAATCCACTCCAACATTTTCATATGGATATTTTTTACCATTTAAATAAGCTGTCACATCAGTTAAATTAATTGCATCAAATCTACTCATATTTTGATCCACTTTCCCTTTCTTCCCAGTCTGAAAACCCAAAATAATATATCTAGGTGTCTCTAAATGTGGAGCTGTCTTAATAGCCCAACTATGTTTTGTTGTCTCTGGAATTCCCGGATTTTCATGAATTTCCCATCCTCTAAAAAACATTTCCATTATAGTATTTTTCGTTGTTAATTTAGTTAACGCCAAATCCTGACTTAAACCAACTTTAACATGTGGTACCCGCCATACAATAGCATTAATAGTTAACCTAACACCCTCATTAATAGCAGCACTTGAATTATATATTATATCATTATCATCAGCACATCTCTTCAACACAAGCTCCTGAGACATATTTAAAACTTAAGACTATTTCTTCTGACTTAAAATCTTCTGCGAAACCCATTAACATCTTCAATGGTATACATATACTAAAGTTACCTTTATTATCTAAAACCGGAGCCTTTCCAGTAGAAAATTCCCAACCACAATTTTCCAATTTATTTATATAACTTGGACTATGAGAAAAATATCCTTTCATAGTCGATGTAATACCTACATTTCTTACTATCATCCATCTCCACTCCACTAATCACATATCTGATATTGCTGAACATAAAAGCTGCCGCATTATTAATTAAAAACGCTGTAGCACTAGCCTTACTTTCATCACTAAACAATAGTAACTTCCCCTCAATTAATAATTCTGACTCCGATGGTAAAGTATACTTATCTATTTCTGGTACCACAATTCTAATCTCATCATTATTTTCATATCTTGGTGAACCAAACGGAACATGATTATGATATTCCAACTCCACAATAGAATTATCTATTCGAACCCTTCTTAAAACATCTAAAACTTCCATTTTTAAAATTGTTACTATCACACTTTCACAACAAACTTCTTCTCTAGACAAATATCTTTCTATACTAAAGCATAATCCTCTCTTTATTTCTTAATATCCCAAAATCAACATACCAAAACTCCCTCTCACTTAAATAAATCTACACCAAAACTTTATATCCCATACCTTTCAAAAACCGCCTATTCTCATTTGTTAAACAATTTCGTACCCTCACCCCACCAATAATCCTCCACAACTTATTCACTAATTTCCGTGAAGAATTTCTATTCCTCCTCCACATTTTATTAATACTACTGCTCCTCATTATTCTCCAATTTATAATCTCAATAATTCAAATTAATATGTGAAATATCCAATATTCACCTTTGACATCTATTACTACACACCCTACTTAATCAACAATTGTACCAATACTATTCTTTAATTATTTAAATATTCACTAATATATACAATCATTTCCCTCAATAAATCATTTACTATTCCTAAAACATAAAACATTTATTTTTAAAACCTAACGTCTTCTAATCCTCAAATATATTGTCATCTCTTCACCTCTTAAATCAATTGGTTGACCTATCTGATCTACAGCCCGAATAATATCAGATAATACATTAGTATTTACAGGCATATAAATTTTCTCTTGCGGAACCTCTATAATTTTAAAACCTGGTGGAACATTTGGATAAAAATGATACAAAACATGTGATAATTCACCATTAATGTATGATCCATCTACAATATTACACATAATATCAATAGCACTAATTCTATTTATATCAACTATTTCATCACTATGAATCGGTATCTGTTGTTCTATTACCCTTCTATTAAAACCTAATAAAGAACCAATGGAATTTTCCACTCCAAAATCAATATCTACAGACGCCTTCATAAACACTTTCATAGTATTACTATTACCAGTTAATAAGAAAAAATGTTTTGCTCCTTCTGCAACCCGTAAATGCTAATCGACATATTTCTGTAAATCCATTATATCATAAGTACCCTCCGGAATAATTATCTCCTTCCAGGCACTTGACTTACTTCTTGAATATTTAAAAACATTATTTTTACTAGTAACATTAGAGATAGAATTATAAGTTTGCAAACTTAACATACACATCTCGTATTCACCATTTAAATATATAGGTGGATTCAGCACACAACCCACCTCAGATCCCTTCCCTGTCAAAACAAAAGCCAAATTATTCACACTTCCATTACCATCCGCATCCATTTCTAATTTAAATTCAACTTTCCAAAATCGTTGCACTAATATTTAATAAAACAATCGCAACAAACTCCTTCTTATTTAATAAATCCTTTCAAAAACAATAAACACAAATGTCCGCAATTTTCACTGTTACTGTCTTGATATCTTTCATAGTTATACTGTAAAACACCACCACCATTCGATAATAAATACTTTTCAACCTCAATCGGAGGTCTTAAATCACCGTAACTACCAAAATAATATTACAGCATTATTTTTCTTATATGCTACCCAATGAGTCCCTTCACCAACATCATCATCCAAATTTACTATTCCATTCTCTCTTTTGCGTATAATTTTCGGTAACACATCTTTACTAAAAATACCCCGAAATTTACCAATTCTCCACCTTTGAACATACATCCACAAATCTTTTTCTGTTAAAGGCCTTCGAGGTAAACTGCTTATCAGTTTTTTGAAATAGCACCTTCAGGTAAATAAACACCACAACCAAATTTATACGGCTTTACATATAATCCACTTCCAACAGATACACCACACCCAGACTTATATGGTTTCACATATAAACCACTCCCAGATTTTGATTCCATAGCAATATTATGTCGCTTTGCTTCATCTAATTGATCCCTTTCAGCTTTTGCAGAAGTTACTGCTTTTGCAATTGCTGCGGCACCACCACCTAATGATCCTAAAGCACCTAATGCTGCAAATAATGGGATTAACGGTAAAAATCCACCTTTTTTTGGTATCGCAATTACCCTGGATCGCGGATATTTTATTCTTCTTCCAGATTTTATTAAACTTTGATATGCAACTCTAGCATTCTCTAAAACACCCTTCTTCTTACCAATCCGTCTTATTGCATTCCGTGCTTTCTTCATTGCTTGCAAAAACGAAATAGCACCACCTAATCGATACTCCTGCCTTCTCCTCCTATAACTTCTTCTACTACCCTTCCTTCCACTTTTACTCGTTTCTTTCCGTTGCCTACTCCAACCCATACCTAATTTTGTTTTAGCTTTCATAGCAGCTGAAACCACAGTTGCAGCTAACCTTTCTCCTATACCTGCGTCTCTACTCTTCACTCGTTCCACAGCTTTTTCATACAATTTCTCATCCGCTTCGTGCCTTTTTAACAATTCACTTGATTGAGAATATGATATATCGTGCTCTTTACAAGCCTCATCCAAAATATTCACCCCCTTATCACCTCTTTTCAATCGTTTTTCCAATTTCGTTCCTGGACCACAAAATCTATAACCCGGTATGTGCAATTCTACTGAGAGCTTATTTATCACAGTATTCAACAATCCACCACCTTTCCTTCTGCGTGCCTTATTCAAACTACCACTTCTAAATACCATCACAATCTTATATATTAAACTATCTCAGTCAACATCAACAATCTAAATGACAAAAACCGCATCTGCAATTCCAATATATAAATACTTAATAGTCGATTTCACTTAATCCTAAAAACCTTAAAATTTATCTTACAGGATTAATTTCTTACAAATTTAAAAAATAAAGCACATTAAATTTATTTTAATATTATATTTCATAATCATATATAATTTTTCCTCAAATAATTTACATCATTTTTAATTTTTTGAGGCCAATACATAACTAACTCCTTCATTATACAAACACATTCGGATATTACACCACTATACATTCGATCGATTTCTACATCCACTTCTCCACCACTTTCAGCTACACATCGGACCATATCATTATAAAATACATTATATTTCATATCTTCTAAAACAGCTAATCGACAATCCAATGTTTCCTTCAACCGCCATAACTCCGATAAACTTTCAAACGCTAAATACACATACTCGCCACCTTTTTCTATCTTCACAATTCTACTTACTCCATCAAATGATTCAGGTGATATTCGAATATTCATACCTCTAAAAATTGGAAATATACCATTATTATAATCAAAATACTGCCTTAACTTTGCAGTCTCCGCCATTACTCACTTCCATTCCCTTGAATTAAAGCATACACATTGTTTTTTTACACCAACAATTTTTAACCTTGGTTCAAAATCTTGGTGTGGTAATAAACCAATACATATCCATTTTGAATGACTTTTATTCAAAAAGAAAATTTTTTCTCCTACTAATGGTAACTCCCAAATTGGTTCTCTAACATATTTTTCAACAAATCTTTCACCACTTGGTGTCTCTCGTGCAAAATTCTCTGCAGCTACATCTATATGTTCCCAAAATTTATTTGATTCAGACATTTTATTAAAAAATTCTTCAATACCCAAATCTGCCTCAATATCTCCAACCACTTGTAAACCTCTATCAATACTATTATCTTTTACCACTTCACTTTCTTCCACTACCAAGGAACCACTATTATCTTTTTCCAATTCACTTTCTTCCACAATTAAAGAACATAAAGAACTCTGTGGTACCTCATTAAACTTCCGCTTCAACATATTCTCTAATACTAGCATCTATTTAGCATAAGCTAACTTTATAAATAATAAATCTAACATTGTCACATCATACCCTAACATTGTCCCCACCCTAACATTCTTCTTTATTCTTTAAACTTCAAATGACCTTCATCCTCAAACAATTCTAAAACCTCCTCATTGACCCTGATCGCCAATAAATATTGTTGAAAATAATATAGAAGCTTAGTATACTGAAACCAGCGATTAAAACAAAATGTCCCAACACCTAGAATTGATATTAGAAGCAGTCAAGTTTGTTTATGAAAATTATGGTCATCTATCTGGTATTAAAACAAATCTAATAGAGTATATTCCATTAGATTTATTTAAAACGAAAGTAGCCCCAATATGGATAGAGGAGTTCTGGCATTTAATTTCACCTGACAAACAAATTGAACTAGAAGAATATCGACCGTGTTTTAGACACTATAATACCGGTGAGGAACAAATTGACGGTCCAGCCCCTTCAAAGAGAAATTGCTCAGTTTGTAAAAAGAGTATTACCCAACAATTTAGAAAATTTAGAATACCGAAAAAGAAAAACTAAAACATTAAATATGATTTAAATAATATATTTTATATACTAAAAATTATCTTCATTTATCAATAAAAATGTTAGATAAATAGCTCTGTGGTTTTTTATTTATGTTTAATTATCAATAAAATAAAAGAAAAAACAACTCTGTGGATCCGATTCTAACACCTCTCCAGTGACTTTGAAATCAAGGTGACATTATCATTCAAACGACCTACACACGACGTTGACCTTCGAATGACCTTAGCCACCACCATCCGATTCCAACACCTCCTCAATGACCTTGAAATCAAGGTCGCTCATCCTCAACCGATTCTAACACCTCCTCATTGACCTTGATCGCCAATAATGCATGCGATCAAGGTCAATGAGGAGGTGTTAGAATCGGCTGAGATACTCTACTCATAATGGCAATAATGGGTTTGTGATCCGTTTGCACATCAACAACACAATGATAAATAAATTGGTGAAATTTTTGTGTACCGAAATAAATCCCTAATAATTCTTTTTCTGTTTGACTATAGTTAATTTCATGGTCATTCATACTACGTGATGAACAAGCTACTAATTTGAGTGTTTTATTTTCGTATTCCTGAAACATGCAACATCCCAGTCCATTTTTGGATGCATCACATTGTAAAATTGTCTTTTTATCAGGATCGAATGGTACCAAGGCTGGTGTATTACATATTATTTTCTTTAAATTCTCGAAGGCTTCCTGGTGTTTTGGCATCCATATCCATTCTATATTATTTTTTAATAATTCACACAGAGGATGCAAACAATCTGCCATATTTGGTATATATCGTCTAATATAATTAAAAGAGCCTATAATTCTTTGTAATTCTACTTTGCTTTTTGGGCTTTCTAGCTTTTTCAATGCCTCTATTCTATCAGGATCTATTTGCATTCCATCCCTTGAAAACATCTGACCCATAAACTTAACTTGTTGTTTGTATTGGAATTTTTCTTTATTAAATTTCGCATTTACTTTATTGGCACGGTCGACTACTTGTCTTATTATTTCATCATGCTCTTCTTCCGTTTTACCAGCTATTACCATGTCATCGTGGCAGATTAGAATATTTTCAATATTACTGAATTTTGAAGCAACTGCTTCTTGAAATAAATCTTGTGAATTCGACAAACCATATGGCAATACAATATATCTATATATCCCAAATGGTGTCGCAAAACAACATTTCCAAGAGGATTCCTCTACCAATTCCAGATGGTGATAGCCCTCTGATAAGTCAAAAACTGAAAAAAAACTCTTGTTTCTTAAATTTGAACATACTTCCTCAATATTGTGAATCAATCCTGGTTTTCGAACTATTTGTTTATTTAAATCCGATGGGTGTAAACAGAGTCTCAATTTTCCATTGGGTTTCTCAACAATTACAACTCTATTTATATTTGCTCGTGCATCAATTTCATTAACTTTAAAATCGCATTCCTTTTTACTAATCTGTCTAATTCGTTTTTTAGTGCAGGACGTATCGCGAGAGGAATTCTTGTTGGTGGATGACTCACTGTTTCAAATTTCTCAATAGTAGTAATTTTATATTTTTCTGAAAATTTTCCCGAACCTTCAAATATTCCTATATTTTGCTTTATAAATCTTTCTTTTTTCTCGTTATTATTTTCTAACCTAACATTATCAATTCTTTTTATCAAGTTTAAATTTACACATGTTCGTCCACTTAAAAGTACATATTTAGCTTTATCAACAATTACAAAATCTTCATATATATCTGAACTTTTATATTTACAGTTTAAGTTAACAATACCTTTTGGTTTGGTCTGTGTACCTTCAAAAGCTTTTAATGCATAATTTGTCGGTCTAACCCTAAATTGTTTATTAACATTTTCAAATATGTTTAATGGCATGATATTTATATCTGCACCTGTGTCAATTTTGATTCTAACTTTTTTACCTTCAATATTTATAATTTCATCCCAGATGTTACTTACATGATTAATATTTACATTATGATTATATTTATTTTTCTTAACGTTTATATTACCTATGTATATTTCACTAGAACAATCACTGTTACATTCTTGGTCTACATATTTTACATTTTTAACTCTACACGATATAGCAAAATGGTTAAATAAACCACCTTTTTTACATTTTTTATTGTATGCTGGACATTCTCGTTGTCCATGTGTTTTACCACATCGTCTACACTTGAATGTATCAGTCCTTTTAACTCGAGTGTCACTTTTGTCTCTTTTCTGATGTGATTTAAACTTATCATTATTACTTACATTATGTTTTCTCTGTTGTCTTCTTACCATATTGATATCACCACTTGTTCCCTGCTAGAATTGTTCGTTTTGACTCCGACTTTGTTCACTGGTTCTGCATAATTGTATCGCCTTCTCTAATGTTAATTGGTCGATTCTCAATAAAGCTTCTCTTGTATTCGAGTCCCTAATTCCCGTTACAATCTTATCCCTTAGTGATTTATTTTCTGCAGTTTCCTTTCCTTATTAAGTGTCTGCACTCTGTTAAAAATTGTTCAAACGATTCACCTTCCTGTTGTATACGTTTCATGATCTTGTATCGTTCAAAACATTCATTTACTCTTGGGTTAACATATTTGTCAATTGCTTTGATAACATTATCATATTTGCTTTCTTCTTCTTGCGGAATAACCAATGTTGACATCACTTTTGCAGATTCTGTTCCTATGATGTTCCTCAAAATCGAAAATTTAATCTTGTCAGCAGATTCATATTGCCCTATCGCTATAAGGTAATCTTCAAAAGTTATTTTCCAAAATTTCCATTCTTTCGATGCGTTACTTCCTTGTAAATTAAAATCTGGCGGTAATTTTACTGTGCCTGAGCTTGGGTTAGCCATTTTGTTCTTTTTTCTTATACTTGTTATATTTACGATATATCAAATTTCAGTTGTATATATTTCCTTTCGATAATTTACCACTTTAATGACTGCGCCATGTTTTATATTTATATTTTTATTTATTTTACTCTTGTATATTTAAGAACTAATAATAACACACACATCATACTGGTATCATATGTTTTTATTCTAGACCCGCCTACAGACAGACAGCCAACTTAATACCTAAACCTGTTTTACATCAAACACTATTATAGCCTTTATTACATTGAACAGAGACTATATAAATAATTCTATAGATACCGTGATATGTAATAGTATTGATGAGTATGCTGTGAGTGTAAGCGAAACAAAGAAAGACTTTTCAATATTTCATACTAACATACGTAGTATACTAAAAAAATTCGATGAATTCCTTGTACTCATGTCTGCAATCAGAGGCTCGTTCGATATTATAGTGTTGTGGAGACATGGAAAGTACACCAGGGGAATTTATTTAATATTGAGGGATACAAAATGATATATAACTATGGAGATTTGAATCAAAACGACGGTATTATAGTGTATATCAAAGAGAACATTGCATTTACCTATGGTGTGGTGGATGGGAGACATAAAAGCTATCCATCTGGAACTAAGTGGGCTGGAGGAGAGGATTTGCATAACAGCAATATATAGATCACCAAGTGCTTGTCCATTACTATTTGTTCAAGAACTAGAAAACTACTTAAAAGGTACTCAAAAGAATTTTGTTCTGTACGTCATAGTGGGTGATATCAATATAGATATTGTTACACCGGGAGATAATTAAAATTTAAATAATTATCTAAATAAGCGGGTGGCCGGCCCTGGCTTGCTCAGTCGGCCTCCCGGTGACAATAATGTTTGGGGGCGGAGGTGGGTTGCTTGGCCCACCGTCCGGTTTATTCTTGTTTCGGAGTTTTCAACGGACTTGTGCTTGCCCGTGGCGTTTAAACGGTAGTGCGCTTGGTGGCGGTGGTGTTTAAATGGTAGTGCTTTTGTTGCGGTGGTGTTTAAATGAAATACTCTCTCTTTTGTTGTGTTTAAATGGAAATACTCTCTTTTGTTGTTTAAATGGAATACTCTTTTTGTACCAGGTTGTTTAAATAAAACACTGATTGTTTGGGCACATCAACTATTAACTCTTTATTAAACGTGTGCCCAAAGTCTTACACACAAATGTTAAACAATAAACCTTAAATCTAGAATGCACTTACAATTGTCAGCGGGGGTCACGCACTTTCACTAACACTTTAACTGTTCACTTGGCAATCAGTACCGGATGGCTCACCGGGTAGCTGATTAGGATTGACTGTCTTGTGACTATCAGTTAGCACGCTGAGTAGTCGACTATGCCCTCCAGGGAAACGGGCCTTCTTTTATATGATTTGGTGGAGTGGGGAAGTTGCCCCACTTCTTGGTGACTGGTCCGCGTTGTCGGTGGGCGGGGCCTAGCGGTGGCATCGTGAATGCATAAATATAAGGGCGGGGCGATGGTGTGCCGGCATTCACGATGCATCTGCCGTTGGAGTTGGATCGTTGCTGCGGCTTCTTTGTGACGGGCTGTTGTGATGGGTGTCTTTGTCTTTGTATTTTGGAACCAGTCTACGCTCAAACACGTTATGCTTCAAACCGGAGGCCGTCGCCGGTAACAATCGGCCGCTCCCCGGGAAGACGCTGCTTGAGGTAGACTGGTTGTGAACAAACTTAATAGTCTCTAAAATTGTCCCTTAACCTAAACGTTTGTCGCACTCGCGCACTATGCGGTCGCACTTTACGCGTTCGCGCACTACACTGTCTTGCGCCACAGTCGCGCACTGGGGTTAGTCTGTTGCCGTGCTGGGTCCCGGGACTGGTTCCGGAGGGGGTGGTGGTGGTGCAGCTTCCTGGTTGAGCTGCGGGTGGGTTGCTGGAGCTGGCTCAGGGTGTTGTGGGGGTATTTGTTCCCGGTGGTGTTGGTGGTTGGCTACTGGGGCTGGTTCGGGCTCGGGTTCCCGCGCTCGGGTGGTGGGTCGTACCTGGTCCAGGTGGTACTTTACCCGTTGAGCACCTGGTTGTTCAACCCAAACTGCCGTTGGGCCGGCTATTTCTACCACGGGGTAGGGTCCCTTCCATCGGGGCCCGAAGGGTTGGCCTGGTGGAAGGTGGGCTTTTACCATGACAAATTCTCCTTCGTGTGGTTGAATTGGCATGGGTTGATTGGGGCGAGCGTATCTACGTTCCCT
Organism: Melolontha melolontha; assembly: GCA_935421215.2. Classification (NCBI taxonomy): domain Eukaryota; kingdom Metazoa; phylum Arthropoda; class Insecta; order Coleoptera; family Scarabaeidae; genus Melolontha; species Melolontha melolontha. Next base: position 62,618,239 of record OW285241.1, on the reverse strand, counting down.
GTAGCGGAGTTCGTTAGCGTGTACTCGTCGAGTTCTTCGTTCAGGGGGTTCGTATGGTTGTAACTGCGGGTCACGCCAGTCTCCCGGTCGGTGGAGCTCGTAGCCCAGCAGAGCTTTGGAGGGAGAGTATCCTGTTGCGGCGTTCTGGCGACACCTCAGATTGAACAACACTGTGTCCATCTTTTTATCCCATAGCTCTGGGGTCTGCCCCTCCAGTTGCACACGCAAGCCTTTCTTAATCTCCTGGTTCCTTCTTTCAACGGGGTTTGCCCGTGGGTGGTAAATAGGGGTGGTCCAGTGTATGGATTGCCATCGTCGCATGGCCGCATCCCAGGCGATGGATTTGAACTGTGGTCCATTATCGCTTAGGATCGCCATTGGGTATCCAAACCTTTGGAATACGTTTTCAAGGAACTGCGTGATGGCCTCCGTGCTTGCGTGTGTGACTGCTGTTGCCTCCGTCCATCTGGAGTAGAGGTCTGTGGCCACAATGCCAAAACGTTTCCCGGTTTTTGCCGTCGTAAGTGGCCCTATTATATCGACTGAGACCACCTCGAACGGTTGTTTTGGGGCGTGTGGTCTCAAGGGGGCTTGTGCTTGGTGGGGTCCTCTTTTAAAGGCATTGCAGATGCGGCAGCTTCGTACATGATCGGATACTTCCTGCTTTAGGTGGCGCCAGTAATACCTTTCACTAATGGCCCGGAGAGTCTCTTCCGCGCCCGGATGACCCGCAGTGTGATGGTCGTGATAACGGTGTAATACGGATTGACGTGCGGCCGGCGGGACAAGGATAGGGAAACGCTCACCCACCTTGTGTCTTAAAATTCCTTCACGGAACACCAGAGGCTGCCGGTCACCAACCGGTTGTTCCGTAGCCGTTCGTACCATGTCAAGGGTTTGCGGATCTTCCTGCTGGGCATCTTTAATGGGGTGTATTAGTGGTTCCTCTTCCACGATCATGCACACTTGGTTGTCTACGGGGTAGTTCTGGGGCGTGCGATATTCATATGGAAGTAAGCGTTCCACCTCCTCTAGTTCCGAGGTGGTTTTTTCCTTTCCCGGAGTTCTCGAGAGGGCGTCCGCCAACTCGTTCTCCTTACCGGGGATGTGTTCAATTGTAAACTGAAACTCTTGTAATAGCAGAGACCACCTCATTAACTTAGATTTGGTTTCGCGAAACTGATTAAGCCAGGTGAGGGCCTTGCTATCAGTTCGCAACGTGAATGGCTGTTCCTCCAAATAAGGGCGGTATCTTTTTATCGCCCACACCACCGCCAAGCACTCCTGTTCATTAATGTGGTAGCGTTGTTCGGCCTTATTGAATCGCACACTGGCGTAGCTCACCACCTCCCTTTTTCCTTCCACTTTCTGAAACAATACAGCCGATCCCCCAAGGGTGCTGGCGTCGGTTTGCAGGAAAAACGGGCGGCGAAAATCCGGACGGTGCAGGAAGAGCGGTTGTGAAGCGGCTGCCTTAATGGCGAGGAATGCCTTCGTTGCTTCCTGGATCCATTTATATGGTGTCTTTAGTGTTAGTAGGTCTGTTAGCGGGGCTAGTATGGTTGAACATTCGGGTATATAATCCCTTAGCCAGTTGATAAGTCCCAGGAAGCGTCGGAGAGACTTTCTAGTCTTCGGCACCTCGCTAGCCTTGATGGCTTCTACGTGCCCTTCCTGTGGTTGGTTACCGGCTGCCGTTACCACGTGTCCCAGATATTCCAAATGATCACTTGCAAACCTACACTTGGCCAGATTTAGCTTTAGGCCATGCTGGGCTAACCTCTCGAACACCAGTCTGAGATGGCGCTGGTGGTCTTCCATACTGTCCGAAAAGACAATAATGTCATCTAGATATGCTATGACAAAGTCCCTTAGGTATCCCACCAGGACATCTCGGGCCATTAGTTTTTGGAACGTGGTCGGGGCTCCCTTCAGTCCGAATGGCATTACGTTAAACTCGTAAGCCGCCCCATCGGCGGTGGTGAATGCGGTGAGTTTTTTCGAGGTTTCGTCCAGCTCTATTTGCCAGTAACCATTTTTCATATCCAAAGTGCTAAAAATTTTGGCCGTACCCAAATCCTTGAGGGATTCCTGAATCGGTGGCAACGGACTGGCCTCATCCTGAGTTCTTTCATTTAATTTCCGGAAATCCACACAGAATCTGGGTTCCCCATTCTTTTTGGACACGATGACGATCGGGGAGTTATATTCGCTGTGGCTAGGCCGGATAACGTTAGCGGCCAGCATCTTTTCCACCTGATCCGTGATGACCCTCTTCTTTTGAGGGGAGTATCTGTACTGAGGTACCCGCACGGGGGTTTGATCTTTCAGGCGGATAGTGTGCTTTGTGGTAGCCGTTGTGGTGATTGCCCCACCTTCTGCGAATAGTTCACTGAATTCCAATATTGTTTGTCCAAAATCTTTACGCTGGGTTTCTGTCCAGTGCCGGGTTTCCACGGGAATATCTCCAAGTCCCACCGGGGTTTGGTGATTTGGCCACGGGGTTTGAGTATGGAAATGTATTGTTCGCCTTTGCTCCTTACCCACATGTATGCATCCGCGTGCCATGTCGATAACTGCCTGGTGTTGAATAAGCCACGGGAGTCCCAAGATTATATCTGCTTCCAAGTCTTTTACCACCATGGCGGTGCATTTGAATTGATAATCTGTTGCGGTGGCGTCGAGGGTACCCCTTCCGTTTGTGCTAAAGGCGTGGCCGCCGGCAGCTAGGCGGAATTCTACCTGGGGAATAGTCGTAATTGTTCCAGTTATCCAACTGGGTTTCACCAGGTTTTGACTTGCGCCTGTGTCTATTACGGCAAGGGCAGTTCTGTTTTTGATATTTAGTTTAATACATGGGGTGCCGGAGTTTTCCAGGGTTGTTAGGGCCATCTCGATATCTGTCGGACGGCCCTTTAGGCTTCCCCCGAATCCCTTGGGGCGGGTTGGGGGTGTCGCTCTTTGAACGCTTGTGGCTGATGCGGGCAGTCTTTGTTAAAATGTTGCCCCGGGCAGAACCAACATTTTGGCATTCTTGTGTGGCTGGTGGAGCTTTGGTTTGGTGCTCTTTGGTCGGTTCTCTTTTCTTCCCTAGTTGCCGAGGTGGGAGTGACCTTTTTAGTTTGAGCACGATTTTCTCTATCGTGAAACAAATTCTCCCACTTTGCGCACAATTGGAGCAGCGCCTCCATTGTCTGTGGGTCGGCTTGCGCGATGTGGAAACAATATTCGTTGGTCATTCGTTCCACTATGTGTCCAACTAGGTCGGCCTCCCTCCAGCCGGGGTTATATCTTAAGCACAACCTCCTTAGCCGATTTGCGAATACCGCTGGTGGTTCTCCCGGTGTTTGCTGGCTTTCGATAGCGTTTCGCAGTTCTTTTTGACTTCTGGCGCCGAGCTACTCTGCCCTAAAGCGTTGAGCAAAGTCTTTTAACGACGTGAAGCTGGCCTCATGCTGTTGGTACCATTTCTCTGCTTTCCCCGTTAGATGGGGTCGCACTTCGTCGTCAACGTCCTCCGGTATCTCAAAACGACTGCCCTGTAGGTATTCTTCCAGCCTGTTTAAAAATACTGCTGGGTCTTCAGTTAGTCTGCCGCTGAACGGACGTGGTGCAGCTGGTCTTGCTGGCAGTGCGGCTTCTGACAACAGTTTTATAGCTTGGGACATTTTTCTACTTGCGACTACTGGAAATGGTACTGGGTCCTCCTTTACTTTGTGGACGCTATGTTCCATTAGATGCTCGGACTCTCTGCCGAGATTAAAAATTCTCAATAATCTCGACGCCAGCTCCGCGTCGTTATTCAGTGATGACGGCGGCGGAGTGTTTGCCCGTCGGCTTTTACTGAGTGTTTTATCAAAGAACTCTTGGATGCCGGCGATATTGATAGGTGTGGGCGCCACTGAGCCTTTTGGCTCAGAATCAGTAACGGGGGTATCTTCTTTGTTTTGTCTCTCCATCTCCTTCTTGGTTGTGGACCTGGTTTCAGGCATGTTCTGGGTGGGTAAGCTACGCAGTCTTGCGTTCTTGTTTGTGCCCCACGTTCGGCCGTCAAATTGTTACACCGGGAGATAATTAAAATTTAAATAATTATCTAAATAAGCGGGTGGCCGGCCCTGGCTTGCTCAGTCGGCCTCCCGGTGACAATAATGTTTGGGGGCGGAGGTGGGTTGCTTGGCCCACCGTCCCGTTTATTCTTGTTTCGGAGTTTTCAACGGACTTGTGCTTGCCCGTGGCGTTTAAACGGTAGTGCGCTTGGTGGCGGTGGTGTTTAAATGGTAGTGCTTTTGTTGCGGTGGTGTTTAAATGAAATACTCTCTCTTTTGTTGTGTTTAAATGGAAATACTCTCTTTTGTTGTTTAAATGGAATACTCTTTTTGTACCAGGTTGTTTAAATAAAACACTGATTGTTTGGGCACATCAACTATTAACTCTTTATTAAACGTGTGCCCAAAGTCTTACACACAAATGTTAAACAATAAACCTTAAATCTAGAATGCACTTACAATTGTCAGCGGGGGTCACGCACTTTCACTAACACTTTAACTGTTCACTTGGCAATCAGTACCGGATGGCTCACCGGGTAGCTGATTAGGATTGACTATGTCTTGTGACTATCAGTTAGCACGCTGAGTAGTCGACTATGCCCTCCAGGGAAACGGCCTTCTTTTATATGATTTGGTGGAGTGGGGAAGTTGCCCCACTTCTTGGTGACTGGTCCGCGTTGTCGGTGGGCGGGGCCTAGCGGTGGCATCGTGAATGCATAAATATAAGGGCGGGGCGATGGTGTGCCGGCATTCACGATGCATCTGCCGTTGGAGTTGGATCGTTGCTGCGGCTTCTTTGTGACGGGCTGTTGTGATGGGTGTCTTTGTCTTTGTATTTTGGAACCACTCTACGCTCAAACACGTTATGCTTCAAACCGGAGGCCGTCGCCGGTAACAATATTCTTCAGGAAACCAATTATGCGCAAGAATATTTGAATATGTTATCCAAGGAGAGATTTACATCACAGATAAATAAATATACAAGAGTGCAGAAAACCCAAAAATCATGCTTAGATCATATTTTCACAAAAACATATATTAAGCAAAGTAAACTAACTCCAATAATTTTAGAAGACGGAATTACTGATCACTTTCCGATAATATTACATGTCAATGTTGAAATGAACCGACAAAATGATCTGACTCCTGATTTGGACCAATACAAACGATATGTGGATTATCGGGCAATCAACTATCAATTAAATTCAGAAAATTGGGATGATGTGTATAATGCTCAAAGTGTTGATGACAGTATGAGTATCTTTATTCAAAAAATAAAATACTTTATTACGGAAAACACCAGATATGTAAAAGCAATAAGAAAAACCACTGGAAGAAAGCCTTGGATTACATCGGGACTTTTGAAATCCATCAACCGTAAAAATTACATGTATACGCAGGCTAAAAAATATCCAGACAATGAACTGCTGCAACAAAGATACAAAGAATATAAAAATTGTTTATCTACATTAATAAAACAAAAGAAAAAAGAATATTATCGTTCAAAAATATCTAAGGGAGGTCAGAACTCTAAAACACTTTGGAAAACAGTAAATGAAATATGTAGCAAAAATGGGCAGGGGGGACTTGGATCATATAAAAGTCGGTGATGAAGTAATAGATGATCATCAAGACATGGCAAATGTGTTTAATAAATATTTCTCGAGTATAGGACACAAACTAGCACAAGCGATTAAGATTCCTAAAAAATATAAACCTATTGATAATGAAATAGAACATACAATTTTTCTTGCCCCTACAAATGAAGCAGAAATTAAAAAATATATAGCGGAGTTAAAAAATAAAAAGGCACCGGGTATAGACAATATTACATCAGAAACATTAAAGAAAATTGCTGACCAAATTGCAAAACCACTCACTCACATAATTAATAACTGCCTCGACAATGGAATATTCCCCGCAGAACTAAAGATGACCGTTGTGAAACCACTTTATAAAGAAGGAAGCAGATCACAAATAAATAACTATAGACCTATATCGCTTATCTCTAGTGTTGCAAAGATACTGGAAAAAGTAATAACAATACGGCTCGTTAACTTCTTTGAAAAATATCATGTGCTTTCGGATAATCAATTTGGCTTCCGCCAGGCGAAATCCGCACAGGATGCAATAGCATACCTAACTTCGAGGTTATATAAAGCAATTGACGAAACTTGTCCCTGTGTATGTGTTTTCGAAGACCTGGCGAAAGCATTTGATACGGTATGCCATGCAGGAGGGTTGCTGCAGAAGTTAGAAAAGAATGGTATAAGAGGAATAGCTCATACATTACTAAAAAGTTACTTGACTGGTAGAGAGCAACTTACGAAAATGGGCGATAAACTTAGTGATGTGGAGGACATAGTACGTGGTGTTCCACAGGGGACAGTCTTAGGTCCTATATTGTTTGCTTTATATATTAAATGATTGATGGTGACATAATAAGTTACGCAGACGACACTGCAGTAATTTTTACGGCCGATAGCTGGAAAAAGCTAAAAAATAAAGTGCAAGAAAATATGAAGAAGATTAAGAGGCATTTGGATTATAACTTACTTACAATGAATACATCTAAAACAAAATATATGTCATACACCTCATATGAAGCAAATCTACCTTGCATGGGATCACTCATTATTGACGAAGGAATCAGTATTGATGAAGTGGAATACACAAAATATCTTGGAATAACAATTGATAGGCATTTACGATGGAATATACATATACACAACATTGTCAAAAAAATCAGAGGTTTGTTATATAAATTCAAATATCTAAGAGAGTTGTTAAGTTAACAACAGATGAAAACATTATATTTTGCTTTAGTACAATCACATATACGATATGGCATTGTTGGATGGGGTGGTGTAGCAGATTGCCACTTAAAGAGTTTAGAAGTTATTCAAAAATACATATTGAAAATTATGATGAGAAAAGAGCGAACTTACCCCAGTGACATCCTTTTCAGTGAGGCTGGCGTAATGGATGCCCGTCAGATATACTGCCTGGAAACACTGTTATACCTCAAAAGTAGGAAAATTAGAATACTATTACTCAACCATCATTATAGTACAAGAAATAAGCTATCCATTACAGCAAAACCTCGACAGTTAAAATCAATTGGCCAAAAAAGTTTCACCTACCTCTCACTGAGGCTATATGATCAAATTCCTGAAGAGCTTAAACATATCTCATTCTCATACGTCTGGAAAAAGAGAATTAAAATATGGATTTTTAGTAAGCAAAAAAAAATTTACCACGACATTATAACCGGAAAGGATACTTACCTGCCAATGTAAATAAAAGAACTTGTTATAGCCTCTATACCAATTATCATGACAATATAACCGAAAGAGACATTTACACTTGTAATTGTGCACACGAGCTTTGAAATAATATAATTAGATACTCATAACAAAATACTTTTATTTTCATGAGTTATTCTCCTTTTGTACAATATGAAACAAACATGTAAATAATTTACATATCTGTAACTATGCACATGGACAATACACCTCGTATTTTCAGCATTTACTTCTGCTTAATACATATGTTTCTGCCATCTAGGCGTCCTCAGTTAAGCTAGTGAAGCAATGTATACAAATTAATACAAACCTGTTATAAACAACTGGTTTGTATCTGTATTTAAATTTACTGAAATAGCCCGCATAGATCAAGCAAGTTCCGTACTATAAGAAGACAACTATTTAATAATTGACATCTTACGGGCGAAAGAGACTTTGTCTGGAGGGCTACCTATCGTTCGAACAGCTAAGCTGCTACGGGAAACTATAAAATACGTATGTAGATGTAGTCCATTAACAACCAGCCAGATGGCGGTAAATATACAAAAAGGTTTTGTTTAAGTATGGCAATACGTTAAGCACGTATAAAGCGTTTGTACAATATGAAACAAACATGTAAATAATTTACATATCTGTAACTATGCACATGGACAATACACCTCGTATTTTCAGCATTTACTTCTGCTTAATACATATGTTTCTGCCATCTAGGCGTCCTCAGTTAAGCTAGTGAAGCAATGTATACAAATTAATTCAAACCTGTTATAAACAACTGGTTTGTATCTGTATTTAAATTTACTGAAATAGCCCGCATAGATCAAGCAAGTTCCGTCCTATAAGAAGACAACTATTTAATAATTGACATCTTACGGGCGAAAGAGACTTTGTCTGAAGGGCTACCTATCGTTCGAACAGCTAAGCTGCTACGGGAAACTATAAAATACGTATGTAGATGTAGTCCATTAACAACCAGCCAGATGGCGGTAAATATACAAAAAGGTTTTGTTTAAGTATGGCAATACGTTAAGCACGTATAAAGCGTTTGTACAATATGAAACAAACATGTATATAATTTACATATCTGTAACTATGCACATGGACAATACACCTCGTATTTTCAGCATTTACTTCTGCTTAATACATATGTTTCTGCCATCTAGGCGTCCTCAGTTAAGCTAGTGAAGCAATGTATACAAATTAATATAAACCTGTTATAAACAACTGGTTTGTATCTGTATTTAAATTTACTGAAATAGCCCGCATAGATCAAGCAAGTTCTGTCCTATAAGAAGACAACTATTTAATAATTGACATCTTACGGGCGAAAGAGACTTTGTCTAGAGGGCTACCTATCTCCAGACAAAGTCTCTTTCGCCCGTAAGATGTAAATTTTGTTAGAGATGTCAAGACTTCCAAAGTGACCGGTTGTAGAGGATAAGAAGTTCATTTTTTATTCTCTGTTTTTAGTAAAATCGGGTTTTTAATTTAGTTTATGCATTTATTAATGTGCATGTAATGTTATTTCGATTTTTACGAGAGTTGGTGATCTCGTTGTGAAATTAAATAAAGTGTGATATCTCTCATGTAGATTTTGTGTTATCAGTACTTGGATCGATGTAAGTTTGATAAACAATATTTAATTTATATAATTGATGCTACGATTATTTTCTTATAATTAATGTTATGTATTATTTGTGATAATTTTTATATTTAAAGTAGTATATGAGTATTAGAGAAAATTGTCATGTTTCTTTTTTAGTGGAGTTTTTTCTTCAAGATAATATTCTAGAACGTTTTAAATTCAGGTTGGATTTTTTTTTAGTTGTGGGTTGATTTTTGTCGTGTTTTATTTGCGCATGACTGTAAGACTGTTACGCGGTTTCAATAACTTTGTAGTTATTGACATTTGAAATTGTAGGGGTTAAAGTAGAGGTCAAACTTGACAAATTTCTCAATTATTTATTAATTTTATGTTTGCTCGAGAGTCACAGGGGGATTTTCTCTTTGTGCGAGTCATATTCATAAAGAGTCTTTCCTCCTAATGCTACTGTTCATTTTGCTTTAGCTCCCTATACATTCGGTAAAGGGATTTTTTTTTTTTCTTTTGTGTATTAAAAATTGTAAATTAGCTAACTGAGTCTTTTATTAACATTTATTTTTTTACTTCTAACATAACCTGGCCCTCATCTGAGAAGAGCGACCCATGAGAAGTGAGTTCGAGGAATCTACTAGACTGAACAGCCGGAAGCATAAGTTGTAGTGTGAATAAAAAAATTAATAAGCAATTAAAAGCACATTCCACTGCACAATTTTGGCAGCCCAACGTGTCGGCGAATGAGAAAAGGAATTATTAATGAAATTATAAGCAAATAATTTGGAAATACACGCTAATTTATAAATTTGGCGAGCCCAACGTATAATTGGCAGAAATAAAACAACATAAATTTTTAAAATGGAATATTTAAGTCAAAGAATGGGTAATGCTAGTTACATGCATGAAGGAGGACACAGTGGAGGAAGCAGTCAAGGGATAATGGATATGATGCAAACAATGACACAGATGATAATGAATATGATGCAACAAAAACATGAGGAGATGGAACGGATGATAAAGCAACAACAAATGGAAATAAAACAACAACAAATGGAAATAAAACAACGACAAGAGGAAATGGAGAAAAAAATAAAAGAGATAATGGAAAAGAGGGTACCAAGAAACAGTAACAATCAAATAAACAAAGAAAACACAATAACTAAAAGTAAAATAGCACACGTAGAGGAAAAACAAGCAATAGAAGAAAAGGAATTAATAATAATGGAACAAGAAGAAAAGGAATCGATAATAATGCAACAAGAAGAAAAGGAATCAACAATTACAAAGGAAAATTTAGAGGACGTGCCTGGGGAAGAATCTATGCCACAGGACGATGGAAATGATTTGGATACAGAAGTTGGAAGAAGAAATAATCAAATTAGGGTAAGCGAAGAAAATATATTAAATAAAATTAATTTTAAAGCTAACGAGATAAGAGAATTTGATATAATTAAAACAAATGCAAAGTTAGAATGTAGGATGGATGAAAGTAATCACGAGAAAATGATCAATGAATTAAATAAACAAGCAGTTGTCATTAATGATATTAATGATAAACAAACTAAGATAAAAATGAAATTAGTTTCTAAAAATGACATTTATAAATATAATTTGAATAATTATATAGGAAGTAAACGCAATAATTCCTGTAATTCTATTTTAAAATACAATTGCTTTTTAAATAATATAAATCAGATGCATGTGAACAATAAAGTTTTTAAAAACAATACTCTGAAAATTAAGAAATATAAGGGTACTAAATTTAAAATTATTAGACCCACATTTTATATTAAGGTAAAAGTAAAAATGAAATTACAAATTATTTACAGTCGGATATTTCAGATAGGCCCAACTTAATGAGAAAATTTTGTTGTAAACTATTAAGATAAATATGCGAGGTATAAGGATTTTTGCTTTTGAGTTAATTAATTGGAATGTGATGTACTAAAGGATATAAATAAAATTTGGAAATGTTATAGGAGTTGATATAGGATATTGAAATAAACTTAACGTAAAAGATAATTAGAATTAAATTATTAGTATAAGAAGAGGAATTAGAGGTAAAATAAAAAGGTGTTTACAGAATTTCGTCGTGATAAAAAGTTATATGATGTTTTGAATATGAAAAAATTTACAAAATTTCGTCGATGATATGAAATAAATATATGAAATATTTGAAGGAAAATGAAAGTATATTTATATGAAAAAAATTTTCGTCGGTATATTTAAATAAAATTTCGTCGTTATATGAAAAAAGTTGTTATGATAGAAATACAGATATATATATATATATATATATATATATATATATATATATATATATATATATGATTGAAAATAAAAATTATGGTAATTATGAATTTATAAAATAGAATTATTGGCATGTGAAAAGGTAAATGAATAAATATATTTGATTATGATGGTATACGAATTGCTGATTTAATTGACATGGTAATGAATAGGATTAAGTAAATGGATATATACAGGATGAGTTAAGATAAAAAATTATTGTTGATATAATTAAAATTAATTAAAATTATTTGCGTATAAAAAATTGTTGATTATGGGAATTGCGTTGTAAGAAAAAATTAAAATTATATAAATATAGGAAGAAATTGAGCTTATGATATTATTGTTATAATTATTATTATTATTATTGTTGTTGATTGGGAATTAATGGTGTTATGAATTTGTTTATTATGATGATCTGGTATATGAGATTTTGATACTATGTTTTCTTTTATCTATGAAAATTCATTGGAGATGTTCATGTCCAGGAGATCGAGAGTGTGCTCGAAGATTCGACGATGATGACTGTTACTTCGGCGTGTTCCTTCGTCTACGATGTATGTAACGAAGCCCATTCGAGAATGTCAAGCAATATGACATTAATAAATTATGTCTAGTCAAAGATGACATAAATAAATTATGTCAAGCAAAACGACATAACAGGTAACATGTCTTAAGTCAAATAAGACATTTATATTCATAAAAATTTTATACAGAATGTATATTGAGATGTTGAATCCGTTTGTCACACTACAGCATCAGAACGAGGATGATCCTGTTCAACAACAATGCAACATGTTAGTGCGGGGAAGGAAGACAGTGTGCGACACTGTCTCAAGTGGTAGTGCTGAAATTTATCCTTGAAAAAAGATTAGGAATGTTCTGACTTTGTTCTCGGATAAATTTGGGGATTGTGTAGTGGATTTTTCTATCCAGAGAGAGAGAAAAAGATGGAAGATTTAAATTTTGAACAACATTTGAATTTTATTGATATTTATTATATTTGTAATTATATTTTTGACTGACTCTGTATGTTTATTAGTTTAAACGTATGGATGCGGACAGTTGTGGTACTATTGAATTAGATGTAGGAATTTTTCGCGGTAAATTTTGTTAGAGATATCAAGACTTCCAAAGTGACCGGTTGTAGAGGATAAGAAGTTCATTTTTTATTCTCTGTTTTTAGTAAAATCGGGTTTTTAATTTAGTTTATGCATTTATTAATGTGCATGTAATGTTATTTCGATTTTTACGAGAGTTGGTGATCTCGTTGTGAAATTAAATAAAGTGTGATATCTCTCATGTAGTTTTTGTGTTATCAGTAGAGCTGAGGATGTTTGCGGTATAACCATGGTTATATCATGTAACCATAGTAATTTACTATGGTTACATGATATAACCATGGTTATACCGCAAACATCCTCAGCTCTGATAAAAAATATTTAATTTATATAATTGATGCTACGATTATTTTCTTATAATTAATGTTATGTATTATTTGTGATAATTTTGATATTTAAAGTAGTATATGAGTATTAGAGAAAATTGTCATGTTTCTATTTTAGTGGAGTTTTTTCTTCAAGATAATATTCTAGAACGTTTTAAATCCAGGTTGGATTTTTTTTTAGTTGTGGGTTGATTTTTGTCGTGTTTTATTTGCGCATGACTGTAAGACTGTTACGCGGTTTCAATAACTTTGTAGTTATTGACATTTGAAATTGTAGGGGTTAAAGTAGAGGTCAAACTTGACAAATTTCTCAATTATTTATTAATTTTATGTTTGTTCGAGAGTCACAGGGGGTTTTTCTCTTTGTGCGAGTCATATTCATAAAGAGTCTTTCCTCCTAATGCTACTGTTCATTTTGCTTTAGCTCCCTATACATTCGGTAAAGGGATTTTTTTTTTTTGTGTATTAAAAATTGTAAATTAGCTAACTGAGTCTTTTATTAACATTTATTGTTTTACTTCTAACATAACCTGGCCCTCATCTGAGAAGAGCGACCCGTGAGAAGTGAGTTCGAGGAATCTACTAGACTGAACAGCCGGAAGCATAAGTTGTAGTGTGAATAAAAAAATTAATAAGCAATTAAAAGCACATTCCACTGCAATATGTATTAAGCAGAAGTAAATGCTGAAAATACGAGGTGTATTGTCCATGTGCATATTTACAGATATGTAAATTATTTACATGTTTGTTTCATATTGTACAAACGCTTTATACGTGCTTAACGTATTGTCATACATAAACAAAACCTTTTTGTATATTTACCGCCATTTGGCTGGTTGTTAATGGACTACATCTACATACTTATTTTATCGTTTCCCGTAGCAGCTTAGCTGTTCGAACGATAGGTAGCCCTCTAGACAAAGTCCCTTTCGCCCGTAAGATGTCAATTATTAAATAGTTGTCTTCTTATAGGACGGAACTTGCTTGATCTATGCGGGCTATTTCAGTAAATTTAAATACAGATACAAACCAGTTGTTTATAACAGATTTGTATTAATTTGTGTACATTGCTTCACTAGCTTAACTGAGGACGCCTAGATGGCAGAAACATATGTATTAAGCAGAAGTAAATGCTGAAAATACGAGGTATATTGTCCATGTGCATTGTTACAGATATGTAAATTATTTACATGTTTGTTTCATATTGTACAAACGCTTTATACGTGCTTAACGTATTGTCATACTTAAACAAAACCTTTTTGTATATTCTCCTTTTGTTTATTGTATATATATGTCTGTATTCAGGATTAAAATTATATCTATTATTATATTTATTGTTTGTAATTTGTACATATATATGAGTTTTGAAATAAACATATATTATTATTATTATTATATAATCTTTCTGGTTAATTGAACGAATTTTGCCTTTATGGGACGAGGTTCATCTTGTCACCGCTATTCCATCGGCTCTGTTTTAGATAGAGGAACATAATACAGAGCTATTGTTTCATCTCCTATGATAATAGGCTCCAATTATTTTTTTAAATTTTCATTTGACATTCTTTTGTCTTAAACTTTCTCATATTTTTCCTGTGATACTCGGTGAAGAGCATTTTCTAGCTCTTGAAAAGCGAGACATACTTTTGTGTCCTTTAGTTTAGTTTTCTCTATCATCTATTTTATGGTGAAGGTATGATCTTAAACACTTCGTTCTTTGCTAAAGTCACTCTGAACCTCTGGCAGTTGTTCTTCTATAGTATTTTTACGATAAGAGATCAGTCACGCCATCAATGTGCGTCACACAACGTTGACAAATCTATTGTTTACATATTGCAAATTGTCATTTGGTTTATAGGTTATAGCACATTTAAAATTTTGGCATTTAGGTTATATCTTAAACTGTTTAGAATGTTAATATTGTATATTTGTTACTCTATATATAGAGAAAAATACATACTTTATGTTAATTAATAAAGGCAATTGTATTAGTACTTTTATTTTGAAAAATTAATAAATATATTTTAGAATAAAAAACAGAAGGAATGGAAATAGTTTATTACAGTCAATATTAATAATCATGATATAATATAGCAGTACATACGTTATAATAAACAATAGAATATAAAGGATTTATATTTTTTAGTTTTTAACATATTACACTCACGAGTTTCTCTTAGGCACAGGTGCTGCATTTGAAGTAAACTAGTAATGTGCCTTTAAAGCATGTAAATATGGTGCTATATAAAGTCAAATAGATGTTAAAATCAAAACACTATACACTCTTAATTTCACAAATATTTTTACTGGAACAAAAGAATTTATAGACAAAATCTATGATAAAAAGGTAAAAGTGCAATCGTAACTTATAAATCTAAAACTACTATTCGTATGTTTTAAATTTTCAATATCAACCAGAATAGTTAGTTCTTTAGCCTTAAATGCATTAATGAATCTAGATTTTATTTTTATACTTGTTTACATGAAAAAGAATTATTTCATATGAGTAAACGTCAATAAGTTCTGAATTGCTCTAATTTATCAACAAAACTCAAAGAGATAAAAATGGTTAATCGCTTGAACTTAAAACATCAGCTTCTTCTTCTAAACTAATTATGGAAGGTGCGATATCATTTTGATCAAATCCCACTTCCCTATCCCACCATTTTTCAATCTCAGCTTTAGTGTGTGTCACGCTATTATTTGTTATTTGACTTAGTGCTTCTTGCCACAAACTTTTAAAGCCTTCGTTAGTCCTACATTTACCTATATTACTAGAGTAATATCTTTTTGCAATTCCTCGAATTAATTCTATAGGGTTAAAAAGAACAAGCGCAGGAATCTTGACAGTTTTTATTGTAAGAATTCACTGCATTAAGTATCTTCACCAAAATTTCTTTAACTACATTAAAGGTACAATTGCGGCATTAAAAACGCATACACTTGAAATGTTTCTGTGTAATTGTGTTTTTTTTTCAAAAGCCAACCGTATTTTATTTTGCAATTCAATCGCAAAATAAAAGTCATATTGACGTGCCACAATTAAGTGTTGCCAAAAACCGCCATAGTTTTTAGTGTGTTTTAAATTTGGAGATTGGCTATCATGCAAATATTACTATCAATTGTCAGTGTTGTACGTCGTGTGCTATTTGAGTCCATTTATTATTTCTATTTGTATTTACTTCGTTCATCTATTAAAAATTGTTCATTTTATAGCATTTTCTTAGAATTGTTTATTATTTGGGTATGTTTACGAATTTATATCAAATGTGTTTATACATTTAAATCATGCTTATTTATAGAGCATTCTAGGAAAATGCCTTTCACGGCTGAACAGGATGCATTTATATTAAAAGCGCATTACCGTAGTGGTGTTCGAAGAGAGAAAGGAGAATTGTCGTACTCCTTACAATCCTGTATAGAGCAGTTCAGGAAAGAATATCCTGATTATGTTTTTCTTACAAGATCTTTGCACAACATTGGGATAGAATTATAGATCACTTTGAAAACAAAAATTGTATTTGTAAAGGCAAAACAAGTGGACCACTATCAGTTCTAACAGAGGAAGTGGTTGATGATGTTAGACAACGGATTGAAGTGAGCCCCACGAAATCAATTCGAAAGCTGCTCAAACCGGTATGTAGATTTAATTAATCATTATAATTTTGCTACAGATTTTATTTTTGGTTTGTCATATGGTTCTGCCAGAAAAGCATTACTTAAAAATTTACATATGCATCCATATAAAGTGACGGTTATACAACAACTGAGAGGTCGATTACGAACGCAGAGTTCAGTACTGTCGCCGGTTTAATGACAATCTCAACGATGACATTTTAAACATTACATTTATGTCAGATGAAGCCTGGTTTCATTTACCAGGGTATATTCTTAGTTATATAACTACAGGACGTGGGCAACGGAAAATCCGCATAATTTCGTTGAAACAAGTATACATCCGTTAAAAATTGGAGCATGGGTAGCAATGTCAAGGCGTCGTATAATTGGTCCAATATTTTTTAATAATATCCACACTACGGAGAGATATCGTACACAAATACTTGACATCTTCATAAACGAGTTACATGCTGATGAGCTATTTCCAACAAGAGCTACAAGAGGACTATTTCCAACAAAATGGGGCACCACCGCATGTAGCCCATGATACTATAGCTTACCTCGAACAATTTTTTGACAACCGACTAATTAGTAGGGATCGTTGGCTATCACGCTCCCCGGACTTAACTGCATTAGATTTCCTCTTATTCGGTTCTAAAGTGTTTAGAAATAGGCACTATAATCTAGAAGAATTACAAACAGCCATTGTAGAAGAAATTAATAATATAGACCAAGAAACATTTTAACGGATATTTGCAAATATGAGGAGAAGAGAAAATTTATGTTTAGATGCTAACGGCAGATATTTTGAACATTTGCTGTAAAATATATTTAAGAATCTGTGTTATCCGTTTTGATTGTTAAACACTGTTATGTGAAAATTGATTTGTACCTATGTAGTTGCTTGTATGCTATGTAAGTGTTTCAAAGATTTTTTGTTTTTTAAGTTGATTGTTGGCGTTACTTAATTCTATACACTCCAAAGTACGATTTTATTTAATAATTAATTATACCGTTAACAGTCCCACTTGAGACGCTACTGGAGAAATATCATAATATTAAACCCTCAGTACAGTCAACTTTAGGAAAAATTTGTATGGCGGCAAATTCAAACTATCTTCAATCATTTATGATCGCACTGTACTTTTATTAGAAATATAGATTATGGCAATTTATATGAATTTTCGTTTGACGTTTTAAAAAGTAAAAACTGACAGTCTTATTTACATTATTAAAATAATGCGAAATGTAACTTAAAAAGTTGTACGCGTTTTTTAATGCCGCAATTGTACATTATTAAGCTACTATTGCTAAGTTTTCAGCATAAGCAAAACTTTTAGTTGCCTTTAGTATTTGTTGGTCACTATAGATGGAGTAATACGACTTCGTTAAAACCTCTAAAGTCTTCGTTCTTCTTGAAAAAATACGAAGAAGCTACAATTTCCAAATTTGGTTGAAAACTTTGGGAAAATTATATATACTTCCCCAAAAGATATAAAAGCTTTACATTTGCTTTAATTATTTATCAATTATTTACCAAATTTTCCTGCAGAAATGTATCCCATGTATCATTGCCATCGTGGATACTTACTTGAAGAACCTGAAAAATAAACTGCAAATAATAAGACTATTTAATGCACTATCACGTCAGATTAGTAAGTCATGTGGTGTTCCTCAGAGCAATCATCTTGCATTGATTCTATAATTACTATACGAAAATGATTTATACTATTCATTTACAGATAGTCAACGCGACTTAAATAAAGTGGTCGTCTAGTGTAAAGATAGCATTATGAATGGATCGGTGATTTAATCTTGAAATCATTATCGATAATCATTTTACTTTTAGTCCTTATTGTTAGTCACTCAATGCCTTTAATGCATTAACATATAATTATTATATTATTTAATTTAATAGTTAGACCAATACTTAAATACTGTTGCGTCTTTTGATGTTCTTACTAGATTAGATATATTAACAGAGTGAAACGTTCACAAAGGAAATTAGTAAACTTTATACTATCCAAACAACATATTAATTATGAGCATCTAGAATATCTAGATTATCACCTTATAACGAAACAGAACATATTGAATATGAAATCTCTTAAATTTCGTCGTCGCGAATTTGCCCTTAAAATAGCATATTTATTAATTGACAATTATTTTAATTGCCATAATCTGTTACTATCTATAAACTTCTGTGTTAACTTTCAGCTGGCTTGCTTATGAAATTTTATATAATAATAACAATAATAATAATCTTTTTCTGCTGCCGATCGTGTAAATCACTGATACAACCTTAGTAACATAGCGTGTAAGTCGACTATAACATTCGTTTGTAGTTTCGTCTTGACAACGGAATTTAATACTATTATGAAAATTCCTAGGATAATAATGAATAATGAACAACTCATGAATCTGGTTCAAAAGTTTATTTAGAGAAAAAATTAGGAATATCAAAACTGAACATTTTTATTATGAAATATATACAAAATTGCGATTTTTTACGGATTTTTCTATTTCATCAATCTCTATTGGTTTCCAGCGTTTCATGCAATTTTCAATAATCCTCTCGGTTTGTATGTCTCTATTTGTATGACATGGTAACACAGGTAACACGATTCACGGAAAGGGTTTCAAATTAATTTTCTATCAGGGGACAAACCAAAACGATTTCTTAAAAAATATAGATTAATTTCTGACGGCAGCAGGAAAACTATAATAAGTCACACGAAATGTACCGACTATTAACATTCTTCACAGGCAACAAGCTTCTACTTCGCCTCAGCTTGTATTAGCCTACCTCGAATATTAATACGTCCTGACCTAAATAGTTAATATTATTGTAAATATACAAAAGTCAATTTAAAATGTCAATATGTAGCGCGACCCTTTTAGTACACAAGCGCGCCGCAGTACCCTCTCCGCTGTCGCCACCAGCAACCTCCCTCCTAGACAACCCTACCACAGAGTCACCTTCTCCCCGAAGGAAGACTGCGCGCGTCTCTCGGACGGATATAAATAGGGCCTCCCTGGACTACAGAATCCATTCTCACTGCGATATCCATTCTTGCTAAATCGCAGTTGAGAGAACTTACGTCAATACAACGTAAATACGATCCCGGAAGAAATGGCCGGAGAAAGAACAAATAACGTGATTAATATCACTAACATTACGCTGAGACCAACATTCAGAAGAAGGTGCACCGAGCAACAGTTAATCGACGCCAAAACTATTATAGAAGATACCACCGACGAACAAGAAATTCAACGTCTGTTGCGCGAACAATCACAAATATTTATGGTTGATCGCGAAAATCCATATGCAACTATTACATTCAACACACCCAACACAGAAGAAAACAATCCGACAGCAACAATAACATTCAACACAGAACACACAGAAGAAACAAAACCGACAACCGCAACAATAATCACCGACGCATTCACACACCCGAAGAAAACAGCGAAGAAACAAAAAACAGAACACGAAGATTCACAGATACAAATAAAAAACTCATACAGCCCACTTCAAAAAACCATCGCCGATGAAGAAATGGAAGAAGATACTCCACAACCGTCAACCTCAAACAACAGCACTCCCAGGGTAAGTGACAAAACCTACGTAACACACAACACAAACACTGACACACGAAAACCACGAAAAATTGCACCAATAATAATAACGGACAAAGACAATTGGACATACATACGACAATTACTTAAGACAAACAACATTAACACTGAAGAAAGCAAACTTGTGAAACCTGGTATTCACATAGAACCAAAAACTGACAATGACTACCGTACACTGAAACAAATACTGGACAAAGAAAACATACAATACTACACATTTCAACTTAGAAGCGAAAATACATTAAAGGTAGTTATGCGCGGCATTCCTACCTTTATTACTGACACCGAAATTACCGACGACTTGACTGACCAAGGATACCCGACACTGAAAATAAAGAGAATGAACGGCAAACACGGCATTCACGCACCACTGGCACTAATCGAACTGACGAATCAGTATAAGTCAATTTACAACCTACGAGACTGCTGCGGACAATTAAAATAGAACCCTTACATAATCGGACAGACATAATACAGTGTCATAAATGCCAGACTTTCGGACATCACCAACGGAATTGCAACGGGAACTACAAATGTATGAAATGCGGAGACGGACATTCGACTCACTTATGTACCAAGACCAAAACAACCCCACCGAAGTGTGCAAACTGCGGTGGTCCACACTTATCCATATTCATCAACTGTCCTAATAACCCAAACAATCCTGCAAACAAAACCACACCTCAACCTAAATACATACCAGCACCACCCCCAACAAGTAACCCATGGACACAAAGACAAAACAAGACAAAACTTAACACAGTTGACGAATTAGCACTTGCCTTAGGCAATATGCTAATAACACTACATTCGACAAACGCAACAAATGAACAAATACAACACTTCGTTACACAGACACAGACAATAATAACACTCTACAATAAAACACATTAAACACACACACAACTGACACACAAACAAAAATTGTGATGATGACCAACAAACGTACACACGTGACTTAAACGCAAAAAAAGCGATTGACACACAGACTTTACACACACAATACACACAGGACCGCGCAAAAAAAATACACAACAACGAACGATTAAATCAGACTCAAACACGTCACAACCCTGGGATATACATAACAACGGTGTGGAAATGGAGGCATCTTC
The DNA here is from genome assembly GCA_935421215.2 of Melolontha melolontha. Lineage (NCBI taxonomy): Eukaryota > Metazoa > Arthropoda > Insecta > Coleoptera > Scarabaeidae > Melolontha > Melolontha melolontha. The sequence goes on along the minus strand of OW285241.1, from coordinate 62,597,186 downwards.
GACCACAAAACAAAATTCAAGACACATGACTACAGAATCAACATTCTCACTGCGATATCTGTTCTCGCAACATCGCAGTTGAGAGCACCTACGACGACATTCGTCAAACGAACCCGGAAGAAATGACCGGAGAAAGAGCAGATAATATTATTCAAATCACTAACCTGGCGCTGAGACCAAACTTCAAAAGAAGATGTACCGAGCAGCAATTAAGAGACGCTAAAACTATAATTGAAGAAACCACCGACGAAGAAGAAATACAACTTCTTTTGCGCGATCAATCGCAAATACTTATGGTTGATCGCGACAATCCGACAGCAACAATTACATTTAACACACATCACACAGAAGAAACAAACCCAATAAAACCGACAACCGAAAATATAATCACCGACGCATTCACAAGCCCGAAGAAAACAGCGAAGAAACAAAAAACAGAACACGCAAGTACACCGATAGAAATAAAAAATTCTTACGACGCCCTCAATACCAAAACCGAGGAAAAAATGGAAGAAGAAACCTCCGAGTTCACTCCACAACCGTCAACATCAAACAGCACACCCAGGGTAATTGACAAAACCAACATCACACATAACACAAAAACAGAAACACGTAAAACACACAAAATCGCACCAATAATTATCACGGAAAAAGACAAATGGGCACACATACGACACATACTGAAAACAAACAATATTAACACTGTAGAAAACAAACTAGTGAGACAAGGCATACACATCGAACCGACAACTGACAATGACTACCGTACACTTAAACACACACTCGACAACGAACAAATACAATACTATACATTCCAACTAAGAAGCGAGAAGACATTAAAGGTAGTTATGCGTGGCATTCCTACCTTTATCACAGACACTGACATCACCGACGATCTGACTGACCAAGGTTACCCGACATTAAAAATTAAAAGAATGAACGGTAAACAGGGCATACCTGCACCACTGGCATTAATCGAACTGACGGGACAGTACAAGTCAATTTACAACTTACGCGACTGCTGCGGACTTGCAATCAAAATAGAACCCTTAAATAAACGGACAGACATTATACAATGCCACAAATGCCAGACATTCGGACATCATCAAAAAAACTGTTACATCAACTACAAATGCATGAAATGCGGCGACGAACACTCGACACACTTATGTACAAAGACTAAAACAACCCCACCAAAGTGTGAAAACTGCGGTGGTCCTCACCTATCCACATTCATCAACTGTCCTAACAATCCTAACAACCCAGCAAACAAAACCGCACCCAAACCTAAATACATACCAGCACCACCCCCAACAAATAATCCCTGGAATCAAAGACAAAACAAAACAACACTTAACACAGTTGACGAATTAGCACTTGCCTTAGGCAATATGCTAATAACATTACACTCGACAAACGCAACAAACGAACAAATACAATACTTCGTAAAACAAACACAGACAATAATAACACTTTACAATAAAACACATTAAACACACACACAACTGAAACGCAAAAAATGTGATGATGACCAACAAACAAACACACATGACTTAAACGCAAAAACGCGACTGACGCACAGACTGCACATACAAAACACATGACCGCACAAAAAACACAACAACGCACGATTACTAATCAGACTCAAACACATCACAACCCTGGGAGATACGAAACAACGGAGAGGAAATGGAGGCAATCTTCGACCACGAAACAAAATTCAAGAACTCATGACTACAGAATCACATTCTCACTGCGATATCTGTTCACGCAACATCGCAGTTGAGAGCATCTACGACGATACAACGTCAAGCGACGCCGGAAGCAATGGCCGGACAAAAAAGAACAATAACCAATCTGATGATTAAACCAGAATACCTGAACAAATGTACACCCAAGATACTGGAAGATTTTAAAAATCTAATCAACATACTCGACGAAGAAGAAGATATCCAGAAGCTACTACAAAAATCAGGGGATATACTAATGGTTAACCCAGAAGAACCAACGATCCAAATCGAGTTAAAAAACAACCCCACAGAAAAACAAGAAGAAAAAAAGCCTCCCGTAAAATCGAAGAAGAGCCAACCGGAACCGAAAATCGAAAGCGACGAATTCAGACACCCGAAAAAAACAACAAAAAGACAGAAAACTGACCACACAGCGCCACCAATCGAAACAAAAAATTCCTACGACGTCCTCGAAACCAAAACCGAGGAAAAAATGGAAGAAGAAGAAGCAACCGAAATCAACCCACAACCGTCAACATCAAACAGCACACCCAGGGTAAGTGACAAAACAAACACCACACAAAACACAAACACCGAAACACGCAAAACACACAAAATCGCACCAATCATAATAACAGACAAAGACAAATGGACATATACACGACAAATACTTAAAACACATAACATTAACACAGTACAAAACAAACTTGTGAAACCTGGCATTCACATCGAACCGAAAACTGACGAAGACTACCGAAAACTTAAACACATACTCGACAATGAACAAATACAATTTTACACTTTTCAACTGAGAAGTGAAAAGACACTAAAGGTAGTTATGCGTGGCATCCCTACCTTTATCACAGACACTGACATCACCGACGACCTGACTGACCAAGGCTACCCGACAATAAAAATAAAACACATGAACGGCAAACACGGAATACCAGCACCACTTGTACTAATAGAACTGACAAGACAATACAAATCAATTTACAACATACACGACTGCTGCGGACTCACAATTAAAATCGAACCACTAAACAAACGGACAGACATAATACAATGCCACAAATGTCAGACATTTGGACACCACCAAAAAAACTGTAACATACACTACAAATGCATGAAATGCGGAGACGAACACTCAACACACCTATGTACAAAACCCAAAACAACCCCACCAAAGTGTGCAAACTGCGGTGGTCCTCACTTATCCACTTTCCTTAACTGTCCTAACAATCCAAACAACCCTGTAAACAAAACCACACCCAAACCCGAATACATAGCAGCACCACCCCCAACAACGAACTCATGGACACAAAAACAAAGAAACACAACACCTAACACAACTGACGAACTGACGAACTAGCACTTTCCTTAGGCAATATGCTAATAACATTACACTCCACAAACGCAACAACAGAACAGATACAATACTTCGCAACGCAAACACAGAAAATAATAACACTCTACAACAACAAACATTAAACACACACATGACTGAAACGCAAAAAAACCGATGACCAGTGACTTAAACGCAAAAAGCGACAAACACACATACGCAACACAGGACCGCTCAAAAACACACAACACACGATTATTTATTAATCAGACACGTCACAACCCTGGGAAATACAAAACAATGGAGTGGAAATAGAGGTAACTCTGACCACAACAAAATTCAAGTCTCATATATAGCTACAGAATCATTGTCACTGCGACTTCTGTTACAGCAGCATCGCACTTGAGAACACCGACGACGATACATCGTCATAGGAACCCGGAAGCAATGGCCTGAAGATATATTACGAAAACTATCACCAACCTAGCTCTGAAGCACAGCTTCAAAAGAAAATGCACTCCGCAGCAACGCGAGGACGCGGAAACTATTATAAACCAAACAACGGAGGAAAAAGACATTCAAAACCTTCTACAAAAACAACCGCAAATTTTTATCGTAGATCTCGACGAGCCGACGGTAAAAATAGAATTATTAGAATCGCCCAAAGAAGAAGCAAGCCCGGTAAACCCGCCAAATATCAACATTGAAGATTTTGATCCAACCAACTTCACCATCCAAATCTTTTTCAATTTTTCAAATCCGAAGAAAACGTCAAAAAAACCGAACACGAAAGTACACCCATCGTAACAAAGAACTCATACAGCGTCCTCGAAAAAACAAACGCCGAGGAAAAGATGGAAGAAGAAACCGAACTCACTCCACAACCGTCAACTTCATACAACAGCACTCCCAGGGTAAGTGATAAAACATACACTACACAAAACACAAAAACTGAAACAAAAAAACACACAAAATCGCACTAATTATTATAACCGAAAAAGACAAATTGTCACACATACGACACATACTCAAAACACACAGCATTAACACCGTACAAAGCAAACTAGTGAAGCCAGGCATACATATTGAACCGAAAACTGACGAAGACGACCGTACACTTAAACACACACTCGACAACGAATAAATACAATTTTACACTTTTCAATTGAGAAGTGAAAAGACACTAAAGGTAGTTATGCGTGGCATTCCTAACTTTATCACCGAAACTGACATTACAGACGACTTGACTGACAAAGGCTACCCGACATTAAAAATTAAAAGGATGAACAGCAAACACGGCATACCGGCACCACTAGTATTAATCGAACTAACGAGACAGTACAAATCTATACAGGGTGTCCAGAAACTCTCCTGACAAACGAAGACCGGAGTTTCCTCAGATAATTTTAAGACAATTAAACCCAAATTCACCTAGTACGAAAATGCTTCCTAAGGGAGCTAGAGTTCTTTGAAGATGGCGCCTTGTATTTATTTTTTTTTAAATTCCTCAAGAACGCTTCTATTTAGAAAAACAAAAACTGGTATGCTTATTTATCCTCCAGAGATGAATCGATTCCATCAATTGCGAATTTCTAGTACCGGTCATAGGCGTCCGTTTTGGGTAGGTCAACGGTTATTTTAAGGCATAACTTTTTTGTCTTTAACTTTTAAGCATTTGTGACACTAGATTATTAAATTTTCAGGTATTCCAGTACTAAAATGTACTCTTACTTTAAGTCGGTAGGATACACCGTTTTCTAGAAAAATCGATTTGTAAATTTTTCGTTTTTTCTTCATTAAAGTTCAATTTATTATGTACCTACTTATTTTTAGCGACGAAGTTGGCTTGGACTATCAAGGCATGGATGAAAATTAATTTAATAAATTAAAAACAAATTATTTATTACAATGGAACGAAACTAACAAAAAAAGAACCAGTATCAAAGGTAGATTGTTACAAAAGTTGCTCGATGTGATGACCATTAGTCTCTATGCATAAGTTTACCCTTTTGCTTAGAGAACGCCGAATTCTTGCAAAAATTCCAAAGTTATTTCTAAATTCGTTGCAAGCATCTTGTATCCTTAGCCAGAGTTGTGCGCGATTTTGTATCGGAACGGAATAAACAAATGCTTTTATGTATCCCCAAACACAATAATCGCAAGGATTCAAATCCGGCGACCTTGCTGGCCAAGCAACTGGACCGCCTCTTCCAATCCAATGGTCCTCGTAGTTATTATCTAGAAAGTATCGTACATTCCTGCTAAAGTGGGCCGGACAGCCGTCCTGTAGAAACCATAAGTTTTGCCGAATATTTAAACGCACCTCATCTAACAATTCAGGTAAAATATTTTGCAGGAAATGTAAGTAATCAGCACCATTTAAACGAGCAGGTAATTCCACAGGTCCAAGTAGATAATCGTCAACTACTCCTATCCAGACGTTTATGCTAAACCTATGATGATGCTTAAATTCTTGAACAACGTTGGGATTGTCACCAACGTACGAATAATAATGTGCATTATGTACATTAAAAATTCCATTTTTTGAGAATGTAGCTTCGTCACCAAACAAAATGTTCCTGAAGAAATCTTCATCTTGATTTTTCTGATTTTGTAACCATCTAGCGAATTCTACGCGAGCAGAAAAATCTCCTTCTAGCAGTGCTTGCACCTTTGTAAAATGAAAAGGATATAAATTTTCTTTGTGTAAGATATTTCCTACGGAAGATTTTGAAATTGTGGGGTACATGGCAGATAGTCTTCGAACGCTAATTTCTGGATTTTCCTCAACTTCCATTAAAATAACGTCTTCATGTTCTGCTGTTACATCATTATGTCTCCCTGTTTCATTATTTTTTGGGACCACTGAACCTGTTTCTCTTAATCGTTGAAGAAGAGCTGTAAATGTTGAGTGAGTGGGATGCTGACGATTGGGAAATTTTTCAGCGTATCTACGTTGCACCGCTCGAGCGTTACACCTCATTTCGCCATAAACTAAATGCATATCGGCGTATTCCTCATTAGTAAAAACCATTTTTTTTAAAATTGAAATCGTTGTGTTTGAATAACACAAAGTAAAAAATGAAAAGATAAACTTCGCGAACTGACAACAATTTGACAATGAAAAACGTAGGTTTTACTTCTGTTGGCAGTTCAGAGCTAACTATTGCAAAAAATAAAAAATTGAACTTTAATGAAGAAAAAACGAAAAATTTACAAATCGATTTTTCTAGAAAACGGTGTATCCTACCGACTTAAAGTAAGAGTACCTTTTAGTACTGGAATACCTGAAAATTTAATAATCTAGTGTCACAAATGCTTAAAAGTTAAAGACAAAAAAGTTATGCCTTAAAATAACCGTTGACCTACCCAAAACGGACGCCTATGACCGGTACTACTTCGCAATTGATGGAATCGATTCATCTCTGGAGGATAAATAAGCATACCAGTTTTTGTTTTTCTAAATAGAAGCGTTCTGGAGGAATTTAAAAAAAAATAAATACAAGGCGCCATCTTCAAAGAACTCTAGCTCCCTTAGGAAGCATTTTCGGACTATGTGAATTTGGGTTTAATTGTCTTAAAATTATCAGAGGAATCTCCGGTCTTCGTTTGTCAGGAGAGTTTCTGGACACCCTGTATATAACATACACGACTGCTGCGGACAATCGAACAATTAAACATACGGACAGACATTATACAATGCCACAATTGCCAGACTTTCGGACATCACCAAAGAAATTGCAACGTAAACTACAAATGCATGAAATGCGGAGACGAACATTCGACACATCTATGTACAAAGACGAAGACAACCCCACCAGAGTGTGCTAACTGCGGTGGCCCTCACCTATCCAGTTTCATAAACTGTCCCAACAATCCAAACAACCCTACAAACAAAACCACACCCTAACCTAAATACATACCAGCACCACCCCCAACAACTAATCCCTGGACTCAAAGACAAAAAGACACTACACTTAACACAGTTGACGAATTAGCACTTGCCTTAGGCAATATGCTATTAACACTACACTCGACAAACGCAACAAAAGAACAGATACAGTACTTCGTAACACAAACACAGACAATAATCACACTTTACAATAATAAACATTAAATACACACACAACAGAAACGCAAAAAAAAGCGATGATGACCAGTAAACCCACACATATGACTTAAACGCAAAAACGCGACTGACACACAGACTGCACATACACAACACAGGACCGCACAAAAAACACAACAACCCACGATTACTAATCAGACTCAAACACATCACAACCCTGGGAGATACGAAACAATGGAGTGGAAATGGATGCAACTTCGACCACGAAATAAAATTCAACTACTCATACACACACTACAGAAGACATTATCACTGCGATATCTGAACTAGCAGTATCGTATTTGAGAAAACCTACGACGACATTCGTTAAACGAACCCGGAAGAAATGGCCGGAGAAGGAGTAACTTATAATACTATTTACATTACTAATCTGGCGCTGATACCCAACTTCAGAAGAAGATGTACCGATCAGCAACTAAGAGACGCTGAAACCATAATTCAAGAAACCGCTGAGGAAGAAGACATCCAACGTCTTTTGCGCAATCAATCACAAATATTCATGGTAGATCGCGACAATCCGCCAGCAAAACTGGAAATTACCATACACAACACAGAAGAAACAAGCCCAATAAAACCGACAAAAAGCAAACCGGAACAGAAAAATGAAAACATAATCACCGACGCATTCACAAACCCGAAAAAAAGCAGCGAAAAAACAGAAAACAGAACATGCAAGCACACCAATAGAAACAAAGAACTCCTACAGTGTCCTCGAAAAAACTAACGCCGAGGAAAAGATGGAACAAGACACAAACGAACTCACTCCACAACCGTCAACTTCAAACAACAGCACTCCCAGGGTAAGTGACAAAACAAACACAAATACCGAAGCAAGCAATACACAACACAAAATAGCACCTATAATAATAACAGAAAAAGACAAATGGGCACATATACGACTAATACTCAAAACACACAATATTAACACCGTACAAAACAAACTAGTGAAGCCAGGCATACATATTGAACCGAAAACTGACGAAGACTACCGTACACTTAAACAAATACTCGACAAAGAACACATTCAATATTATACATTTCAATTAAGAAGCGAAAAGACACTAAAGGTAGTTATGCGAGGCAGTCCTACCTTTATCACCGACACTGACATTACAGACGACTTGACTGGCAAAGGCTACTCGACATTAAAAATCAAAAGAATGAACGGTAAACATGGCATACCGGCACCACTTGTACTAATCGAACTAACGAGACAGTACAAGTCAATTTACAACATACACGACTGCTGCGGACTCGCAATTAAAATAGAACCTTTAAACAAACCGACAGACATAATACAATGCCACAAATGCCAGACTTTTGGACACCATCAAAAAAACTGCAACGTTAACTACAAATGCATGAAATGCGGAGACGAACACTCGACACACTTATGTACAAAGACGAAAACAACCCCACCAAAGTGTGCAAACTGCGGTGGTCCTCACCTATCCACATTCATAAACTGTCCTAACAACCCAAGCAACCCTGCAAACAAAACCACACCCAAACCTAGATACATACCAGCACCACCCCCAACAACTAATCCCTGGACACAGAAACAAAAACAAAAACAAAACTTAACACAGTTGACGAATTAGCACTTGCCTTAGGCAATATGCTGATAACATTACACTCGACAAACGCAACAAAAGAACAGATACAATACTTCGTAACGCAAACACAGACAATAATAACACTTTACAGCAATAAACATTAAACACACACAAAACTGAAACGCAAAAAAAATGATGATGACCAGTAAACGAACACATATGACTTAAACGCAAAATGCGACGAACACACACACAACACAGGACCGCACAAAAACACAACAACACACGATTAATTATTAATCAGACTCAAACACGTCACAACCCTGGGAGATACGAAACAATGGAGTGGAAATGGAGGCAACTTCGACCACGAAACAAAATTCAACGACTCATGAAACTACAGAAGTCAGTCTACTTCTACGACTCAACTGGACAGCATCTTGCCTAGGTCTTCCAGCTGGTCAACAGAAGTACCTCTGAACCTACCTTGGACAGCACCTTGCCTGGGTCTTCCAAGAGTTCAAGTCACAAAGTGCGTGCATATGGGCAGCGTCCTGGCGGGACCTCCCATCCACACCACAAAACCGGCAGTTTTACTAACTAAAGTGTAAACTATTATTGTCTGTGTAAATATTAATAATATATTTAGTAATCTGAGAACGTGTTTCCATTACCCCTCTACCTCACACCTACAAATATTGTATTTATTAAAAAAAAAAACAGATAAGAACAAGATAGACAAACAATACAGATCATCTGTAAGAAAGAATAAAAATACATATCACGTAACAGTACGTAAAATATTCTTCAACAGTATACAAGTACTGTTCCACAAGTCATTTCTTCATCACAGCATGAAATTTTTGGCAATGCAGGTCTTTTAGTTCGCTTGGCAGCCTGTTATATATATAATAAATGATTCGTGCTTAATTGTGTTTTATTTATCCTATGAAAAGGAATGGTGATGTTTTTTCCATTTCTGGTGTTAAAATGGTGATGGTGGTTATTTTTAACGCAATTTGTTTTTATAATTGATTGAGGTCTCGCTAGGCAGTTGGTGAAACATATTAAATGATAAAGGTAAAGAAAATACACACTTGGTTATTTGTTTCACTGCAATTTTATTTACAAAATACGGACAAATTTGTTTCGAACTTCGCAGTTCATTCTCAACTGAACAAGAAAGGTTTACTTAAAATATGAATAGATAATTTGAAAAGTGGGAGTAACACTGCGAAACATAAACGTGAGTTAAGTATTATTGGGGTTTTCCTAGTAATTAACGAGAAACAGCCTTAATAATAGGGGAGATTACAAACTCTGTTTGTTCATTTACTATATTTAATGATTTGTTTATTGCTTTAGATATTTCCATTATTTCCAAAAAGTCTAATCGTTTACTTTTATTTGCAGAGTGTAAAATTTCAAAATTATTTATTGATACCATGTGTTCTTCATTTATACAATGCTCGGATATACCTGAACATTTCTTGGAATATAAAATTGCTTTCCTATGTTCTTCTATTCGTGTGCGAAAACATCTTCCAGTTTGACCTATGTAGAAAGCGTCACAGTCTAAACAATTTAATTTATACACGCCACATTTATCTGCTTTTTGAATTGTATCCTTATTATTTGTCCAAAGTTTACCTAAATTTAATTTATTGACTATTATAGTTTTTATGCCTAAATTAACTAATCTATTATTAATTTTATTCGTGGTCTTTCCTATGTAATTAATTAAACGATAATTACTTGGTTCTAATTGGGGGGCTGCATAAAAGAATTTATTAATCTGTTTATGTTTTTTCTTTGAAATTAATCTATTAATAATATCAGGACTGTATCCGTTGTTTACGGCTAGACATTTCAAGACTGCAACTTCTTTATCAAAATTTGGTTTTGATAGGGGAACGGAGAGTAATCTATGTATGAAACTGTTGAAAGAAGAAAACTTAATGCTATCGGGTTGTTTGCTTTTGATTTTGTTGTTTGATTTTGTTAATGTAAGGTCCAAAAATGGCAAATTAGATTATAGTATTTACAGAAAACACACATACACTGACACCCTCATATCTGCAGATAGCAAACAACCCGATAGCATTAAGTTTTCTTCTTTCAACAGTTTCATACATAGATTACTCTCCGTTCCCCTATCAAAACCAAATTTTGATAAAGAAGTTGCAGTCTTGAAATGTCTAGCCGTAAACAACGGATACAGTCCTGATATTATTAATAGATTAATTTCAAAGAAAAAACATAAACAGATTAATAAATTCTTTTATGCAGCCCCCCAATTAGAACCAAGTAATTATCGTTTAATTAATTACATAGGAAAGACCACGAATAAAATTAATAATAGATTAGTTAATTTAGGCATAAAAACTATAATAGTCAATAAATTAAATTTAGGTAAACTTTGGACAAATAATAAGGATACAATTCAAAAAGCAGATAAATGTGGCGTGTATAAATTAAATTGTTTAGACTGTGACGCTTTCTACATAGGTCAAACTGGAAGATGTTTTCGCACACGAATAGAAGAACATAGGAAAGCAATTTTATGTTCCAAGAAATGTTCAGGTATATCCGAGCATTGTATAAATGAAGAACACATGGTATCAATAAATAATTTTGAAATTTTACACTCTGCAAATAAAAGTAAACGATTAGACTTTTTGGAAATAATGGAAATATCTAAAGCAATAAACAAATCATTAAATATAGTAAATGAACAAACAGAGTTTGTAATCTCCCCTATTATTAAGGCTGTTTCTCGTTAATTACTAGGAAAACCCCAATAATACTTAACTCACGTTTATGTTTCGCAGTGTTACTCCCACTTTTCAAATTATCTATTCATATTTTAAGTAAACCTTTCTTGTTCAGTTGAGAATGAACTGCGAAGTTCGAAACAAATTTGTCCGTATTTTGTAAATAAAATTGCAGTGAAACAAATAACCAAGTGTGTATTTTCTTTACCTTTAGCAATTTGTTTGCTTTTCATGGATATAATCAAGACAGAAAAGTATGAAAAAGGTATAGTCAGTATGTTGTAGTATTTCTACAACCGATTCTTCAGAAAATTTCACTTAAATGTTTGATACTATCTTTTAACGATTCATAGAAATGAATATGGTAGGCAGAGTCTTCTAAAACGGCTATTTATAGTAGTAAATTCATTCCCGAGTTGCAGTATTTGTTTACTTTACAATGCTAAAATATTATGACCATAATCTTTCTTATTGATTGCCTTTATAGGAGGAGGTTCATTTGATCACCGCTATTCCATTAATTCCTTTTTGGATAGAGGATTGTAATATAGAAGAATGGTTTCATATCCTGTGGCAATGAATTTCAAAATTGGTTTGGAGTAGTCTATTCACATGTTAAAAACCGAGCGCACACATCCAACGTTGACGTTTCGACACAAAAAGAAGTTGTGGTTCCTATTTTACAATAACCTTAGTCATATCCAATGAACATTTGCTTCACAAATATAGGGTCATTCAAAAAGCGCGCCGGTTTTGAATCCCTTGGTAAATTTTTGTTTGTCGGTTGGCGACATTATTTTGTATTGTTTTGACATCCATAAACATTCCGATTGTTGTCTCAGTCTGTGTTTAGCCATGGATCAGTTTACTATTGTGCAACGTATGGTAATTGCGAAAACGTTTTATCAGAACGGAGAAGTTATCAGTAACTGTCAGGCGACTTCGCGCTATTCTAGGGCATGATGAAGCACCGATTGAATCAACAGTTCGCAGACTTATGAAAAAGTTCAATGAAACGGGTTCTACAATGAATGTTGAAAGTCCTGGACGTCATCGTTCTGGCCGATCTGAGCAAAACATTGCAGTCGTTCGTGACAGTGTAGCCGTTACTCCAATGAAATCGTTTCGATTGGTTTTCGAGAAGACGACAGGTGGACGACGGCTTTGCAAGCAAAATTATCTTCAGTGACGAAGCGCACTTCCACTTAAATTGATTTATGAATAAAGAGAACTTCCGCATCTGGGGGTAAGAAAATCCTTGCATTATTGAAGAAAGGGAAATGCATCCACAACGAGTGACAGTTTGGTGCGGCTTTTGGGCGGACTGCATCATCGGACCTTATTTTTTTGTAGATTAAGCAGGAGAAGTTGTGATAGTTAATGGAAACCGAGACCGTGCGATTATAAGAGATTTTTGTGGCCTCATTTGGATGGAATGGACATTCAAGAGTTGTGGTTTCAGCAGGATGGTGCCATTTGCCACGCTTCTCGCGAAACAGTTCAGTTGCTCCATGAGCGGTTCCCGGATCGCCTCATTTCGCGTAATGCTGACCATCAATGGCCACCAAGGTCATATGACTTACCTCCTTGTCACTTTTTTCTTTGGGGTGCTCAAATAATTGATGTATGTCTATAAACCCCGAACCATCCCTGATTTCACGGACAGAGTTCTTGCATGCCAACGCAGTAGAGGTGGTCATATGCCCGACATAATTTTCCATACTTGAAATGGGAGGTGTGATGAACATGTTCATGTATTTTGTTAATGTATTTTGCAAAAATAAAGTTCATAACTCAATATATCAAAACCGGCGCGTTTTTTGAATGATCCTCTATTAGACATTGTCGATAATTCCTTTATTTTCAAACGGTTATCTAATACCAATTCATCAATAAATTAAATCATTAAATTTTTTATGACGTTATCACTTCAATGGCTCATCATTTTCAAGAGATTCTTGCCACAAACGAAAATATTTGTACACTTTATGGTAGAATATAAATTAAATAAATCACCATAAACACCGTCTAGGCGTTGTTTAATTAGCTTAGGTGTATTCCGCTCCTTTGTGAAAAATATATTTCAATAAAATTCAATTTCCGTTAATTGAGATAATTGCACGCGTTAGTAATGTTACCTGATTACAGACTGATAAGTAAAGCGGGGATATTTAGACAGTTACATGGGCGACGAGCAAAACTAGTACGGCTGTCTACACCGCCAGCAACATGTATCAAGCGTTGCGCATACATAGTAAGACATACGAAAGTTGTATAATTAATACCGCCGCCTACATATAAATCGTATGTAACACAAACTCCTTCTGAGATATCGAATGACAACATTTTGTATGTTACGTGTCTAGAGCAATCTCTTTTATTTGGACAAAGAATCTATGTATGACATATTAAATAAATTACTTTAGGACCATCGTATCTTAGGTCTGGAAATTGTCCGATAACTTTGCCTGCTATGATTTTAATTTGCGCAATATAAAATATTGAAAACCCATACACTTGAAATTTTTATGTGTATGTAATTATGATTTTTTTCAAAAGCCAACCGTATTTTATTTTACAATGTAATCGCGATATAAAAGTCATATTGACATGCCGCAATCGAGTGCTGTCCAAAAAAAACAAATAATTACTTTTTAAATTATAGTATATGCTATATATTTTTATTAGAAATATAGATTATGGTCGTAATATAAATTTTCGTTTGACGTTTTAAAAAAGTCAAAACTAGCATAGATTGATTTACATTATTAAAATATTGCGAAATGTAGCCTAAAGAGTTGTACGCGTTTTTAATGCCGCAATTGTACACTTCATAAAGTAACAAGTGTTCATTTGAAAAGTCAGTCTAGTAGCATGTGATTTACTGAGAACATTTTGAAGTATGTCGTAAATTAAAATTTACTACTTAACCTACGAAGTCGTATATTTTGACAGTTTCATACATACAAATAAATAACAAATAATAGGTATTTATTGAAAACTATAACAAATGTTGAAAATGTTGTCCTTCAAGAACAATGCACTTTAAAATCCTCCGTTCAAAATTTCTGATGATATTCTGCAACATTTTTTGTGATTGACATTATCAAATGTCATTTGGATTTACGTTTACGGAACAACAAACACATACTATACTCTATTTTTAAAGTAGAGAGACGAATTTCTGAACAGACCACTTTGACAGTGAAATCTCATTGGTTGAAAGCAAGGCCAAATGACACCGTACAAATCTTGCTCAGATTCTGATCAACTGACATTGTTTATAATTAAGCCTTGTTTCTATTATTTCTCCGTTATTTCATTATATACTTTACCAGTTCTTTTCGGAGTTCGAAAGTAATAGTTATCAGATACACTCGTAAGTAATTTATAAGCAATATATTGAAATAAATACAATTAAAAGAGTTTTATAGTTGGTCTCCAATATGGATGCACAACCAAGTACAAGTGCCGCTGGCCGTGAACATGCTTGTTCTCCTCCGAAAAACCGTGAAAATACGAATCATTTGCGTAGTACCGAAAAGCAGACCCTGATCAATGCTTACAAGAAAATTATAGCCGATACACCCAATATCAAGAAACTTGACATAATAAAACAAATTTCTGACGTAGTAGGCAAGTGAATGCAATTTATTACATATGATCTATATTTTACAGAGTATGCTTACAGGAATTTCAAGAGCAACAGTGTATCGGGTGGTTAAGGAGTATAAAGCCTCTGGAAAATGTGCAGATCCTAAAAAGATTAGTGGTAGGCCTTCTTTACTGAAATCCTTGGATGAGACTGTGAAAACTGCTATACGCCAAATAGTTCACAATATGTTTCGACAAAATGAACCTCCGATATTAGATAAGGTGCTGGTGCAAAGTAAGAAATGACGAAGATTTGCCAAACATGAGTCGGTCAACATTGTATTTGCTAATAAAGCAAATGAATTTTATGTAAGAAATATTTATTATATAGAAATACATGTATATAATTGTGCTATGTCCTCTAGATACTTAAAAAGGAACAGAAATAGTATTTTGAGCGAAAGAGATGACATTGTAAGATGGAGGCGACAATATCTCAGAGATATTTCACAATATAGAGCTCAGGACAGATCAATTTTCTACTTGGATGAAACTTGGGTGAGTGAGGGTCATACAGTACAGAAAGTGTGGACTGACACAAGTATTCACTGTCGTAGACAAGCCTTTATCGAAGGGCTTACAACTGGATTAGAGAATCCAGCAGGAAAGGGACGTCGTCTTATTTTGTTGCACATTGGAAGTTGTAATGGCTTTGTAAAAGGTGGCTTATTATTATTTGAAGGAAAGAAAACCACTGATTACCACGATGAAATGAATGCCACTGTTTTTGAAGAATGGTTCTCTCGAATATTAAACTATTTACCTGACAATGCTGTTATAGTTATAGATAATGCATCATATCATAGTCGTAAAATAGAAAAGCCACCATCATCATCATGGAGAAAGGTGGATATTCAAAATTGGCTAACAAGTAAGGAAATACAATATGATGAGGATATGGTCAGAGCTGAACTGTTAAGCTTGGTTAAAATTCATAAGAATATTTATAATTCCTATGTTATTGATGAACTAGCAAAATCACAAAATAAAACTGTGTTACGATTACCTCCTTACCACTGCGAACTGAACCCTATCGAGCTTGTTCGGGCCCAAATAAAGAATGAAGTGGCTGGCAAAAACAATACCTTTAAATTATCTGAAGTGAGACAATTATTACTTGACGCCTTGGGAAATGTAACAGCTACTACTTGGCTAAAATGCATAAACCATGTTATAAAAGAAGAATCCTGTATGAAAGATCTTGATGCAATAATTGACGAAGTAGTAGAACCATTCATCATTAGAGTTGAAGAGGATAGTGACAGTGAAGATTTTGATTGTAGTTCGATATCATCATCATAATTTAGAGATATATTAATTTACTTCTAATAGTTATGAGCAGCTCATAAGTTTATGATAAATATTTTTATTACATTTGCATTTCTGTAAATAAATATTTGAA
This sequence comes from Melolontha melolontha, assembly GCA_935421215.2. Lineage (NCBI taxonomy): Eukaryota > Metazoa > Arthropoda > Insecta > Coleoptera > Scarabaeidae > Melolontha > Melolontha melolontha. The sequence continues at coordinate 62,580,596 of OW285241.1, read as the reverse complement.
TGTAATTTTTGCTGAACCAGTAAGTTTAATAATAATATATTATTAATGTATATTTTGTATTATAATAAATAAATGTTATGTATCTTATCTATTCTCCGTCTACACTTTCTAGTATTTACTTAATTTTTTCCTCTTCTGTCATCCTAGATAAATTCCTGTTGTTGATTTCTGCATAGGTCTATACTTAATATATGCGTGTCACAAATGCAAAAATTATTTGAATTTTGACGCGTACAAATTGTTTTCAAGATTTTCGTGCATGTACTTTGGACCAGGCGTACGTTCGGAAATTCGTCTCTCTACTTTAAAAATAGACTATAATATATTTGCGTCTTATTCTATCAAAATTTCAAAGTAACCTAGATTGACTTTTCAATTGAACACACGTTATATCATTTCAGTTCAAGGCCAAATTTAAAGCATGTGATTCAAATCAGTACTGCAGAGTCAAATAAAGTCTATATTCAATCGCGGAAACAACGTCATCATAAAATACAAACGTTATGTTTTGCAATATCGTCGAAATCATGTCAAAATTTTAGTATGTCGCTTGCAATATAACGAAAGAAAGCATATAGTATCAATCCATTCGATGTTTTGACTTACGCTATTAATTATCATCCATATGAACCAAATCAACACTTTTGGCTCAAATATATTACTTATAAAATAGAATTGTATTTAAAAGTAAACTGCTTTATATCCTAGATATTCTAAATTTTATAACATTATTTATTCATTAGCTAAAATTAGCTATATTAAAATGAATTTTAATAAAACGTCAAGAAGAGCATGGTTATGAATGAAATTTCCGTGATGTCAATCATGCATCTCATGACATGTAGGTTATGTATTTATTCAAAGAACCAAAATATTCAACAAAAAATTGTGCCATGAATATAGATCACATAAAATGTATTTATTTACTATACAAGCTTATTTAATATAGAAGAACCATGACAAATTTAAAATAATCAAATCTTCTTCAAATAATATTTTAAGATGCACTAATTCGCACTAATAGAAGACCGGAATATAATTCAGCCTGCATATTGTAAAACACAACCTATGATGTTCATTTGTTAAGAAAAAGAAGTGATAGATCTTACTCATGTTTCATGACAGTGTTTTAATATTATTTTTCGTCGCACCTACTGCGTAAGTAAACAATTATGACACCTTTTTGTGAAACGTAAGTGACACTTTACATACCGTATTGACAGTTGCTATAGTAGCGGGCTGTAATATTTATTACGACCCTAGGGAAATAATAGCAATATTAGAAAATTTATGACAAATTTATTTCAAACATGATTAATTAACATAACTAGGAAAAATAGAATCTTGTACAAAAACTTATGATTTTGTAATATTAAATGTAAACGAACAATTAGAACAATTAGCTATCTGAACAATAGAGTCTTCTTTCTTACTAGGCAAGTTTATATTTTCAATAATGTCAACATTATTAATGGTTGGATTCCTAATGGAATCATCAACTTTCTTCTCATTTTTCTGTATCACAGTTGAGCAAACAGCCTCTGTAATATTTTGTTTATATAAAATTCGGTCAGATATCTGTACTTTATTTATCATTGAATCGGAAACATAGCTTTCTGCCATGGTAGAAGATTTCCATCCGCCGTGTCTTTTCAGACCAAGAACATCAATTCCTGAATCGGCTAATAATGTTGCCGAGGTCCTTCGAAAGCAATGTCCGGTGTAGGTAGTGGGGTTCTCCAACGACAAGTATTTTGCTATTTGGCTAGGAATTTTTGCGAGAGTGTTTTTTCCTACAGGCTGATTTCGACATTTACCAAAACTGTACTTTAAGAAAAATCTATCATTGGTAATATTTTCTAATCTCAGACCAATGTTTTTTTAATAATTAGCATAAAATTAATTGGATATTCTTCCTTCGCAATAATTGTAAAAGAACGTTTTAATCCATTTTTAGTATTCGGTATTTTAATTATTATTACATCATTTTTATTTTCCACATCTTGAATTTTCATTTTAACTATATTGCATTCCATTTAAGAAAGGACCAGATGGCGCGACAATCTGAGTATAATTTACACAGGAATTTCAAAACAATAGATAATTTGTAAGTGAGGTTATGTACCTAGTAACTTATACAAAAGATTATTTTTGACGTTTGTTTATTAACATATTTATTGTTAAGAAAGCTTAGACTTTAAAAGTTTTATTCAAGCAAGAAGCGGCAAATATATACCAATGCAAGGTATTAGACTTATATAAAATATTTCAATCAATATCTTATAATCTGTTATTTATTGTTTGAAGGTGCTGCATCTACAATAAATTTGTGTGTAAATACAGTGAGAATGGGTTAAAATTACGACAGGAGAAATATTTACATCTTTCTTTGATTTTATTAGAGAACAAAACTTTTGTGTAAATGTGAAACTAATAAATTTAAAGGATTGATGGTGACAGTGTATTATAAATAGAGCTGAGGATGTTTGCGGTATAACCATGGTTATACCGCAAACATCCTCAGCTCTAATTATAAATAAGACGGCAGACTATGTGCCCACACTGTCAAATTTAATAATAATATGTTTATATACTGAGAAGGATTGTTCGACGTTGAGAGATGTTATATTTGCATAGTTAAAGTGCTCTTTGTATCTGTACAATGGATCTTCAGTATTGGTAAAAAGTTGCCCTAATTTTGTAAAATCTACATTTTTATCTAATACACCTTACGTGTATTATTAAATTTAACAGTGTGGGGCACATAGTCTGCCGTCTTTAATTATAATTATCATAATATTTGTGTATCGTTTAGCTTAAAAAATATAGCATTTTACAAAATACAGTTATTTTAATAGTATCTATAATGAGAGAGCAATAAGGAAATTCATTTACCTGCACATCATTTCACATAATTTGGATAAAAATTTTTATACATCTAAAAAAGGCATTTAAAAATATTTTCATTTTACAAAAATAAGTATGTACATATTAAAAAGGGTAAAACGGCAGTTTTGCGCCAAAAGATAGGTAAAACGTAAGCATTTTTTCAGTTTCAGTATTTGGTTAAACATGTGTTCGTTCCTTTATTTCAAGTTATGACTGATTAATACTTACTTTTTTGCTTATGTATGGGATAAATTATATATACTGTATAATGTATATATACTATCGTACAATGATTTTTTTTTGCTTTTAGCAGAAATATGGTTTGATTACAGTTCAGATTTCAATGTAACTGAAAAAAAAGAATAAATAAAAAGAGAAATTGTTTTCATGGGAACCTCCATGTGTTCAGTAAAAATAATTTTTTTCGTAAATGTCTGAACACAATGAATGTAAAACCCTCTTTTATTAGCATAATATACATTAAATCTTTTACCTACACTTACATAATTACATTAAAAGAATTATATAATCATTTCCTACTTAGAAATTTCATTAATATTCCACAATTATCACAATATCTGATAGTTACTTGAGACCTAGGACGTCGAACAATTTCTGAGGACCTGAAAGAACTTACAATCTCATGAATGTATATGGTAAACATTAATATAAAATTATATTTAGATTATAATTTATTCACTATATTAACCAAACTATACAATTTCTAAGTATAAAAAAATTATATCTAACACACACACGAATCTAAATCAAGAACATCACTCACACATAACTAAATTTAACACACCACAGTTCATTATGTTACATATTATTCACGAATATATATATATTGAAAACTACTCATCTTCAAGATCAGAACCTGAATCTAATGAAAATTCTGAGGATGACCCAGTATTTACAGTAAAAGTCACATTTTCTAATACATTTTCAACAATATTATCTAAATCATACATTTTGTTTTCTTCTGTTATAACGTGATGAATGCTATTTTTTCATGCGTCAACATCAACCATGTCTAATCCTTCTAATAATAAATCTCTTACTTCGTCCAATTTAAATGTCTTATTATTGGCCGCAACATGATGCTTGACTTGAGCCCATATAAGTTCAATGGGGTTAAGATTACAGTGATATGGAGGTAAACGTAAAACTGTACGGCCACTTTCTCTAGCTATTTCATCGACCACGTATGAAACTGGATGACAAGATGTGTAATTTTTTACAAGCTCAAACAATTCAATCTTTAGCATGGAATTATCAGCTAAAATTCCTTTGATTAAAAGCCATTCAATGAGTGCCTCCTCTTTCCATGATAAAGTAGGTGACTTTTTTGTTTTAGTGGAATGATAAGGCATATTATCCATTACTATAACACTATTGGGCTCAAGAGAAGGTAATATATTTTGCATCCATGCGATGAACACCTCACTATTCATATCTTCATGGTAATCTGCAGTTTTCTTGGATTCAAATAATAACAAACCCCCATTCATAAAACCAGTTTCGCTGCCAATCTGAAGCACACTTAGTTTCTTTCTTTTGCCAGATGGATCTTTTAAACCAGTAGAAAGACCTTCAACAAATGCTTGCCTTGGATAATGGCATTCACCCATGTTTCATCTAAATAATAGATTTTTCTCCCTTCTGCACGAAACTTTCTTATACTTGTCAAATAACGACGTCTCCATAAGATAATATCATTTCGTTCAATTAATATGTTATTTCGTGTGCGTGTTTCCCACTTGAATCCTAGTTTCTTTAGTATTCTCCAAAGTGATGTTCGTTTTAAAAGAGGTAAACTGGCATCCGCTTTAATAGGTTCACATATTTTTGTGCAAGTTGGTAACTCATTTTTAAAGAAAAATGAATGCACGTGCCTTCTAATCGTACTTTTTGATACTTCATCTAATTTATTGTAAGCATCTCGGCAATTTAGTTTTCTTAATGGAGACTGTGTAACTCCAGACATTTCAATTTCCTTAATAATGTCAAACATAGTATTTCTACCAATGCCTACTTCCCTTGAAGTTTGACGAACAGCAGCTGTTTTGGACATATTAACTTTGTTCTTAAAATACAGTTCATAAAGTATAAGTTTTCAGTTCAAGGTCAAATTCGAAGCATATGATTCAAATCAGTACTGCGGAGTCAAATTAAGTCATGTATTCAGTCGCGGAAACAACCGTCTGTCATCATAAAATATAAATGTCATGTTTCGCAAACATTGTCAAAATTTCAGTTATACTTGCAATATAACCAAAGAAAGCAAATACATAACCTACATGTCAAAATAATGAGTAAAGTGGGAACATGAATAGTTCAAAAGTATTGTTTCTTTTCTAGTTTTGTATAAATATTTTCAACACAAGAAAACTGTGCGGAAATTATTACTTCAATATTCGAACAAATTTTTTTAAATGTTATTTATAATTATAAACTCACGATAATATTCGATCAAAAATTTATTTAAAAAGAAATATTTCAAGTCAGATATCAATTGTGAAATGCATAGGTATTGAAAAGATCTTTAGGCCCGTATTCACAGAAAACGGAATAATGGTTCATTATGAAATGGTCGTTTTAATTATAATGGTCATTAAATGAAATAGCACATTCATAAACGTTAGAAAGAATTTTTTAACAGATCATTGCGAAATTATCGATCTAAGGAATTTTAACGAAATTATTTGGGAAAAACATACTTCACAGTAATCAAATAACAGCAAATCGCAAAAATGGATATGTCAAAACGTGTAAAAGGTAAACACTTTTCGGACAGAGAGATTTGTCTCTTGCTGGATATTGTAGAATCACATATCGGTGTTATTGAGAATAAAAGGACCGATGCCATCACATCGAAGGGTAAAACAACAGCATTGGAATAAATCACACGTAATTTAAATAGCTCTAATAGCAGTCCACATAGGACAATACAATAATTGAAAGTGTTCTATGATACTTTTAAACGAAGAAGTAGGAAAGAACAGGCGGATGATAAGGTGAATTTTCATTACTTAATAAATTTAATGTAGGCTAATCTGTACCTCACAGGTAGAGGGACGTTTAGAAAGACTCTAGGAGAAAATGGAGAACGTCTCCAAAGCATATTGAAGAAGCATTTCGAATGTGATGCCAATAACTTTGACAGTAAATCATGCTATCAAAACTTATAGAGTCTGGTAAAGTTATATGTTTATATTTACGGTGTATTCAACTAGTTGTCATTGTAGATCCTCTATATATTGTAGTAGAAGCTGACAACGATGCTATTCATTGAGTTAAGCGAATTAACCAGTATTAGTAAAGAAAATAATCCAAATTGTGTTAATAGTGAATATATATTTGCCAATATAAATGACATTGTTCATAATAGAAAAAAAAAAATCAAATGAAGAACAAATTTATTTAAAAAGAAAGTACGAATTGGCCATTGAAGTTCAAGAACAACAACTTCGAAATGCACAATTGGGTGAAAATATTCTTCAAGCAAAATTAAGGTGTGCCATTATAGAAGAAAAGATGCAAGCCAACAAATAAAAACTTCAAGAAATAGAACTGTGTAAATTGTCATCATGAATATGAATTTATTTATTTTATATGTTCCTTTTTTGAAACTTGTATTACAGTGCTACTAAAGAAATTACTGTTTTTTTTTTTTTAATATTAACAAAATTATACAGTAAAAACTTCATTTATCACAGCTTGACGAACTCTTGTGTTGTCATTATGGTGATTAGGTATGGGAACCATTTCATATGCTTCTTGGGGTATTTCAACGGCAAGATCCATGTCTAGAACATCATCATTTAAACCAATAGTAATATTAAGTAATATCGCGCACGCTACTATAACAGGTAATATATTTTTTTTCTTCAAACGTATTCCTACAGATACAAAAACGTGTATATAAGTCTTCGTTATAGCACAATGGTACGTTATATCATATTACGAGCCTTAGTGAATACAGGGGTGTTAAAAATGTTTGAATTATTAAGAATGACATACCTACCGAAATAATTTTCTTGCACTATATCTGGGTTAAGAAGATTGGGAATGTAGTAATTTGATGAATAATTTAGATTTCTACTTAACTTATGTATTGTTTATATTTTAAATAAATTTAAATATATTGGAATAGAATGTAAAAGTTATGTTCGTAACTCTGAAAAAGAATTAAAACCTTTTGAAAGTTGTAAATATATGTTGTCAAATTAATAAAAGAAACATTTATATAGTCTACATTTAATATTTTATTGTTTCTTAAGAAAATAATGGTATAATAATACAATCCCAAATCTTTACTTTCTTTATACATGTCATAAACAGTATTTCGAACTTCCATTTTCGTTGCTTCTGGTAAATCCTTAGTTTTTGGCTTCCTACAAGACCTGTTTTTGCCAGGAGATGATAAGACTGGATTCTGAACGCTATGATGTTTAATAGTGTAGACCGTTCTACTAGAAATATTAAGGGCTTGTGCTACCCTCTAAAATAAAACTAATTTTTATAACTGCCTTATGTGATTATGTGAATTACCTCATGAACACGATGGATGGACATAACTGGCCCACCATTCTCTTTTTCTCGTTCAAAATAGGCTGTAAGATTTAATACAAGCTGTTTAGCTTGAGAACCAAGAGGCTTACCAGGCATCTAAGAAATATTCTGTCAAATAAATAGGTTAGAAATGTCAAAGTGATAATCAAACAATTTCGTACTTATTTCCACTAATTGATATTATTATTTATTAGTATTGTTCTCAAAAGAACAGATTTGTAATTTTTTGATGACAAACGAGATATTCAAATTAGATTACTTAACCAAGAAGTCAGAATACCGGAAACAAAGTCAATAAACAACAGTATTAAAATAATTTCACAGCAATCCGAATATCATAAGACTATCTCCTAGACAACCTATCCCTTTTTATTTAATATAATATTTCAAAGACGTACGTCTTAACTTAAAATGACAAACGTGTGTAGTATTACAGCGCGTATTCATGTGTGTTAGAAAGAGATAAAGTACAATTTGCGGTTCCCACTTGGGCAGTACGAACTGAAAACTTATACTTTATGAACTGTACACATTGTAAGCCATCTGCCTCTGTCCACTTTTTACATATTTTCCTTTACGATTTTTTGATGGACCTGGTAAAGCTGCGTCATCCATGCTCTAAAACGATTGCGATTAAATAAATGAAATAAATTAATGAGTGATAAAATATTTTTAGAAAATGATGTTTTCACTTTATAATCTCTATAAAGAACTATCTTTAACGAATATTAATAATAAATAGCACAATAAACAACTAGTAAAACATGTAATTGACTAATATAGAACAAATATAAATACCGGTCAATACTGACAGCAAAACGCTAATTTGACAGAACAAAATAAATATAAATTTTACCTGTATAAAAGCGGCCTCTATTTTAGCCAATCACAAGCTCTTATTTTAAGCCCTATCTTTCCCAACGGTTTATTCTTATTTGGAATAGACAATAGTTCATCTTTCCTACAAGCCCCAGCAATTCCCATAATCATAACATCCTGCAAAAAATTAGTATAGAATGAACACGAATTAAAAAGAATCATTCTGTAAACTTACCTTCATCAACAAATATGTATCGTCGGAAGCTTCAATAAGAAATTTATTCATTTCCTCTCTTGTAAAGATACTAGACTTTTTAGTCTTAAAACCATCATTTTTACGCTTCAAAAATCCTTTCAATTTAGGATATTTTGAAATATCTTCATTTTCGTTAATAAATATGGTAGTTTTTAACATGGAGTATTCACACCATAAACTGTTTGGTGATTTTAACTTCATAGATCTATCACGAAAATATGCCAGCATTACACTTTCTGAAATACTCTCCACATACCTCTGGTGACACCAATCTTTGAACATTTTATAGGTTTCATTGTATCTGTTTTTAGATTTCTCCGGCAAAATCTCAGTGCAAGCTATAATAGCATCCATCTCTATTTGATTCATGTTTATAAATTTTATTTAGAAAGAAAAACTTTTGAAAATCTATTGCATATACTTTGACATTTATCAAAAATATAAATTTATATCGACACAAACATGGTTACCATAGATACGACAAATATTCCTGACTTGATGTTACTAATGTGTATACATATAGTAAAAGTAAAGTGGAAAATCATTCAAATTCGTCTATTTAAAAAAAAACGTAGGTATGACGAAAAATCTCATATGCACCACGAATACATGCAAACCTCGACCCTACGGGTCTCGGTTTGCAATCGTATTCTCGACCATAAAACTGTACTTACGAACCTAGGTACATAAATAACTAATAATGCTGTGTAAAATTATGACAATTTCATCTGCTTTTATTTACATTCAATAAATGCTTTTTTCCTATGTGTGAGTTTGATCTTGAGCAACTATATTTAATGCAAGACCTTTTGTAAGTAAGCAATACACTAAAATTTTTCTAGTGTATTTTGCTAAAACAATAACTTGACATTTTTAATTAATTTATTTCAAAACAATAATAAACAATTCAATATATAATTTTCAAGAAGAATATAATAAATATATCAAAAGTTGCATTTATATTTATCAGAGGTGTTTGGTTTAGTTTCTCTCTTTCAAAAAAGTTCAAGACATTCAACATAAGTTGCTGGAATTGTGAATTCCGTATATCTGTAATAAATATAAATTCTTAACCTATAACCAATAAATAACTTAGTGATAAGAATACTTACTGAAAATGTTTTAAAAACAGTACTTTGTGTTATGAAAAGATCAGTTATTTGCTAGATAGAAAGAAAATTAATTAGAATAGCAATAAACCAAAGTAAGATGTCAAACGTCAAAATTTAATAATACGACTATCGTAGTACAGGAGTGTTATGGCGGACGGATGACCGCATGTTATCCTGTCTATCTTATTGGTCTTACGTCGAAGACAACCCCACATTTTCGTTTGAGTATTTTATCCTTGTTTAATTGGGCTTTGAATGAAATGAGAATACATGCATTGCAGGTGCCCATGTCTCTGATAGCACCACGCAACTAATGACGTGAGTCAAAACATCGAGTGGACAGATACTAAGTACATAACCTACATGTCAATATCACCTGCAAACCCATTATCAGAATCATGGGTTGAAGAAAAATTCCTATTGCTCATTCAATTATATAAGCAGAAGGAACTTTTATGGAATCCCTCAAATATAAATTATAAAAAAAGTAACCTAAAGGCGGGTGCGTGGAATGATATCGGCCAACGCATGGGTACGACGGCAGAGATTTGTAAAAATAAAATAATTAGTCTCTTATCATCTTTTTAGGCGCGAAAAAGCCAAAATAGATTGGTTCTCCAATCTTCGTGGATTCCTGTCAGTGGCTAATTCATGTATTAACATATAAGATAATAATAATAATTATAACTAAAGGAACACTCCATATTGCTACAGTGCTCGCGAACCTCTAGTGGAAATAACTGAAAACGCGTTGAATGTAGGTTACGCGTTCTCAACGTTGCGCTGTCTATTTCAAGCCGTCCACGTTGCATTACACGTTGCACTGCACGTTGCGGCTACAGTGTGTACAAGGCTTAAGGTTGCCTTGTAACTCTCCACTAATAATATTCTTACGCGGAAAAGCGCCACTCAGCGTGCCCATTCAAATTAAAATTATTTTGACTTTAATTTTATCATTAGTTAAGTAGGTATGAATAGAGTAATAGTATATTGAACAAGTATAGAAAAGCAATGTTTTACTAAACGAATATAGCGTTTGAGTACGAGCGAGCGGAGCGAGCGAGTAACTTAAAGCTGTATGAGTTTAGTAAAACTGCTTTTCTTACGAGTTTGTTTACACTATTTTTTCGCATTTTGCAAGAATAAGCATTATAAACTTAAACATTTAAAATGTTATAGTAGGTATTTGTACAGGTTTTCCGTAATCTGATTCGGCTTTGGTTATTTACATAGTAACGACACAGTAACAGTAAACAAACTTTATTTTTTGTAAGTCGATTTGAGTTTTAGTTAAAAATGAGTCTTGCTACTAAACATACCTTAGAACATTATTCTGAAGATATTTTAAATGCCGCTCGAGAAGCGTCTTCGGGTTTACTTCCTTTGAAATCAAAAGAAAAATACGAGAAGACATATGAAATATTTTGTCATTGGAAGATAACAAAAAAAGCACTAATAATTGATGAAAGTGTAATGCTAGCGTATTTTTTTGAGAAGGTAAGCTATTTGTTTCTATATATTTTAGTGTTATTCATACAATGTCTTTCATTATTTTAGGCAAAAGTCCTTAAGGCATCCAGTTTGTGCAGCAGGAACCAGTGGCACTTCACAATCATTCAGGAATACACATGGAGAATTATAATAATTTTCAGAAAGAGCAAATAGAATTGAATAAAATGGGTGTTGTTAGGTTTTCAAATTTGAATAATTGTACTTTTAATATATTTCACAATAGTTCCAATTCCAATATTTAAATAAATATTTATTTAAATATTGCATTCATTTTTCTTTAAAAATGAGTTACCAACTTGCACAAAAATATGTGAACCTATTAAAGCGGATGCCAGTTTACCTCCTTTAAAACGAACATCACTTTGGAGAATCCTAAAGAAACTAGGATTCAAGTGAGAAAAACGCACACGAAATAACATATTAATTGAACGAAATGATATTATCTTATGGGGACGTCGTTATTTGACAAGTATAAGAAAGTTTCGTGCAGAAGGGAGAAAAATTATTATTTAGATGAAACATGGGTGAATGCAGGTTACACAAAAGCAAAAATATGGAAAGATACAACGGTACTTTATCCAAGGCATCTGGCAAAAGAAAGCAACTAATTGTGCTTCACATTGGCAGCGAAACTGGTTTTATGAATGGGGGTTTGTTATTATTTGAATCCAAGAAAACTGCAGTAATGCGCCTTATCAAAAGGAGGCACTCATTCAATGGCTTTTAACCAAAGGAATTTTAGCTGATAATTCCATGCTAAAGATTGAATTGTTTTAGCTTGTAAAAAATTACACATCTTGTCATCCAGTTTCATACGTGGTCGATGAAATAGCTAGAGAAAGTGGCCGTACAGTTTTACGTTTACCTCCATATCACTGTAATCTTAACCCCATTGAACTTATATGGGCTCAAGTCAAGCATCATATTGCGGCCAATAATAAGACATTTAAATTGGACGAAGTAAGAAATTTATTATTAAAAGGATTAGACATGGTTGATGCTGATGCATGGAAAAATAGCATTCATCACGTTATAACAGAAGAAAACAAAATGTATGATTTAGACAATATTGTTGAAAATGTATTAGAAAATTTGACTTTTACTGTAAATACTGGGTCATCCTCAGAATTTTCATTAGATTCAGGTTCTGATCTTGAAGATGAGTAGTTTTCAATATATATATTCGTGAACAATATGTAACATAATGAACTGTGGTGTGTTAAATTTAGTTATGTGCGAGTGATGTTCTTGATTTAGATTCGTGTGTGTGTTAAATAAATTTTTTTTATACTTAGAAATTGTATAGTTTGGTTAATATAGTGAATAAATTATAATCTAAATATAATTATATAATAATGTTTACCATATACAGTCATGAGATTGTAATTTCTTTCAGGTCCTCAGAAATTGTTCGACGTCCTAGGTCTCAAGTAACTACCAGATATTGTGATAATCGTGGAATATTAATGGAATTTCTAAGTAGGAAATGATTATATAATTTTTTTAATATAATTATGTAAGTGTAGGTAAAAGATTTAATGTATATTATGCTAATAAAAGAGGGTTTTACACTCATTGCGTTCAGACGTTTACGAAAAAAATTGTTTTTACTGAAAACATGGAGGTTCCCATGAAATCAATTTCTCTTTTTATTTATTCTTTTTTTTTCAATTACATTGAAATCTGAACTGTAATCAAACCATATTTCTGCTAAAAGCAAAGAAAAATCATTGTACGATAGTAGCAATTTATCCCATACATAAGCAAAAAAGTAAGTATTAATCAGTAATAACTTGAAATAAAGGAACGAACACATGTTTAACCAAATACTGAAACTGAAAAAATGCTTACGTTTTACCTATCTTTTGGCGCAAAACTGCCGTTTTACCCTTTTTAATATGTACTTACTTATTTTTGTAAAATGAAAATATTTTTAAATACCTTTTTTAGATGTACAAAAATTTTTATCCAAATTATGTGAAATGATGTGCAGGTAAATGAATTTCCTTATTGCTCTCTCATTATAGATACTATTAAAATAACTGTATTTTGTAAAATGCTATATTTTTTAAGCTAAACGATACACAAATATTATGATAATTATAATACACTGTCACCATCAATCCTTTAAATTTTTTTTTCTATTTTGCGTTCTAAATGAACTCATTATGAAGCCAAAAACAGTATCGAAATGAGCTCTATTTCGATACACTTTTTTCATTTTTCAATGTTGGCGTTGTTCGAATACAGAAATAAATATCATTGCTGTCATATGATTTTAAGAATTTATGTACATTTGACAGATATGATATATGTTCGTATTTTACACAAACAACGTATGTTGTATACAATTGACAACAACATATATATGTTTCTATGTCACTCATGTTTATATTTTTAAATGAAATATCAAGTAATGTTAACGAAAATTAATAAATAATATGTAATATAATATACTTCGCGGATAGCAAGATTTAAATTTGAAAATGTCAAGTATCAATGTGACCAACTGCATGCTTTATATAAAAATTAAACTCTGAACTTTCAAATTAAATAATTCCAATTTAAGCAATTTATTAATGTAAAAAACACAAAATAGAAAAAATAGTATAAAAAACTCGTTTCATAAGGCCTTTTGTCGCACTCGCTCTTTAGAAAACTCGCCGCAAGCGAAACATATGAAACTTGTTTTTTAATATACTATTGTTTCACATTTACACAAAAGTTTTGTTCTCTAATAAAATCAAAGAAAGATGTAACTATTTCTCCTATAGTAATTTTAACACATTCTCACTGTATTTACGCACAAATTTATTGTAGATGCAATACCTTCAAACAATAAATAACAGATTATAAGATATTGATTGAAATATTTTATATAAGTCTAATACCTTGCATTGGTATATGTTTGCCGCTTCTTGCTTGAATAAAGCTTTTAAAGTCTAAGCTTTCTTAATAATAAATATGTTAATAAACAAACGTCAAAAATAATCTTTTGTACAAGTTAGTAGGTACATAACCTCACATACAAATTTACTATTTTTTGGAAATTCCTGTGTAAATTATACTCAGATTGCCGCGCCATCTGGTCCTTTCTTAAATGGAATGCAATATAGTTATTGGTGTACTCATGGGTGTAAAAAGCATTTAATGTAAATATTTTTGCCAAAAAATGAGCGTATAAATTATAAAGGAAATGAAGGTGGTTGACTCAGTGAAACACCATCACATATTAATTAATTTAGTATTCTGCCACAACCCAGTTCTTTCATTAAGCTGTTATTACGGAGTTAATAAAAGGTTTTGTATGTCTAAAAAAATGGGTTCACAAATGCAAATTCTAACTGGATATCAAGATATTATTTGATGCAATTTTCTATAAATAACCAAAATAGAATTACAATCTTTATAAACAAAAAACTTTATTGAGTTAATACATTACTTTAACTCACAATTTTTTTAAATTTTTTCAATGTTTTGCTCTCACTGTAATGTAAAACAGTTGTAAATAGTCAAATAAAGTTTATATATAAGCACATAAAACAGTATGAAGTTATATAAAACAACACTACGAACACTACAAATATCAATCTAGACCGATTATTTGACAACTAGTCAAGTAGACAGAAAACACATGGCACGCCCGATGACGCGCAATATAGCTGTCGCCATTAGTTACAAGGCAACCTTACCTATTTACTAACCTTGGACAGTATGAACTAAAAGATATACTTTATGAAGTGTACGGAACTAAACTTAGTACATTTCACAAGACGTCCGATAAACTTTGGTGATGGCCTTGATTAGCAGGAGACATCCGAACCAACTTCGCTCGCCGCTCATCCATGCTGTCTAAATATCGCCTCTTTACTGATAAGTTATGTGATAAGTATTGCTCGTAAAATTTTATTATTGATAGCGTGTGTGCAACTATAACACAACACACTTTGGACATGATTGTTGAACATGTATAAGTGTACCAGGCAGGCCTAAAACATATGGCGCGTTTCTCGTAAATAAATAATTTTTTTTTAGGAATTAAGGTTTGAAATAAAATAGCAAAATATTTCAGAAATACAAGTATATTTTAAAAAGTCATCGTCGTTACATTTTTTTATCGATTTATGTCTTTTTCTAAAAAAATAAGTACAAAATAATAAATAACTGCTAGAAATAAGTAGAGTAGAAAAATAGATATACATAGCACCTTTCTGTCTTAAGAAACACATCTATGTAGTAAACCTAGTAATGCTGCTTCAAAATTAATCGCACACGAGAATAAAAATTAATAAATAAATTACAACCTATAATAATAATAATTAAAAATAATAATAACCAGACCATTCGAACTTGCACTCTCACGTAATATACTTTTTAACTGAATTATCTAAAGAACTAATTAAATTGTCACAAAATAGTAAGTACAATGTCTTACATACGGGAATTATAATTAGCTATAATTACAAGAGACTAGAATCATGTTTTTTGTGGATAGGAATTAAGTCCTGTACATGTGTTTAGTCGTGGACCATCCATTTACTTGTCTGCCTGCAAAATAAAGAAAGAAAGTAAGTCGCATGTTAAAGCTACATCGTTTACAGGTGTTTTAAATAATTGTTGACTATCACTTACATGTGGTGAAACATATACTTAAGATGTTAAACACTCATGATGTTAATGCAGCATTGTATGTAAGTTGAAACGGAAGAAGACAAGTGTAATTGGTCTTGTTTTGAGTACAATCAGTTTTAATAACTTACAATTAAATATTTTTTACAAGGAATTCTCTGATTTGCATATTTTGAATTATTTCTTTAGTGAACATAATTATTTAAAATAATAAATTAGAAAATATGTTTACCCTTTGATCTTGTTAAGGGTTTTATTAAGGTTACGTTTTATTTCATATATTTCATAAAAATGTAAACATACTATGTTTATATTTTTAAGAAACTCTTTGAAAAAGGCAATAATTACCGAAACATGTAAGAATGGAAATAATTTAAATAAATTAATCTTTAATTAAAACAGACCCTAAATCGCCAAATAAAAAAAATCTCGTAACCTAATAAAAACACATACTGGGATAAAAAAATGCAAGAAAATCAAAGTTTTTTGCAAATTTTTGTCACCCAGAAAAGGCCATGAGTTGGTGTAGGCAGTTTCACAGTGACAACGTTAAATTGATCATCAACATCATAGGTACATATATATTTAATTGCTGTAATTCTCAGCAATAAAGAAACAAACTTTAATAAAGAAGAAAGAAAGAAAAATTTACTAAATATGAAAAATAAATACAATAAAATAAACATTCCTTGTTATATTATTTAAAAAAAGTAAAACACTGTCCTATAAATAATTATTCATGGAACTGGGCACCATTTCGACCAATGCATAATGCGCACCTCCTTTCTATAGAAGCTATTGCATTGAATTTGTTGTTGGCCGGTATTTGTCGGCAAGCATTAATAATTTTATTTCCTAAATCATCTACGTTTTCAGGTTGTCTTACATAAACAATTTCTCTAATTTCATACCATAGAGAAGTCTAAAGGGTAAAGATCTGGTGAACGGGAGGGCCATCTAATAGGTTCGTTAGTGCCTATCCACCTTCGATTAAACTGTCTATTTAAGAATTCAGTGTCTATTACAGCATTATGTGCAGCAGCTTCATCTTGCTGGAAGTGTAGTTGTGCATATTGATTAACAGGTAATTCTTCTAAATTCTCCACTACCGTGGCAAGCTCACTATCAAACTTTGGATTACTTCTTGGGGAATATTATCCCACTCGAAAAGAAGGGCTCGGTCTAATTCCTGGAGATTTATATGAACTGGTAAATGTCGCCTTTCTTATCTTTTAGAGCATCCCATCTATAGGATTTAAATCTGAACTTTGTGGTGGCCAGTTGATGAGTTGAATATTGACCTTTTGTAAGTAATCCAAACTTGTTTAGCGATTAGGGGATCGCATTATCCTGCACGAAAATAAAATTGTTTCCTATAAATGGTGCAAAAGGCATGGTCCCGAATAATGTTCTCAAGGTAGTATTCAGCATTCATTGACCTTTAGCAAATAGGGATTAACTCTGTGCAGGCGTTACATCAAAGGGCTCCCTTTGAGAGATTGTGCAGTCATGATAACTTTCTCCAGTGCTTCGCCATACTCTTTCACGACCATCTGGTGATTTTAAACTTACTCTAGTTTCGTCTGAAAACGAAACTCGCTTCTAATCTTCAACTATCCAATCTGCATGATTTCTGGTAATGGTCCAACTGCGGACCTCCTACTATTTAATCTTACTTCCCTCAATCTTCTCCTTACAGTTAAAGCAGAAACTTTGACATTTCTGACCGCTTCCAGCTAACAATTATTTAGACAATTCAAATATTATAGAAAATATATCAGAAACATTGGGTGGTGTGTTAATTTTGAACATGGGTTTATATATATATATATATATATATATATATATATATATATATATAAGGTAAACTTAATAAGTCGGCGAATAAAGGTCTGGTTCATTACTTCAAAGTATATATATTTAAAACAACCCTACATGTTTCGGCAATGATGCCTTTGTCAAGGGAATAAAAAATATAAATGCATTTATATTTTTTATTCCCTTGACAAAGGCATCATTTCCGAAACATGTAGGGTTGTTTTAAATATATATACTTTGAAGTAATGAACCAGACCTTTAATCGCCGACTTATTAAGTTTACCTTATCATACCAAGGTCACGAAAATATTATATATATATAGAAGGAAAAAATTTTCTAGGCAGTGGTTACAATACCAGATAAAGAATAAGTGCTTCTTGGAAATGGCGGCCAGGTAATTAAAAGAATATTTAATTTTGTTTACGTTCCGGTTCTATATATATACAGCCTTTTTCACAAATGAAATATTTATTTAAATTTTAGAAACAAAAGACACTTTCAAATTCGATAAAACTTCAATAATTACATCAGAAAAAATTACAAGGCAAGAATTATATTAGAAAGCATCCATATACAAAAAAACAAAAATTTCATTAATGACAGAACATATATAAACAACCTCTCGTGAATATATCTGCCCATTATATAAACACAATATGAACATGTCCGAGAACAGATTAAACTAACCGCATATCTGCCCATTATATAAACATAATATATACTCATAATATAAACACACAAAAATGAATTTAAAAAAACGCATGTCCGAGAACAGATTAAACTAACATATGGGACACTACAGACCATCCGTCAAAAAACGATAATAAACAGACGTTCCAAACACGGTCACCAAGAACTTTAGTTTTATTTTGAAATGAAAACTAGACAATAAGTATAACACAGTAAGTCATAGTTGTAATGTAATCAAACAATACAATATAATGTAAGTACATTTAATATAACACTACTTTCATCTTTCTAAAATTTAAATAAATATTTCTGTTGTGAGAAAGGCTCTATATATAGAACCGAAACGTAAACAAAATTAAATATTGTTTTAAATACCTGGCCGCCATTCCCAAGCAACACTGATTCCCTATCTGGTATATATATATATATATATATATATATATATATATATATAATATTTTCGTGACCTTGGAAATATATGGTAAACTTAATCAGTCGGCGATTAAAGGTCTGGTTTATTACTTCAAAGTATATATATTCAAAAAACCCTACATGTTTCGGCAATTATGCCTTTATCAAGGATATAAAATATAGATGACATATATATGGTGATATAATGATATATATATATATATATATAGTAAATTCAATCAGTCGGCGATTAAAGGTCTGGTTTACTTCAAAGTATATATATTTAAAACAACCCTACATGTTTCGGCAATAAACATGTAGGGTTGTTTTAAATATATATACTTTGAAGTAAACCAGACCTTTAATCGCCGACTGATTGAATTTACCATATCATACCAAGGTCACGAAAATATTATATATATATATATATATATATATATATATATATATATATATATATATATATATATAGTGTTAGATAATTTCTTAGCCGTTTATTAAATATATCAATTGATAAATTATTGGTGTTTTTCGGCTTTTATATGAAATATTTACAAATATCAAATTAGTATGTAATTGCAGAGTAAGTGGGGCTGTAAACATTGCTGTCTACAAATTACAAAGCAATTCATACGAAATTTTTAATTGAAAAATATTGTCTACGTTGGGACTTGAATGCAAGTCTACAGTTTGCCGGACTGCAGCTTTTACCACTTAAACCACGATAGACCTTGGTTCAAGCTATTTAGAAATGCATATAAAGTAACAGTGTTAATGAATCAGATGTCAGCTATATATATATATATATATATATATATATAAACCACGATAGACCTTGGTTCAAGCTATTTAGAAATGCATATAAAGTAACAGTGTTAATGAATCAGAATATATATATATATATATATATATATATATATATATATATATATATCTGACATCTGATTCATTAACACTGTTACTTTATATGCATTTCTAAATAGCTTGAACCAAGGTCTATCGTGGTTTAAGTGGTAAAAGCTGCAGTCCGGCAAACTGTAGACTTGCATTCAAGTCCCAACGTAGACAATATTTTTCAATTAAAAATTTATATTTAAATTTATATATAGCTGACATCTGATTCATTAACACTGTTACTTTATATGCATTTCTAAATAGCTTGAACCAAGGTCTATCGTGGCTTAAGTGGTAAAAGCTGCATATTAAAATAATAGACTTTTTCTTGGTTTAGCGACCTTTAATGAATTTCAATTTTTTTTAAAACGACGTTTCGACTTTTTTATTGAGTCTTTTTCAAGTAATTAGAATAATTTATATATATATATATATATATATATTTATAAATAAAAAATTAATTTAAATTCGGGTAAGCGGTCAATTAAGAAAAAAAACTCCTTCATTAAATAACCCTATATTTCGCAACAGACTTTGTCGCTTCTTCTGGGGTAAAAAATGTAGAGTTGAAGAAAATATAAAATTGACGTAGAAAATATAAAAATTATTAGATATCTAATCATTTTTTTATATTTTGTACGTCAATTTTATATTTTCTTCAACTCTACATTTTTTACCCCAGAAGAAGCGACAAAGTCTGTTGCGAAATATAGGGTTATTTAATAAAGGAGTTTTTTTTTTCTTAATTGACCGCTTACCCGAATTTAAATTAATTTTTTATAATATATCACGGTCGATAATTTCGTTTCAATTATTTATTTATATATATATATATATATATATATATATATATATATATATATAAATATATAGATAATTATTTCTTGACATTTGTATGGTATAGTAGATTAAATTAGTCGGCGATTTAAGGTCTGTTTTACTTTGATATGTATATATGTATTTATAACAATCTTACATGTTTCGACACATAGTGCCTTTTTCAAAGAAATTAAAAATACAATTTATATTTTAAATTGTGAGATTGTTTTAAATATATATATATCAAAGTGAAACAGACCTTAAATCGCCGACTAATTTAATCTACTATATATATATATATATATATATATATATATATATATATATATATATTATATAATTAAAAATATTCATGATAATCGGTGCAATAGTTTAATGTTAGAATGCAAATCCACTACCAAAATAAGCTGATGTGTTAGTGTTAAGAGTAACTTAATAAAGATCCGCGGAATGGATACCTATATATATCCTGCTATGATTAAATTAACTAATAGACTGACTTTACATTACAACCGTTTCTTGCAATTATTAGTCAAAAACATTTGGTCGATATGTTACATTATAATTGATAAAGCGAAAAAATAAATATTACCATCCATGTAAGTGATAGCCTGGCAGGTTCCATTAAGCATATTATTATTTTTTAAATAAATAGACTTACCAACATCGGATATAAGAATGTCGTTATACTGTCTTGACCGTAACTATTTCTTGCTATACAGGTGTATGGACCCATATCACTCCAGCGAATGTTTCTGATTTTTAAATCTCCAAATGGCGTTATCGAGAATCTCTTATCGGCGCTGTCTACGATATCGTATTCCGTCGAATTTAACCAAATCGTGTCAACGTCCCCGTCTCCTGAAGCTGTACAAGGTAAAATAACCGTACTTCCTGTAATTAATTAAAAACAATTGATTATGTACAGACAATATTTAAAGTTTTCAGAACAATCAATCATTATATTACATTAATAGGCACTGAAAGTTCTTTTAAGTTGCACGAATAATTTTTGTTTTAAAGAAATGCAATTCGAGCAATTCGTAAGTAGTTATTCATTTGGTAAAAAAACAACTATTATGTTAAGCATTCTTTTAAAAATTTGAGCATCAAAATAAATGTAAATATAAACTAAAAAGTCGAAGAATTTGGCTTTTGTTTTATGTATTGTGAGAATGTTAAGTAAATGGCGCTGTTTGAAAAACAACTATAAAATTAGATCGAAACATTTGTGCATTGAAATGTCGCCTTTTACTTTCGAGCAAAAATAATGTGCAATATTGTGCGATATTTGCAATGAAAAGAAAAATTCGTAATGTGAATGAATCAGTCGGTCTTTGTACTCTATGGAATTAACATCTATTTCGTTCAGGCATTTAGATGCTTACTCATAATCGTGTTTTTGAATGACACTAAATAAGTACCAGTAAAATATGCCTTGTAATCCGAATGGAATTAAAACATTTAAACAATGTGGTGGCGGCAGGTCGTAACATAAAAATAGTTTATGGTTGGACTATTGTACATAAAGGAACTGTGCAATTCTACGATAACGTTGCCACGGCTTTAGTGGAAGAAAATCCAGGTCAAATAGCGTGACAATTTTTGGAACAGATTAAATGCCAACCATACAAACACCAAAATAGAAATAGTTGAAGAATTTGCAGAGTATTTTCTTCAGTGTCCGCAACCGACGAAAGTTCTTCGCAAACACTTGCTGAATTAACATTTAGAAACTGCATCCTTAGAATAAATGAAAACGATTATTTGACAGCAGTTAAGATAATTAAGGAAGACTACACTACTGGACCAAATTGAATACCTTATTTTATGAATCCACTCCATTATATTTATTTTATTTATTAATATATATTTTATAATCTTATTTTTACATCTGAATGCTTTCTAATGTTTGGAAAGTACCTATGTAAAGTAGTGCTCATATTTTCAAAAATAAAATGTTAATAACATTGGTGCGTATCGACCAATTTTCATAATTAGTAATTTTTCAGAAGTATCATACTTTATGAGCTTCTTTACTATCAAGTAAACAGTTAGATGTTTAGTGAGCAACGCGACAATTTGGAAAGAAAATCTACCGTAATTAATCTTACATTTCAAAGTCAACCTTCCACCATTTATGGAATATATACCCTCTTCAGATTTTTCTTGACTTAGTCTAGCCATCTTTTCCTGTGCCGTTCTTCCTTTCCCATAGTCTTCTTCCATTAAAATTCTGTTAGTCCATCTGTTGTCAGACATCTTGGCTATATATTCCAATTATCTGGAATACTTTGCTTTGCACCAAGTATTGGTCAAGTAGTGATACTTGGACAATACTTGGTTTGTTGGACAACTCTTCTATTTCTTTGATTGCTCTTCTCCTAAATTTTTTGTTTTATTTAATCTCTTCGTAAATTCTCCTTAACGTTTTTCTTTTCCACATTTTGAATATGTTTTTATCATCCTCATTCATTATACATGTTTCATAAGCGTAAGTAACGATGGGCCTTAATACTGTTTGGTGCATTCGGATTTTTAAGATACATTTTTGTCTTGATAATTTTTGTTAATATTTCTGCAGTTTTATTTCCTTTGACTAACTTTTTTTCTATTTCCTTCCCTTCATTCGTTTTGCATGTTATCGCTACTCTCAGATAATGAGTTTGTTCCACTTTCTCCATGGAATATAGACACCGAAGTAAAATCTACAAATTTTCAGTCAAGTATTGGTGTGCCACATGACTCGGGACTTGGGTCCGCTACGCTTCATTTATGTAGACGCTATCCGGCAGTATATATTAATTTGAAATGTCTACTATATACTCCCGATTTTTCTTAAAATTCCTAGTTTGGGCTATTGTATATGCGTACAAAGGGGGTTGAATGGATATCTAAAAGGTGGTCTGGAAACGAAAATGTCTAAGTACAACTTATTGTCATTTTTCAGAAAACAGGAATTGTTGTGCTTCGACCATGTCGTGGATGGGAAAGAGTCGGTTCCAATAAGGACCTGGGTATAATATTCTCCCATAGTCTTGATTTTGGTGAAAATATTAAAACCATAAGGACAAAGGCTTAGAAAACTATGGATTTTGTTAATGGAAGCGCGAAATCCTTTAAATCGGTGGAGTCCTTGATAAGATTTTTCAATACATATATAAGACAAAAATATTTTTAATAATATAAAATATTATTAAAAGTCAGGGATGAAGAACACAATATAAGTTCATATATTTGCGAAGGTATCTCCAGAGATGTAGACACGTATTTCATCTTTCTACAGAATCGTCGGTACGCCCCAGCTGGAGAGAGATACGTTCACAAAACAACAACTTCGCTGTATCACAGAAGTTATTAAGACAGAGCGTAGAAGAACATTCAGCAGAACTTGGTGCAGAACACCAAAACAACTATCACAGTCTCAATAACATGTGCAGAATTAAGCAAAGTGCTTCCATCTGACGGTACAATCGTGACTTGCAGAAGCTGTGTTTATCGTATCTTCACTCTTTAACGGGCAAACCGAATGCGTTGACGTTTCAACTGACAAATTATTTTCTTGCTTCATGGCACTCTTATTATTGCAATAGTAAACTATTCTCTATCTATAGATAGCATAAAAATGTAGAATAATTTAAAAATGAAAATTTTTCAGCGAAATTTGGTATTAGAGATTATTGAGTGATTTGTAAAAACTTTTTCTAATACTTTTTTGCTCTATCTTAATCGCTAGTATGACATTACTTGAAACACTATTTTTTATTTTAATTATAGTTGGCTAATTGACTTTATAAAAACTCTATTCATACGAAAAGATGAATTGTCGTGGCCTACACAAATGATAAAAAATTTACATCGATTGCTTTAAAAATAAAAAAGTTATTTAGGTGTCCTCATGAAAAGTGAAACACACTGTATATTAATATGATATTATTTATTATCCTGTAATTAGTTTTTTGTAGGCTGTTGGGTGTTAAATAAATAGTAATATCGTATCTAGGCGGCATCTTTATGCCACAGATGTGATGAAAAGGTTGGATAACTGTGTATTCCAAGCATATGATACACAGATAGACAATTTTTTAAATAATAAATGTATTTTGCAACTTTGTTAACCGTGAACAAAAGTATATTTATGCAAATGAAAATTACTTTGATTAATAAAAACTTGTTTTCTAAAAACTAAATATTACTCATCGAATCCCACATTTAATATGCATCAAAATAATATTATTTCATTAACTTACCGATGTTGTCTAAATACATGGAATCAAAGAATGTGATTCTAGGAGCTTTGTGCCTCGACTCTTCCTTTGATTTAAATCCCCAGATATCGTTGCCCAATAGACTTAATTTCGACCCGGAAACAAAAACTTTAATTGCGGTGTGGGCGGTTTTACTTCCGCTTGTTGCTTTACAGAAAATTACTTCCGTTTTCTTGGCGACGAAACGTAACCTCGCTTTTGCCTTAGCCAGGCCGCTACTGGGATAATCAGCAATTTCGTTCGCAAAGATTTCGTTCTGAAACAATATAAAACAAATTTGAGATATAATTGGAAGTTGTTGGGATTCTGTTTCTATTTTTTAATGATATAATATTGAAATTTACTTATTAGAAAAGCGATTGTCAGAACGGATAGAATAAATAAATATAAATAACAAAATTTAAACATTAGGCACAGTTTATATTAAAAAATATAAATATTAGATTGTTTTACTTATATTCTGTAAGTAAATACACAATATAAAGATAATTTAATTTAATAATTGGAAGAATACAAGGGAGGATTTTCTAGAAAAAAATTAGCAGAAAATTATGTGATGGAAACGATGATTCCATTTTTCCATTGTGATCAATATATACATGGACTAAACAGGGTTAATAAAATAGTTATTTATATACCAAGGGTATAATGAAGATGTTTATATTCGAGGGCAACAGTTTACAAAACCGAAGGCCTTCGGTAAATTAATTGACAAAAAGCGTATTAATACAAACGAAGTCTACCACAAGTCTACTTTCTATTTTCACGTTGTTTTGTATCTATAACGGTTGAGTAATTTGTTTATTTAATGAAAAAAAATTATGAAGTGGAAAGGATATGCCCCAAAAAATCCAAGATTTAAACACGCGAAGACATCTTCAAAATTTTTCAAGGAAGCTTCAAGCGATATCTATCTTCTGGAAAAGGTATTTATAGGATAGTCGGCGTTGGTTTATATTTAATTATATTTGATATAGGTTGTACTGGTGGTGGGCGTCTTTGGAGGATTAAGAAGAGATGAGCTTGTAAAGTTAACGGTAGATGATATGGATGATAGAGGAGCAGTTGTACTGATAAACATTGAAAAAACGAAGACTAGCGGTGGAAAAAGTTTTACTATTGTGGAGGAAAACGAAATGAATGCCCTGCAGTTGTATAGGAAATATGCAGCATTGCGTCCGAAAGGACTCAAGGAGCGGCGCTTTTTCTCGTGTTATCGAAATGGGCGATGTACGGCCCAACCAGTCCGTAAAAACACTTTTAGTGGCGTACCTTCAAAAATCGCAAATTTTCTGGCTTACCCTAATGCTAATGAGTACACGGGACATTGTCTACGTCGTACAACAGAAGCTTTATCACATCAAGGAGGTCATGTTAAATTTTTTAATTGTTTCTAATTTTAAACATTTTAAATAATAAATGAAAACATAAATGAAAGCATTAAAATATTCAGATTGATGTTTGTATTTTTTACTTATTATGCCATAGGGCGAAATGAATGGAGTTATATATCGCGTATCACAGATATAAACAGCCAATTACAGAAAAGTGAAAAATAAACAAAATTATAGTATACATTTTAAACTGTAGTTATTGACATAATTTCAAGTAGTACCTTTGTCAAATCTGTAGCATCTCTGTAGAATTGGATCACAGGTGCTGGACTGCCAGATGCCTCACATTCCAACTCGACCGTCTCTCCTGCTAATACTTTAACTTCGTTTTCTATTGCCTTAACTGTGACCCAATTTCTGTCGATCCTGTCGAAATCTGGATCGGTGTCTATTTCGTTATCCAAAACACTCCTTGTTGTCAGTCTTCTGCCCGCAGCTGCACTAAGCCAAATAGCTACTACTAATACTGCCAATTTCATCTGGAATTAAAGAGAATTTGTTTAGTTATGGTAGGAAGTTATGAACCAAGGAATAAGATAATAAATTTTTGTATGAAAACCGTATTGTAATTACCAATTTTCTTAGAAAATATGATGTGATATCATTTATATATATACAAACATGCATGTATATATTATGCAATTAATAAGCTATTTTCATTGATTATACGAGTTATTTGATGGGAGACTGACTTTTCGAAAGTTGGCAACAATTGAGCCATGATGAGTATATTGCTGATATCAACAAAGTTTTAAAAGCTTACTGTTGAAATTTCACAGTTGAAGTTTTCACAATCGTTTTATGTACACCGTTTGGTGTTTTTGTGTTAATGTGAAGAAAAAGGAATTTCGTGTGTTAATTAAACATTTTTTTCATTAAAGAAACTGAAGAAAATTTATGCAAATATTACGATGAATCTGCTCCTTCGCATGGTACGAATTGTAAGTAGTCCATTACTTTCGAAAGTGATCGTATGAGCACAAAAGATGTTGAACGTCCGCAGCCTTACAGTAACTTCTCCAGAAATTATTAAGAAAGTCCATAACATTGTAAAGAACGACTACCGAATAAGAGTGTGTGAGTTAGCTAGTGCGGTAAACATCTCAAACGAACGGGTACACATTTTGACGTGAACATTTAAATATGAAAAAGTTAACGGCAAGATGCGTGTCGCGTTTGTTTACTGTTGAACAAATGCGACCTCGTGTTACAATTCCAAGTGACTGTATGGCGTGTATGGCTAAGTTCAAACGAAATAAAGAAGAATTTTTCGTCGATATTTCCCCGTAGATGAAACCTGGATGCAATAATATACTCCAGAGACAAAAGCACAGTCAAAACAATGGATTTATTCTGATGAGCCTGCTCTGAAGACGACTTTGGCGTCTTCTTCGACCAGCAAGGTTACAGTTACGATTTTTTGAGATGTCGAAGGCCGTAATCTTTATTAACTAGTTACAGAAATAAAGTACAATAACTGGTCAATATTATTCTGATGTACTAACAGGTTTTGATGCCGGTGTGATGTCCCTTGGTCCTCGATATAGCTTCGTTTCCGAGGCGGACTCATTAAAGGCTGTGTTTTATTCTACTTTATTGGTAGAATAAAACACACTCGGGAACAACATAAAATAACATTTAATAAATACATAACAATAACATTACAAGTTACGATGTTCACTTGTATAATATCGAAGATCAGATTTACAAGACTACCCCGTTCTCCTCTGTCTTTAGTATATATATGATCTCTACTTACTTACTAACCTACTTATTTACTTAATGAAACCTAGTTACATACTTAAACTAGAATGTCGAAGATGCAGTAATTAAATTGAGGACGTGTTGTGTTAAGTAAATAATACATTCAATAATATTGAATATGTAGAAATAGGTGTGCTACTTCAGTTATCACACCGAATTCAGGAAGACAGTAGTTATTCAGAAAAAAGTTTTTGCTCCATTAGGATAATGCGGCCTATCACTAATTTGTCGAATTAGGATATGAATTGCTACCTAACCCACTATATTCACTATATCTGGGTCTGAGTGATTGTCTCTTGTTCAGAAACTTGAAAAATTACTTGGTGGAAAAAATTCGGGACAAATGAGGAGATAATAGCCACAACGAATGCCTATTTTGACGAATTTCAGAATGATTATGTTTTAGACGGCTTAAAAAATTGGAAAATCTGTGAATGGGAATTATATTGTAAAGCAATAGTTATTTGTATTATAAGTAAGGAAAAGTATTGTTTTTCTTTACGAATCGCGATCTTTCTAATCGAGGCGTAGCCAAGTTTAGAAACGCGATGAGTAAAGAAACACTTTCTTTTCTTTAAGAATAATAAATCAATTTTTTCGGACACTCTATAAACATTTTATAAATTATTTGAAAAATACATGACAAGTGAAAGAATCAAATTAGCGTTTCAACAAACAAAAAAATGTAAACAAAAATTTGTCAAGTGCGGTCGCGTGAAATTTTGTGAAAATGGGAATAATTAATGAAAATATGAAATATCGGCATTAGCGCTTGAAGCTGTTGCTAATTTATTACCCACGAAATCACGAGATAAATATTATATGACTTAAATATTTTCAATTCCTGGAGGACTTCATTTTTTGACATAAAGATATCGATCAAGAACTTATGCTTTTTTCATGAAAAGGTTAGTTTTCCTGAATTCATATATAAATTCTCAAGTTTTATCTATATATTTGGTTACAGGCTCAAAGACTGAAATCTTCCACACTATGGTCAACATACTTTATGTTGAAAAGTACGAAAGTGAAATAAAACGTTGATATATCGAATAATGGGAAGTTACAGTTATATTTAAAGCGCCAGAGTGAAGGATATGATGCAAAAAAAATCAAAAATTCTTTCGCAGGATGTGTCAAAATTTTTGAAAAAGAATTTTTGTACATTTAATATTCATTCCAATAAATAATTACTAATTTTGTTACTATAGGCCTTTCACGATAACAAACGAGACACGTGATAAATAGTTACAAAACAGGGTTGACAAATCTACATTGCTTTGAGTCAGCTGTTAGTAAATAATCTATGAGGTTAGGTTTATGTCATTTTAAAATATTCACAACTCCTACTAATATGTGTATGTTGTTATTATATATACTATATTATATATATAGGCATAATTTAGTTGTGAAAATAACTGACCTTATATATAATATCGTTTTAAAAATAAAATAGGGAGGAACTTGTAAATATGAACTAAT
Source organism: Melolontha melolontha (assembly GCA_935421215.2). NCBI lineage: Eukaryota > Metazoa > Arthropoda > Insecta > Coleoptera > Scarabaeidae > Melolontha > Melolontha melolontha. The sequence continues at coordinate 62,551,263 of OW285241.1, read as the reverse complement.
TGTAAACAACTTATTCGAATGGCATTTGACAGAATCCTAGCTGGCAACCATGCCCAGTTCTGGTAACATAATATATTCACTTAATAGAGAGAAATACTAGGATTTTTAGGTATTATTGTAATTTAAATGTTACTTATTCCGAAGTAACTGTTTATCACGTGTCTCGTCTGTTATCGTGAAAGACTTATATAAAGAAATGGTTGTTATAAAGAAAAGAGATATACTTTTTACGATTTGTACCTATTAATTTTCACCTGCGTCTAGTTGGCTGCTGTTGCTATATCGCGTCATTTTTAAATCACCTCACTTTATGCTGTTTGTAGCTTTATCATGATTTCTGATTCAGAAATTGATTTAGATATTACCAATTCACCACCAGAAATAGTAAATCCAGCTGAGAAAACCTATGCGGGCTTATTTCGAGGAAAATTGAGAAAAAGGTATAAACAAGTATATGTAAAATTCATTGAATAGAGGGCTGATAATAGCGTAAATTAATATTCGAAAATTGTGCAGCTTACATATTTTGCAAATTGTGGGAAAATTTGAACCCATCGACCTTATGGTCTACACATTCTATGTTTCAATGTTTAAATCATAACTAATTTAAATATGATCTATAATTTTGTAATTTTTAATTCAAAATGAAGTATTTGTTTAAATAATTTTTTTAATACCATAGGCGAAGTCGTTGAAAAAGTATAGTGCTTAACTCTTCGAAATAATTTTTTTAAGATCGCGAACATTACCAAACTGTTCTCTTGCTTCAAACAATGTTACTTTGGTCACTCATTGCACAATATACTATTTGTTTACCCAAAAATAAGTATGTCATTGAAACGTCAGTCTCACTTCAAACTACCTTCGTAGATCAGTAATATATTAAAAACAACATAAGTACATCACACGTAAACTTAATATTGAATTATTTCTGGTGCTTAAAATTTTGGGTGGTTGTTAAGGATATATAGGTATGATCATGGTTAACTAAATGAGAAGATTCTAAAAGCAACAGCCTCAAGAAAGAATTCAGAAAAAACAGTTCCGATAGAAGAAAAAAGAAAATCAATAAATATACGTAAATTAAAATATGTACGAAAAAAGAGATAAAGGATAGTAAACATCTAAAAAATTTCTTAAATGTAAGTATGTGACAATTTGCGTCAATGTCAGTAAAACCCGCGTTACCAATAGTAACGTATAGTTATTATTATTTTACCTATGTGAAGTGTGGAGAAATTATTAAAAAGTTTGCGAGCTTTTACTAGTAGATATTCGCGCCTTGTAAGAAGCATTATAAAATAATTCTGGCATTAAATTGCTTCTAACAGAACATCTGTTAGAAATAATAGAAATTTTATGTTAATATTAAAATTTTTATTGAACAAGAACAATGCAAATATAAACAAGAAGGCTCTGATTTGGACAGCGATTGTAATCAAGAAAAGGACTAGTAATTAAAAAAAAATTACGAAGTGGATAGAAGAGAGTGATTTATGTCAAACATGACATAAATCACTCTCTTAAATGATTTCGATTTTTTTATAGTGGGTGGTATTTTTTATTAAATATTCAACTAAATTGTTTTGATATTTTAATATTTTTATTATGCCTAGAAATATGTCTTTCATGTTTTATATTATAATTACATATACGAAATAGAAAGTTAACATCACAGCAATGTATGTTTAATAGTAATTGAGCACTTTGCTGCAAGAAGGACGCAGCTCCAATTTTTTAGTAAATTGAGGTTTTATACTAATCAGATTATACGAAACGTGTGCTAGAGTTTAATGCAACAACGACGCAGATCCTATCATTGCTTGCGCCGTAAGTTAGCGAAATAGGACCTGCATCTTACAACATTTGGTGCAAGAAAGATGCAGCTCCTGGAACTGCCTCCTTCTTGCACCAAACGTGCGAATCATATTGTTTTGACAGCCGGTAAATACGTTAACTGTATGTTAATGGTGTACCATTTTGTTTTGTTGTGGTGGAACGCAGCGTGTTTGTTTTTTATTTTATTAATAACTATTTATAACAGTGTAATATGGATCAAGAAATTAATAGTGAAAGTGAATCTGAACCATATAATGGTAGTTCTAGTGACGAATATGCGCCAGAAAGTGATACATATGATAGTAGTGCAGATGATGGCGAAGATTTTGAGGTTAAGCAGAAATGAAAATCAGTAAACAAATCTCAATGGGCACGAAACCGTAGAAAGGAAATGTTAGCAAGTGGAAAGAAACATCTTAATACAGCAAATAAAGTAATGATTGCAAATGTAAATTTAAATGCTTCGAGCAAGTCAACAAAAAAGATAGACAAACGGTTTTAGCAAGTTTTAACAAAATTGGGGAAAAGCAAATGCGGGATACCTATCTTAGCGGATTAATAAGTACTTGTGAAATTGTTCGTAAACGCCCCAAAACAGGAAATGGCTGAGAACGACTGGTATCTCACAAATACAGTGTAAGTGTTGCTTTTATTTTTAGAATAAATAATACTTTATATAAAGCTATTGTTGATTTTAGATACGTGTCGGGAGGAAGTGTACTAAAGTATGCAAGAAAGCCTTCTCTGCAATTCACGGTATATCTTCTAAAAGAGTTGACCGCTTGGCAGCATACTTCGAAATAGAAAGTATTGCATCTCCCCTCAATGGTCATGGAAAACACCACAATAGACCTAACGCTATACCCCCACAAATAGTGGAACAGGTTGACTCACACATTCGTACTTTCCCAGGAAGATCTTCTCACTATAGCCGTCAGAAGAATGATAAAAAAATGTATCTGTCATCTGAATTAAATGTAAAGGAGTTATACGAACTATACTTAGAAAAGTACGAGAAAGAAATGTTTGAAATATATGGCGTAAAACACAAAAAACATCTCTTTCGCCCAAAAGTCACGTACGATTTCTACTTCAGGTACTTTAAAGCGAATTTCAATATATCATTTGGAAGTCCTAGATCAGATACTTGCAAAATGTGTGATGAGCTGGAAATTAATTGAAATTGCTACTTCCTGAAGAAGAACTTTCTGTGTTAAAATTGAATAAAAACATGCATCTCTCCAGAGCTGACGTTTTCTTTGAAGAACTAAAGGAAAAATGTAAAGAGGCAAAAGATAATCTCGACATTGAAGCCTTATGTTTTGACCACCAACAAAACGCACCTTTGCCAAAGGTGCCTTCTGGAGACGCATTTTATCTCAGTCAACTATGGGTTTACAACTGTTGTATATACTCCGGAAAAACGGGAGTCTCATATTTTTATATGTATGACGAAATTACAGGAAAGAAAACGCCAAATGAAACAATAAGCTTTTTCCATCACTATTTTGAAAATATTATATCTAAAGACGTCAAAGTACTCTACTTATTATCGGATAACTGCGCTGCGCAAAACAAGAATAGTAGCTTAGTGCAATATCTATTTACTTTGGCAAAATCTGGACGATTCCACACAATACTTCACCGTTATCCCGAACCAGGACATTCATTTATGCCTTGTGATAGGTCTTTTGGAGTAGTAGAAAAGGCATTGCGCAGAGCCAAACGAGTATTTACTCCACAGGAGTATATGCAGCGATATGGCAATAGCAGCAAACAGTTTCACATTATCCCTGTATCCCAAAATATGATTTTTGACTTCGTGAATCTTCTAAAACCTTATTTTAAGAAGACAGTAATAAACCAGCATCGACAAAAGTTTGCTATAAGCAAGTACAGGCTTATTTTATATGAGAATAGCAGAGCTGGAATACAGTGTAGCGAAACATCTAAAACGCCAGTCTATAGTACATAAGCACCTGAGGTTGCCACTGTGCTGGCGAAACAATTGTCATGTTACGATTAAAGACTAAAAGTGAAGATTAGAACCGTAGTTTAATTTGTATTTTATAGTACATTCAATATACAAAAATTTAATTTTGATTTGGAAACTAAACCAGAACTAGTAGTTTTTTACTTTTTGGTACAAGAAGGAGGTAGCTCCACAAAAAAATTATGCTCCCCCGCCATATATATATATTGTATCGAAGATTTTATTATATTTTTCTAACTCTTAACATGTGAGATTAGGATATAGTAAAAATTGGGGATGTCTTAAAGTTACAACAAACTCGTACAACGTTTTTTGCACTTTTCCCAAAAGTTTCAATTTTGGAGCTGCGTCCTTCTTGCAGCAAGGTCCTCAATTACCGTATTACGAAGTATATCGTTATGTATTTTGTAATGTGGTTATGTTTATAGTGCTCAAGTTTATATTGAGCACAATAAATGTCACCCCTATATAGAAATATGAATCCGTATTTGCTTTGCTTTATATGCGTAATATTCATACATATTCTAGCTATTTGTACATCATATCATCCATATCTTCAAAAAGTATATCCTAAAACACTTCCGTATTATCTTACACATTTCAAGTCAATTGTTATTTTTGGAATTATTTTAATTTTTCATTTCTACATTTATTGAGTACTTTTATTTAAGGATTTTGAATTTATGGCCAAATTTTTAAAGAATCCAACTATACAAGAGATAAAAAGATTATAGATAGCCGAAAAACGCACTTCCTATGACAAAATGCAACGACATAAAAAGATGATGAAATCTGGCAATTGTATTGCTCAAGTTCTAAAGCAAAAAATAATATTAGGAAGGAATGAGGTGTAGAAACTTGTACGCTAAATTAAATAAACGTCTAGAAGATGTTTGCTTTAAATTATCATTTTGTCATGAGGTTATGGAAAGATTTTAAACATAGAAATTATAGTTTTGTTACATAATGCTTTGATTTGCGACGAATATTGTAATATTGAAAGGTCGATACTGCAAATTTTTAAAGAATCCAACTATACAAGAGATAAAAAGATTATAGATAGCCGAAAAACGCACTTCCTATGACAAAATGCAACGACATAAAAAGATGATGAAATCTGGCAATTGTATTGCTTCAAGTTCTAAAGCAAAAAATAAGATTAGGAAGAATGAGTGTAACTTGTACGCTAAATTATATAAATGTCTAGAAGATGTTTGCTTTAAATGATAGTTTTGTCATGAGGTTAGGGAAAGATATTAATAACATAGAAATTATAGTTTTGTTACATAATGCTTTGATTTGCGACGAGTATTGTAATATTGAAAGGTCGATACTGAAAAGATTTTTAAAATATTAATATTTTATTTACTTGAGATACCACTTGCCATTTAATGTCATACGATTACTTTCAAAGGGAGTCTAATTTATACGCTTCAGAAAGCTATCATAATTAGATTAGCATTTATTATCAATGAAAGGTCGTAAATATCATGAATGACGATTCTGGCTTTCATGAAAAACTTAACTTTTATACTCCTAGGTTTAATCACAAAAGCTCCATTGCATTGTTAACGGTTGAACGACGCAAGTGTCTATATACTAGGGTACGTAAATTTAATTGTTAACATTTTAAGTTATCAAATGTATTAGAATTAAATAGATTTCCCTATTTGCCTAAGGAAGTAGAAATAAATAGGATAGTAAGCTCCTCCCCCTTACTCTTATCAATCAAACTAACAGCATGTGTATAAAAAGAGTAAAGAGTATATCAACTACTTTGATTTACGTACCTTCCTATATTATGAATACATCAACCAGATCATTAATAGCTTTACGCAATCTCTGAGAGGTTAGTGGTGGTAGAGCGCGTCTTACCAAATCCATGTTGATAAGGAGACAACAAAAAACATACATCGGATGCTTTTTGTTGATATATTAAAGATTCGGATACTTTAGACAAATCACTAATATATTAATTGCTCTGTAATTGTAGATGTCACCACGATCGCCATTCATGAACAGGTACCATCTTTCTAATTTCCAAAATGCCAGAAACGAACCGGTAAAGATAATTAAATTATAGATTCAAAACAGATTAAACTTTCGCAAGTCATTGTATAGATATCAATCATAGATTTAATATAGATTTCAAAATTTTACACATTAAAAAAAAGTAAAAAACTTAACCTGTTAGAAAACTTAGAAATTAATAGATACAATAGTTTAGGATTAGCTTTAAATGACCAACTAGATTTAAACAACTCCCCTCTACTAAATTTAAGATTATAAAAATTTTTCCACCACCATTCCCCAATAATTTTCACATAAATATTCAAACTTGTATTGTACATATTCAGTATTTCATCCACCTGATGAAGCCATTGTATGGCGAAACAATATTGTAGTGGTATTTACAATAAAAGAATTTTTGAAACTAGAAGTTTAATTACTTATTTCTTAGCGTTATAATGAAGTTTCAACAAGTATCTCCTTCGTCAATTAACTATTTAAATTATAGATGACTACTCTACTAAGGGTTCACAAAAAACAGGTCCACAATTTCTAAAGAAAAAACTTGGTACACCGTCGTGACCAGATGTCAAATTAGATTTAAGTTTGCGAAAACAGTTTAAAATCTCAACTGGAGAAACAGGACATTATATTCGTACTCGTAAAATATGCAGCAGTAGATCGTTAACGAAAGACTGACGAAAATATTATAAAGATATTAATAACAATAATATTAAAAAAAGTAGAGTTGTCAAAAATAATTAATCATCTGTTTAAGTGATTTTCCTGTTTTCTATTTGAATTAATTTAAACAAACAATAAGTATTTTTCTACACATTGTTATGACTGGAGAGATTTCGTAATTATATTATGTAAAAATATTCGATTAAGTATTATTGATGTGTGTAATTGGATGCATAAATTAATTACTAATACTATTCGAGCGAATAAAAAATAAATAATAAATCTAGTTTGAAACAGGTCTTACCTAAAAAGTTGTCAAGTTTTTACTTTATTGAAATTTTTAAGATTTGAAGATTACAATAGCACTAATAATATTAGACATTTTTTCTAGCGACGGAGTTTCCCTCGGTGGGTAATAGTAGTACCCCTAAGATACCTAAAAATAGCATATCGTTGTGTAAACACCTCAAGCGTATACTAATTATTAAAAGTTTGTTAAAACATAATATGTATCTGTACACATAGACATACACCACGTATTTAACTAATGGTCACTTCAACTGCAGACACATGAGTTACGATCTTAATGATCTCATTAGCGCGGGTTCACGAAGCGACATCTTAAGGTTCCTCCCGTAAGTTGAGAAAAAACACGTATAATTGTGTAGTCCATTAACTCGGAACCAGATGTCTCAATATACCAAAAAATAGAATATCTATGTGGTTTTTTTGGTATATTGAGCCATCTAAGTAAAGAGTTAACGGACTACACAATTATACGTGTTTTTTCTCCTCTGGAATGGCGAGATATCTCTATCTGATAGTATAAGATTGTGCTTACTTGCGGGAGTGAACCATAAGACGTAACTTCGTCAACCCGTACTGATGAGATCGAAGCGCATGTGTCTGCGGTTAAGTGACCATTGGTTGAATACGTGGTGTTACAGATACAGATATGTTTTAACATATTTGCATTAATTTGTATACCCCTAAGATGATTTTTTCATTTTCTTATTATAACTTTGCAACTGATCAAAATAGACAGATATTTTAAACTAGGACATATTTATTTTTAGGTAATAATTTGGTTTATAGATCAATTAGCCAGAAAAAATGTTATTATTAAAGAGAATGCATATTTATTTAAGTTCTTGTTGAAATTTTAGCTATTTATTTTTTACTTTTTAGAGTTTACTCATCCAAAACGGTATAAAGTTATCTATATTTGGATGTTAGAATACAATATTTTACACTTAAAAAATTATTTTGTTAAGAACCTGCATCTTATAATTGACGAAATTTCGCTATCATTATTAAATATTGTCATACATTTTATATAGTGTGAAAAAGCAAGTTTAAAAAATGATCTATGTAGTTATATAGGATGGTAGTCTAAAAGCGAATATCAAATACACTTTTGTCAAGTTAATTGAATCAGTGAATAATAAAAATATTGTTCGCAACATAATTATTGCCATTGTTTTGAAATTCTTGACATTTGTTACATGGTTTAAAACAGTAATGAAAAAGTTTGTAGCTTCACCTTCCTGGTTATTGTTATTTCAAGTTTGTTCAGCATAAAATTCGAGATTCAAACTGCTTTGTATGTACAATTCTTTGTTACAAGTACCAAAATACTATTTTATGTATTTTGGGATTTGTAACAAAGAATTGTATTCTAATCTCGAATTTAATGCTGAACAAACTTTAGTCCACAGAGGAGGGAGAGTTAGTGGAGTTGTAATACAATGAAAATCACCAAAAACCCAGTTTACAATTCCATCTCTTATACATGAAGATGTTGAGCCACTATCACTAACTACCTTTTTTTCATATTAAAAGAAACAGGCAATGGATTTGGTCCCAGTGTAATAGAAAATATATTTGCAGCTATATCTATATAATGCCTTTAAACACAATAAACATCTAAAGATTGTAAAACATGTTTTTAGAGGTATGAATATCGTTAATCTTGCTAACCCAGTTAATATCTTTTATTGGATTCATATAGGGGCCAAAATTTGACTATGTTTATAGAATTCGCATTTAAACACAATCATGTAAAGATTTTTACTATTTATTCTAAAGCAACTGTAATAACACGACCATTAAATGTTTATGATTTGTAGCTACGGAAAAATGTAGTAAAGTTATAATCTCTCGTAACTATACAGAACTCGTATCCAATGCGAATCCAACTTTCGTATGTTAGCAATACCACTAATATTTGATTATATTGATGGAAAGGGATTTTATTGATAAAATATTGATTGAATTTGCTACTATAATAATATATATTATATGAAATATGAATTTACACTTAAAACTTTTAATTCATTTTTAAATCATTTAAAATTTAGCAGAACATCTGAAATGCAATAAGTATATATAAACTGTCGAATATTCCAATTGTAAATTTCTAACCGTAAACACACGTTCAGATAATCATAAAAGAATTTAATTATTTAAATTTTGATTTAATATTTCCATAGTTTCCTAGTTAACTCTCCAATAGAGCGAGTAAGAAAATAGAATGTACGATAAAATCTAATATTCTAATGAAATAAATAAACCTAACTTTATATTATATATTATTTATATTGGCAAATAACTCCAAAATTTAAATATCTATTTTCAGAGGTGATTCTCATCATTTTAGAAAAATTGCTTTATAATCTTGTTAGATTTCATTAAAATCGGAATTATACAATTCACCTTTCTTGTTAATAGTGTTACTTAATTGATCGATTACATTTTATCTCATGTATATGTATATGTATGGTCATTATTTCTATTCCTTTTTACAGAAATTACCCTTGAAAATATTTAAATTACGTAAATAATTATAACGAGCCATCAAAAAAATTCATAATTGGAGTAGACTGTGAAATTGGGTTGGTACTTTAGCCACTTCCACATAATGACACATTACTTGATGCTTGACAGTTTCATTTGGTTTCATTGTAAAAAAAGGTTATGGTATTGAAATGATACTACAACAAAAAAGAAAATAAATAATTTATTTAATATCGAAATCATAATCAAAATTTTCATAGAGCTACAGAAAATGTTAAAAATGTTAATTAAATAAATTAAATTTTCTTAATAAGAGTTTTGAAAAATTTGACACAAACTTATAGTTTCAATGTCAAATAATAAATGTCATTATGTGGAAGTGGCTAAAGTACCAACCCAATTTCACAGTCTACTCCATTTATGAATTTTTTCGATGGCTCGTTATATGTGTGTATGAACCGATTATACCAATTCAAAAATAGTGAAATATATACAATATAATATATAAAGTCTTGGTTCTTAATATTATATACAAATTGTATATACAAATTGTATACAAAAACTGAGAAAAACAACGATATATATAATCTCAAAAAAAATATATTAAAATGAAAAATAAAATAAGCAAAAAAGAAAAAGAATTACGAATATACAATTACTTCATAACTACAATAATTAAATAACATACATAATGTTAGTATGGAGCAGCTGCTTTAAGGAACAGTTATAAAAACTTATTCGATTGTATTCCTTAGACATAAGAGTAACGGGTACATGAAATGTTAGTCGACAATTCCATTGCAAAGCAACTAAAAAAAGTGAAGACCTTAATTGGTACGTCTAAGTTGCAAGGGCACCATCGACAACGTGTTCAACAGTACATTATATGAAAATTGTCTGCAAGAATTAGTATTATATACTCTATGCCATAGTTAATTCAGAAAACGTCTTTGTATAATTTTAATTGATTTCTTATGTGTTTCATAGTGGAGACAGCGTATTCAAGTTTACTATGCACCAAAGAGAGAAATACACTTTTAATGATGTTAGTGAGCAATCTTGTATGGCGCAGAATAAAGCCTGTCATCCTGGCGGCAGAAGAAACAATGCCATTGATATGAGTTGCAAATGAAAGCTGGTAGTCAAATGAAATCATTACACCCTGCCAATCTATCACTACCTATAGTGTAATTAAATATAACATGGTGTTCCTAGTAAAGGTAAATACTAAATCCAGCCTATTTATCAAACACCAATTAAATACTGATTCTAAGTTTCCTTGAAAATTAATACAATCGGCCACCGAGGCTATATTTGCGAAAATTTTTAGGTCGTTAGCAAATATTAATATATCTCAGTTGATTGCTTCTGGAAGGTCGTTGATAAATAACAAGAATAGCAGTGATCCTAAATTATAGCTTTGCAGAACTCCAGAGATGCAATAAGCTTCTTTTTAGAGTGAAAACAAAAAGTTTGCAAACCGTTAAGTTATTTTGAGGTAAAGTTACCTACTACATATTACCATATAATGGTAATGGCAGGTAGTTATTGTAATAATAATTTTTAGCACTTCAAAATGTCGTTAATAAAACTAGGAAGCTTTGCGTAAAATAAGTTTTTATTTTATTTTTTAAAAAAAGTGGAATAGAAAGAATTTTAGATCGAAGCACCAAAAAATTATTATATTAAAAGCAAGGCAGTAATATAATTACATATTAAATCTATTACATACCTCGCATTGTTTACTTCTTCTAAATATTTTTTTTTTCTTTAACTAACTGGTAATGTTATCATATAGTTAACCATGTGTTAAATTATATAAAATAATTGAATTTACGATTCTAATTACGATTTTGTTATAGAATATACTGCTGTATATCCCCGTCTGTAACAAGATATTATACCATTGAATAATCTTAAGTTTTCTAATTGAATGTCTAATTCGACAATTACGATTGGAAAAGTTTCGTTACTAAATTCCAATATAGTGTATAATTCATATTAATAACTAATTTATAAATGAATTTTAAACCAAAAAAGCATTGAATGAAAATGACTACATTCTTGGACATGTATGGCGGCTACTTTATAAAAGTTTTGTAATTCATTTATTTTGTAATAAAAATTCAAGAAATATTTTATTCACATTTATTTTAATATTTTATATATTTTAACTAAAAGTAATACTGCAAATATCAATTGCATCCAGCAAAAATGATTCTTTAAAATCATTATACTATTATAATTTCTGCTTAAAAAATCATTTATTATTTAGATATTATTTATTTAAAAAAATATATAAAAATTTAAAAATATTAGAAATAAATAAAAATAAGTTATAAATATATTTACTTACTTTTTAAAAAAAAATATATTTAAAACAACAACGGAACGCACCAAATATAAAGTCAAGATCAAGAAAGGAACTGAATAGTTTATCTTCCGCCAATGTTTGAATTACAACTGACGAGTTAATACGAAATTTAAAGGATTACGCTTTTAAATTGATACTAATCTGGTATAATAAACATGCGTCAGGAAACTGGCTTATACGGGGGTGCTCAAAATAATGATAAATTTGGTCAACGTATCCTTGTGAACATTTTGATCGAGTCATGCGTAAAAGTGCGTCGCTTTCATTAATTAATTTAAACAATCAAGAAACAATAGGTCTATGAATTTTTCTTGCGCAAACAATAAGCAATTGAATTTCGTAATCTTGCAGAAAAGGAATACTTCTAGCGTAAGCAAATTTAATTAAATATGTTTTTTGAGACTTTTCAAATTAAAAGTTTAGGTAAATATACACGTTTAAAAATTTACTTACTCGAACAGGCTTCATATAGTACCTAATACGAACAAGTAAAATATAAAAAAATACTTTTCTTTCAAAAAAATGGAAAGCTACAGTAACAAACCAATACCAAGAGTCGATCGGTTTTTGTTTCACCAACAACGTCTCAGATAACAATTGATGATCGACCAATCTAAGCACTAATTACAAAATCACGTGTTTTCTGGGAGATTCTCGGAAACAAGAACATCAGGAACGAGCGACGGCAAAAAGAGGAGTGAAGTGGAGGGAGATTACAAAAATTAAGAAAAAACAGAAACAGTGAAAAAATTGAATTGAACAAAACACGCATCTGCTACTATACATTATTTCAATATAGTAAGTTCAGAAAATCCAGATAAGATAAGGCTCATTTATTATTGTTATAATCCATGCATATTAGCTTACATTCATGAATGAATCGGAATCTTGTGTATATATGTATATGATGTACATTATGTATGTATATATGAGAAGAAGCGTTCATTTAAATCGCGTTATCCGTGGCCATAAATCTTACGCGTTCTTTTGTTTAGATTGTTCTGTGCTGATAAGATGATATATTTCAGAATATATATTAAAAAAATGTATAGACACGATAGATAGAAATATCATTTACGTCAATGAAGTTAAGAATTTATCGGAGTTTTCCTTATACATACGGTTGTTATGTATATGCATGTATTGGTTAATAAATATTAAAATTAAACAATATACTTACAAATGTAAACTAATGATATGATACATATTTAGACCAAGATGTGTATATACATATGTAAGTACATACAATCATGCGTATTTACTGATATCTACAAATATGTGGATATATATACATATATATATATATATATATATATATATATATATATATATATATAAAACTTAAATAATTTTGTAAATTTTTCAATATATTTCAATATAATTAGATTAAAAATAGAAATAAAACTACGGTTCTAATCTTCACTTTTAATCTTTAATCGTAACACGACAATTGTTTCGCCAGCACAGTGGTTTCCTCAGGTACTTACAGCTAAAGAGTACGTTACAAACTTTAGATGTAAGTAAGTTTATATTTGTTTACGTTTAATTTCATATTTTAAACCTGCAATTAATTATTTTAGATTCAATACGACAAAAAAAATCAATTAATGCAGCAAGCAGGAACTGATTTGCATAAAAGAAATATCACAAGATTTAAAAATGCACCACAAGCTACTCTGAATCAATCGTATACTTTAACAAGTAAAAATATAGAACAGAATAGTTTCCATTATGACTTGTGTAACGCCTTCTTGAGTGCAAACATTCCACTTTCAAAGTTGGATAATTCAACGTTTAAATTTTTTTTAGAGAAATACATATACGAAACTATCAGTTCCTAGTCGCTCAAATACAAGAAAAAAGTACGCAAGTATTAACTGTCTCACACGCCTTGAAGCACATCCTTTGGCATGGAAGGTTTTGGATAATAGTGCACAAACATACCGTCTAAAACGTGTAACGCTTTTAGATGTAGTGAACACACGCAGCTAATTGACTTATATTTATAGTAGTGAATTGGTATCACTTGTTTTTATTCGTTAGTACCTTGTTGTAGGTTTCTAACTCATGTCCTTTTGTATATAATTACAACTTTCATTTAATACTAATCCTGGGTAGATTATGAAATTTATGGAGTTATTAAAAAAATCTATTGTTTGAGGAAACTATGATGAAAATTAAGGGAACAATAGGTGAAAATTATTTTTTTTCGTAGTCGCTGAGACAACAGAGTGTTGTGGACGCTGTATTACCAACTTATTGATTGGCATTTTAAATGAAAATTACGCCGACCAATCCTTTTTAATTGGTACAAAAGAATTGGAGAAAACAAATAACTTAACTATATAAAGATTTATAAACGATAGTTTAGTTTTATTTGCGGAATGCCGTTCCAAGTGACAAGGTATTACTGATGTTATTGCATGCTGTGACATATATGGTGAAGTCAGCACAGAATTTGAAGATTTTTACCTGAATCTGATGCACGTAACATGTTTGGCCCATGCTAATATACGTTAGACATTTCCGAATATTAATTCATTGATCAATTTTACAAAAAAAGTTTTATTAAAGCACAGCTGAGGGTTCAAGCATACAAAGATAAATTACCTGGTCTGGCACTGCCACCGCAGCCCATAATAACAAGACGGGGCACGTGGCTTGATGCCACTGTACTTTATGCCGATATCTTTGAACAGATTAGAGAATTTATTCTCTCTTTTTCAAACGACTCCATAGCAATTGCAGATTGCAAAAATATACTAAATAAACCACATATATGTCAAGAGTTAGTGTTTATCAAAGCAAACTATGGTTTTATTAGTGAAACACTACGTAAACTTGAAACTCAAGGTGTTGAACTCAGTGAATCGAAAGAAGTGATTCAAAGTTTCAAGAATAAAATTTACAATATAGAAGAGCGCTTCAAAATTAAATTAACACAAGTTCTAGAGAAAAACGAGGGCTTTAGTCAGCTTAGTAGAATATCCAGTGTATTGCGAGGAAACTATAATGAAACTATTGAGGGAGTCCATCAATTATCTGCAAACATAAATATGCGCCAATTACATCAGTCGACAGTAAGCGAAGCTTTTCTGCATACAAGGTATTATTGACGGATCGCAGATCATCTTTAGTTGAGAATTTAGAAAAGCATTTAATTGTAAATGTTTACAATACCATACAATGGGAAATATAAATACAAAGAGTTACATTGCTTAGCTTACTTATTCTTATTATTACTATACACGTATTTTGTAAAATTTTGAATAAAATAATATAGTACATACTTGTGGTATCTCTAAATTTATATTGACATTATTTAATATTTTGACAATAATTTAGTTGTGTAACTATCACTTAAACTTTACATATTTTTGCAAAATTTAATATATACACATATAATAAAGTTTCCGTGTGCATATAATTCTGAGCTTTACTAATAATCAAGTAATAATAGCCCTTTAAACAAAATAGATTTTTCATTGATGCAAAATATATTCTTCGGCGAATGTCAGAAAAACCTTTGAAAATATTAAGAAATTATATTTTTTTTTCGGGGAAAAAAACGAATAATTAACGTAAAATGTAGAAAGCATTTATTCCATTCACATTACTTCGCGAAAATGCAATTGATTTGCACAAATTTGCCGATTACGGGCACAATATCAATATATGTTTCTTAGTGCGATTTAAGACTTTCAGACGATTCGAAACTTCAGTTTAATAGCAATGATCCGGCAAACCAATGGACGTATATTCGAATTCTACTTCAAGGCGAATTTTTTTCGGTAGAAAATTCGAATAATTAGCGTCATAAAATGTAGAAAGCATTTATTTCATTTAATAAGACTTTATTTATGAGCTTTATGAATCTTACTCCAATCTTTGCCAGAATTATACTAAGACGGTGGTTCCTAAAGTGTAATCCGCCGTCTACTTTATAATTACATTTCTCATTCTGATCTTAATTAGATATTGGTTTTAATTATTTTTACCTAAGTTTTTAACTTAAAGAAATTATTCGCTGTTTGGGAATGCTCTTGTTAGAATTTGAAATAGGGACCTGGCTGGTCCTGTTTCTTAAGGTTATATGGCCCTTCTCTATTTCTATGGCTTTCCTAACAATACTTGCCTGCAGGTGGGTATTTATAGCCAGTGTTTTGGTAATGTTAAAATATATTTTGTGTTCTGTCGCCATGTCGCCCGTTCCACTTCACTGCGCTGGTAAAACAAGCTAATAAAAGGACCACACACATCAGCGTAGCGTTGTCCGATTAACATATGCTCCAAAAAGAAGATGCTAGCGAGAGCATTGAAACATTGAAAAGAAAACGTGGAAGGCACCCGAAAACCAGGATTTCTCATATTTATATACTCTCTGCGACAACTGATTTAGCCTCGCAACAAAAATACAATATACAGAATTATTTTAGGTATAAGGACAAGTATAGTTGTTTTATATAACAAAGAAGGCTTAGATAACATGGGCATATATTTGTATTTGTCAGTATTGACGCAGTATACAAGTTTTACTGTTGTATGACTGTTACAAGCGAATAAACCGCGACAACAAATTAGCCTCAGCAGTAAAAACTTTATTTTTAAATAAATTGTGTTAAAAACAATAATAAACAGTCAAGTTATATTAATTAATTAAGTCAGTGAAATACGATGGGACGCGGTAAAAGGTGAAATCTATATTAAATCTACGATTAATTTCTAAACAATGATTTGCGAAAGTTGAGAGAAGCCATAAAGAAAAGAAAACAGATTCAAAATTGTACACATTCAAGGAAAAAGTGAAAAACTTAACCTGTTAGAAAACTTAGAAATTAATAGATACAATAGTTTAGGATTAGCTTTAAATGACCAACTAGATTTAAACAACTCCCCTCTACTAAATTTAAGATTGTAAAAAATTTTTCCACCACCATTCCCCAATAATTTTCACATAAATATTCTAACTGGCATTGTACATATTCAGTATTCATCCACCTGATGAAGCCATTGTATGGCGAAACAATATTGTAGTGATTTATAATAAAAGAATTTTTGAAACTAGAAGTTTAATTACTTATTTCTTAGCATAATGTTATTTATTAAGCAGACACCTCAACGCCTGTTTGGTCACGTATTCTATGCCGTGCCTTGAAGAAACACATTTCAATTTGAAAGACAAGTAATTTAAAATACTATATACCAGAAGACGTACATTGGTCTTCAAGAAAAAAACATGGGAGAGACAAAATTACAAGCACAATCATTAGTAAGAAATTAATAATGAGCTTATTAAAAAGAAAAATAGAAGAACTATTATACTGGTATGGACATGTGAAAAAGATGCCAGAAGACAGAATTGGCAAACAAGTCTTGCAAAACCTGGGAAAAATAAGACAGAAAAGCATGGATAGAAGAAACAAGAGAAGCAGCTATGAAAAGAAATATGGAATGGCAAACTTCAAATCTGAACAAACTCATCCAAGACCAAAATAAATGTAAAGCAATTTGAAGAATGACCCCAGTTCAACTGCCTTCCTGCCTTATGCCTTCAAGGATTGTTAGTCTAGGATTAAGTAAGTATAGTGTGATGAGTCATCCGCGATACGTCATGCGACGGCCTGGTAATGATTCACATGCATAGAACATTCCAGTCGCCGCGAGAGAGGACTACAAGGCTCCGGAAGAATTCAAGGGGTAGTCGCCGCGTCGAGTTGATATTGTGATAACTAAACATTGATATAAATATTGTGTAAATAAATATTGTTATAATTAGTTATTACTTTTAAGCTGATATTTTGTGTATGCTGTTTTTATTGTTAATATATTGGGTAATATAGTGTGTGTTTCAATTACCGTTAGTTTTATTTAAGAACCCCAGAGACAAATATTTTACAATGGTGTCAGGTGTAGGGTTAATCGATTAAAATGTACGACTCTTGGCTAGTATGTGGTAGTCGCCTTACGTGGTATATCGTTAATCCGCTTCAACACCTCGTATGGACCCTCCAAATTCTGTTGAAGTTTTGGAGATAGGCCCCGTCGACGTTGTGGATTATATAACCAAACCCGATCGCCTTCATGGTTACCACTCTTCTCGGCGTTGATGTCGTAGCTCTCCTTCAATCTGTCATTGGCATCTTTGATATTATGTCTTACTTGATCATGAATATTATGCAGTCTTCGTCTGAGAGTGCCGATATCTTCTCGAGCAAGATCTTCACCACGCTTGCTCCCAAACTTCAAATCATAGGGCAGTCGGAGTTGCCTCCCGAATAGCACGTTTGCTGGTGATTGGCCAGTTGTCTCTTGAACAGAGGTCCGATACGCCATTAGGAATAATGGTAAATGTTCGTCCCAATCTCTCTGGTATTCCGAGACCACTTTGGATAAATGTCTGATAATGGACTTGTTTATTCGCTCTACCATTCCATCTGATTTCGGATTCAAGGGAGTCGTTCTTGTCTTTCGAATGTTCAAAAACTCACACATCTTGTCGAAAAGACTGGACTCGAAATTTCGCCCTTGATCGCAATGAAGTTCCAGGGCTACACTAAACCGGCTGACGAACTCCTTCACAATCACGTCTGTTACAGTTCCAGCCTCTTGATTTGGTAGAGCATATGCTTCAACCCATATGGTAAAATAGTCCATGACCACTATTAAGTATTTATTTCCATTTCGCTTTCTGGAACAGGACTGGCGGCATTTATGGCGATTTTTTCAAATGGGCTTCCGACATTGTAGTGGCGCATGGGTGCACGTCGACGCCTCTGGGGACCATTACTTTCGGCGCAATTAGCACACTTTCGGCACCATTCTGTCACATCTCTTGAACAAATGTTACAACAGGACATTTTGAAATTAGCGGTTCCAAAATTGGGTTGTGGATTGGACCGTCTCGACTGGAGAATTGTAAGAAGCATGTTAGAAGTAATATTCCAACATACTGGTATGGAAATTCTCGCACGCAGTTATCGGCCCGAATATTCCCTTACACTCAGGCAAGATAAGACCGTGGACTGTTATTTCGATATGACGTCGCAATGTAGAAAAGGTCCTACCTGTAGAAAAGCATGACATTTCTTTTTCTTTAAGATGGGGGCAATGTGATAAGTCATCCGCGATACGTCATGCGACGGCCTAGTAATGACTCACATACATCGAACATTCCAGCCGGAAGAATTCTCGAAGCTGTATAACCCTATATAAAAGAACCGTCCGTAAGGAGAGATTCATTCAACGGGTAGTTGCCCGTCGAGTTGATATTGTGATAAATAAACATTGATATAAATATTGTGTAAATAAATATTGTTATAATTAGTTATTAGTTTTAAGCTGATATTTTTAAGTTGATATTTGGTGTGTGATGTTTTTATTGTTAATATAGTGTGTGTTTAAATTACCGTTAGGTTTATTTAAGAACCCCAGAGACAAATATTTTACGATAGTATACGTATAGTCTTCTCTATTTTAAGTGTACTACTTCATAATTACATTTACAGGCCTAATAAGAGTACAGCACAACTACAGCACAACATGGGTTCATGGCTAAACGATTAACGATAGCTAATTTGATTTACAGAGAATTTTTTACCAAATTGATTATCATTACTTATTATTCAAACTTAAGGCTATGGGATCGTCATTGCCATAGATTACACTTTCCAGATCCTATTTATTTGGCAGGAATAAATCGTCGAATACCAGAATATTAGATTTAATACATTTTGTCCCACATTAGATGTTCCGTAGGGTTCAAATCTTGGCCCAATTTTGTTTCTGATATTTGCTATATCCGATATTTCCGATATAGCTAATACCATTGCATGCTATTTGCTGATGATTTAAAGATATTCTGTAAAATTACTTCTACTTTCTACTTCTTCAGCAGGCTTTTTTATATGTATAGTTCATTTCAATGACATCGAGTACACCTTAAAAATCGATATACCCTTTTTTAGAATTTTTAAGTAATGTAAATTTGACTTACGTGAAGTCTAAATCTCTAATTCTTCAAAGAGGTTATCCATGACAATCAAAATTTCATTATTATTACTTACAAAATACTTGTCACAGTGACAGGTAAGTCAAACAAAAGTGATAAATAAGAACGACTAAATCCATACAAAATTGAGGTGTACTTGTACTTGTGTACTTCATTGAAATTAACTGTACTTAAAACTTACTGTGGTACAAAAAGAATGTAACAGAATAATTTGAAGCATATATGAGTTGGTAAAAACTTCACCAGTTTTTTATAATACAAAAGTATTTTTAATAATACAAAATATTATTAAAAAACTGGTGGGAAGAACACAATACAAGTTCAATATTAATATTTTTGTGAATGCATCCATCTCCAGAGACGCAGATACGTATTTCATTTTTCTACAGATTCCTCAGTACGCCCCTGCTGGAGAAGGATACATTCAGAAAAAGAACGATTTCGCTATCTAACAGAAATGATTAGGACTGAGCATAGAAGTACATTAAGCGCTGCATATTAGCAAACTACCGAAGCACTCACTCTGTCCACATAAAAAAATGCAGAACTAACGAAGTGTTTCCAAAGATGGCACTGCCGTATCTCTAGAAACTGTATTATTCGTGTCTTCACGACTCTTTACGGGATAACCGCATTCGCAATGTAACAGAAGGATACATTCACAAAAATATTAACGTAATAAAACGTAGTATAGATACAGTATTTACTACAGATACTACGGAAGTTAGACGATTTCCCCGAAATTTTAAAGACATAATTCTTTAGAGGAGCAAGGAGTCTCTGAAATATCTTGCGAAGACTGTAAGAGTAACAGTAGAACAGATGAAATGACCAATAGAGACTACAAAAGCAGAGGCTACAACTTCCAATAAAGAGCAAACATCTGAGGTAATCTTCAACACAACACACTGACGGGACATAAAATAAATTTTGAACGAACAAAAAGAATAGCGAGATGTACGGATTCCATCGCACGAACAATAAGAGAAGTAGTTAAAATAAAAAAGGTCGCATAACTTGACAAAAGAAATGATACCGAACGCCTCTCTACTGCATGGAAATTCGCTCTCACTAACCCACAAATAACAATGAAAAGTCACATACATACTTTTGATTCGAGCGCTCTCACGAAGAAGATGAGAGAGATTTCATAGAAACGTTGAGCAGTTTCTAAGAACTAGCTTCTATCGCGGAATAACACCCGAAAGAAGTAATTATACAGTGATGGGCAAACTATATCACTTCGAGTCTAAAGTATTTAGCTTGTTCCATGCAAACGAAAATCAGAATTTTTAGAATATTTTTCTCTCGGTATTTTCAAAGTATTACTTGATACATAGGTATGATCGTTTAAATACAAACTTTTACAAACCGAAATGTAAGTACTACAATATCTTTTATTTCTTCTTTTGTTGTGGCGATTAAAAAATTGATTGTTTTGTCGAACAAAAAGTTAACGAGGATATTACAATCTTTAAGTTTTATCACAAGGTCTAGTAGTTTGTGACATTTAAAAGTGGCATTAAATAATTGTCGTTTGTCAGTAATGGTTTAATTAAATGAAAGAGAAAGAATACAAATATTACCTAATGAGGAACGGTTTTGATGATAAGGCAAGAACTTATCAAGGAAGTAGGTATGTAACCTTTTTAATTCTATACATTCGAATCGGCAGCCAATTTCACGTTCTATTGTTACCAAAACTTTGCGGTGTTCGTAGTTCGCAAAGAATTTGTTGTACGAATTCTGCTACAAATGATATTAAAGCGCAAGATATTGTGCCATATCTGCAGTCGCCGTTCAGTAGGAAGAATTTTGAAAAAAGAAAGATACCACCCTTATAAAATTCGTCTCGTTCAACAAATATCTTATGTTGATTGCGACAGAAGGCAAAGGTTTTGTGAATCAATAATCAATATTTGTAATCCTGACAACAATATTGTAGATAATATAGTATTTTCGGATGACGCAACCGTTTATTTGAACGGTACTATTCATAGACAAAAGTTGAAAACTGTCGGTATTGGGCGCAGAGTAATCCTCACTTGGTACAAGAGGCGGATACCCAATATCCTAGAAAATGTTTGGGTGGTATTTGTAGAAACAGAATAATAGATTTTTCTTATAGAAAAAACTCTAAATGGTCAAAGATATTAAGAATTTTTAAATGACAAGATAATTCTTGCATTGAAGGAAAATTACCAACTTCCACAAAACATCTGGTTTCAGTAGTATGAGGCACCCCCTCATTATTTACTTATCGTTCAAGATCGATTAGATCGAACTTTTGCCCGCAGATGGATTGGAAGGAGAGGTAAAATTGAATTGCCCGCACGTTCAGCCGATCTCAATCCACTAATTACTTCTTGTGGAGCTATCTAAAATAGAAAGTGTATCTTACTTGACCTAGAAATTTTGCAAGATTTGGCTGAAAGAATTTATAGACGGATTGGCTTATTATGAATAAGTAGGCGGCGCCCATTTTGAAAATCTCATAAATTAAGTTTAACTTTGTATGATCAGTTTATTTTCTTTACCTTACCAAGTAATAAATAAAAATACTTTCGACCACAAGTGTTATAGTTTGTTGGAATTGTGTTATCGAGGAGAATCCCAAAATGTAAAAAACTGCAAGGCGCTCAATTAAAAAAGTTTAAATTTAGTATGTTACACTTTTTCGAATAGTGCAATTTAAAAAAATTGTTCAAATGATAGCTTTGCATCGCTGATCTTTGTGTCATAAATTTTATGACAATATCTTTTTTAATTTAATGGTACCACACATTTTCCCATCACTGTATATTGACATACACATAAATATTTATTTTTTAATTAATTTAGTTTTACAATATAATGAATGAATGATAATTTCCAGTATTAGTTATTATAGTATAATTATTTTATAAGAACTCTTTCAAGCGATTGCACTAGCTGTGAGTTAATAGGTTAATTTAATCAAGTCAATAAACAAGAACACCAAGAAAGATCTTCTGAAAACAAAAAGCAATAACTTTTCTAATGGCATCAGATAATCCATCATGTCAAATGCACGACAAATAAAGTCATAATTTAACTTTATCAATTGTTTTAGATTTCCTTTAACTACATTCTCATGATATAATTATTTTTACAATGTGCGATGTTATAAAAATTAAGACCGTCTGTCTGTCTGTCTCTCTCTCTCTCTCTCTCTCTCTCTGCATGTATATATATATATATATATATATATATATATATATATATATATAACAATTGATAATTTATTGGAGTTTTTCGGCTTTTATATGAAATATTTACAAATATCAAGTTAGTATGTATGTAATTGCAAAGTAAGTGGGGATGTAAACATTGCTGTCTACAAATTACAAAGCAAATCATACGAAATTTTTTAATTGAAAAATATTGTCTATGTTGGGAACCCAAGTCTATAGTTTACCGGACTGTCGCTTTTAGCACTAAGCCAGAGTGGTAAAAGCGACAGTCCGGCAAATTGTAGACTTGGGTCTACAATTCTATATATATATATATATATATATATATATATGTATATATAGATAATTATTTCGTGACCTTTGTATGTTATGGTAAATTCAATTTGTTGGCGATTTAAGGTCTGGTTTTACTTTAAAATATATATATCCAAAACAACCCTACATGTTTCGGCAAATGATGCCTTTATCAAGGAATATAAAATATAAATGACAGTATATTAATGTCATACATTTGAGTTGCTATGGATAAAATTATTCAAGGATACATTCCAATTGAATAATAATAAATCATCCCTTAGTATTCTAAAATAGATAGACAACAAAAACAGGGAAATGCAAAACATGAGTTATTATTATGTATGCGCCCGTGGAGCGTCTTAAGATGTAACGCTGTCGGCATTCGCCTTAAACGAGAAGAAAAACCACGGAAACCTACTCGGACAACCAGACAGGAATCAAAACACGGAACTGTCAGCATGATAAGCAAGTGTATATGATATTTAAATGTATAAAATATTTAAATAACTTAAGATATATAATTATGTAACAGCAATATATATCATGATGGTAAATTGCAGATCGTTACATAATTAAGTTATACTATATACTGCTTAAATTTTGTATATCACTTCTGTTGTTAATTGAATTTCATTCCTGTTTAATACTAATCATTTCTTTAATTTCCCTTTTCATTGTGTGTTGTTCTTTATCAATTATCTGTGTGTTTTCAAAATCGAAATGGTGATCGCGTTGTAGTTTGTGTGTAGATAAAGCAGTTTTGTCTGTTTTAGAGTATTTGTGCGCTTCTATTCTTTTGTATAAATATTGTCTAGTTTGGCCTATGTAGTAACTATCGCAATCGCGACATGGTATTTTATAGATGACATGTGTTTCTCGATTTTTTTCTATTTTAGGTTTAAGTTTTGAAAATAAATGTTTATTAGTATTACTAAGTTTATATGTTGTAGCTATATCATATTTTTTTAAAGTGTATTTAATTTTTTCTGATAGTTGTGGTACATATGGAATCGTGATATATGTTGTGTCATTGTTTAAATTGTTATTGGTGTTTGCAGTGTTGTATATTTGGTGTATTCTTTTTTTAATTGTTTGGTCTATAAGTTGTGGTGGATAATTATTATCTGTTAAGATAGTTTTAATTTTCCTGATGTTATCTTTTCTGTATTGAGTATGTGATAGTTTTACTGCTCTATCAGTCAGATTATTTATAATCATTTTATTGAATACTGTAGGAGCATTTGAGTGGTAATTCATATATCGAAAAGAAGCTGTGGGTTTATTATACCAATTTGTATAAATAGTACCCTGTCTATCATAGCTTAAAGAAATATCAAGAAATTCAATACTGTTCTTAATTTCTTCTTCAATAGTGAATTTTAAGTTGTTGTGAAAATTTTTGAATTTATTTAAAAGATAGTTTATTTTATTAGTCGGAATTTCTTAATATTTCTTTAAGCTATGATAGACAGGGTACTATTTATACAAATTGGTATAATAAACCCACAGCTCCTTTTCGAAATATGAATTACAACTCAAATGCTCCTACAGTATTCAATAAAATGATTATAAATAATCTGACTGATAGAGCAGTAAAACTATCACATACTCAATACAGAAAATATAACATCAAGAAAATTAAAACAATCTTAACAGATAATAATTATCCACTACAACTTATAGACCAAACAATTAAAAAAAGAATACACCAAATATACAACACTGCAAACACCAATAACAATTTAAACAATGACACAACATATATCACGATTCCATATGCACCACAACTATCAGAAAAAATTAAATACACTTTAAAAAAATATGATATAGCTACAACATATAAACTTAGTAATACTAATAAACATTTATTTTCAAAACTTAAACCTAAAATAGAAAAAAATCGAGAAACACATGTCATCTATAAAATACCATGTCGCGATTGCGATAGTTACTACATAGGCCAAACTAAACAATATTTATACAAAGAATTCAAGCCCACAAATACTCTAAAACAGACAAAACTGCTTTATCTACACACAAACTACAACGCGATCACCATTTCGATTTTGAAAACACACAGATAATTGATAAAGAACAACACACAATGAAAAGGGAAATTAAAGAAATGATTACTATTAAACAGGAAAAAAATTCAATTAACAACAGAAGTGATATAAAAAATTTAAGCAGTATATACTATAACTTAATTGTGTAACGATCTGCAATTTACCATCATAATATATGTTACTGTTGTATAATTATATATCTTATACATTTAAATATCATATACATTTGCTTATCATGCTGACAGTTCCGTGTTTTGATTCCTGTCTGGTTGTCCGAGTAGGTTTTCGTGGTTTTCCTTCTCGTTTAAGGCGAATGCCGACAGCTTTACATCTTAAGACGCTCCACGGGCGCATACATAATAGTAACTCATGTCTTGTGGTTCCCTGTTTTTGTTGTCTATCTATTTTTGAATACCAAGACATGATTTATTATTATTCAATTGGAATGTATCTTTAAATAATTTTATCCATAGCAACTCAAATGTATGACATTAATATACTGTCATTTATATTTTATATTCCTTGATAAAGGCATCATTTGCCGAAACATGTAGGGTTGTTTTAAATATATATATTTTAAAGTAAAACCAGACGTTAAATCGCCAACAAATTGAATTTACCATATATATATATATATATTATATATATATATATATATATATATATATATATATATATATATATATATATAAATATATATATATATTTATAAATATAATATCTTCGTGACCTTGGTATGATAAGGTAAACTTAATAAGTCGGCGATTAAAGGTCTGGTTCATTACTTCAAAGTATATATATATTTAATCAGAATAATTGAAACATATATGAGTAGGTAAATCCCACCAGTTTTGTATAATACAAAGGTATTTTTAATAATATAAAATATTATTAAAAATCTGTTGTGAAGAACACAAATGCAGGTTCACTATTAATATATATCTACGTCTCTGGGGATAGGATATATTCGGACACGTTCACAGAAAATATTAATAGTGAACCTGCATTTGTGTTCTTCACACCAGATTTTTAATAATATTTTATATTTTTAAAAATACCTTTGTATTATATATATTTAAAACAACCCTACATGTTTCGGCAATGATGCCTTTGTCAAGGGAATACAAAATATAAATCTTATTTATATTTTGTATTCCCTTGACAAAGGCATCATTGCCGAAACATGTAGGGTTGTTTTAAATATATATACTTTGAAGTAATGAGCCAGACCTTTAATCGCCGACTTATTAAGTTTACCTTATAAACTACCAACGATTAACACTTGCTGTAAGTTTCTTTTTGGATATATTAGTATAAGTTTAAATTATGTATTGCATATTTAAAGCATCTCCTGAAGAAGTCATTAATAAATTATTAAATATTGAGAATAAACATTAGAGTTTTAATGTAAACAGGCTGATAACCCAAATATTAGTGAATTTATATTAGTAGGGTCAAGAAATTTTCTATAATTATATATATTCAAGATTAAAGCCATCGGAAATATAAATAAACAGAAAAAACCCACGCAGATTGATTAAAATAGTGAATATGTTATACGTTATCGCGTTAATACAAAAATGTAAAGACAGGCACTATTGGACAATAAAAAGAACTCTTGCTTCTTTCAATGTTGTGACCTGAGGTGATGTTACGAGAATTATTTTTGCATTATCGGGACGCGATATGAAGTGTGTTTAAAATAAAACATGCAATATGCAGAAACATTAACGCGCGTTAACGTCACACGATTGAAAATTTATTGATAAATCGACAAGAAATTGCTCTAGGCGACAGAATAATTGCGCTTCCCAGTTTATGATTTTGATAAACTGCACATTATATGAACTTTTTGTTTATTCTATATATGGATGAACGCTTTAGTTGTTAGGGCAAATCCGATAGAGACAGACTCGTTAGCCTTATAATATGTGAATATTATATTCTTATTTATATCATATAATAATCAGATCCGCTTAAATTGGAGAATTCCAACGGCGGAAGGCTGAAGGACTTACAATTAATATCAAATACAGCTAATTATAGAAACTTATTACCTAATTTGTTGAATAAGAATAGAAAGTAAGTTTTTTTTAAGAAAGGCTGCCCACTTTGATTACATTTTACAAACGTCGGTTTTTTAATACGTAATTCCAATTATCTGTTTTATAGAAATTGAAATTGAAATTCATGTTAGGCAAACGTATGGTTCCCTTCGAATATCTTTGATATGGCTACATAGATCTTAATAAGACTTTCCAGAATTAATTAAATGCAAATCGTGGATTCGAAGAGTATATTTATATCTGAATCAGACTTCCGGTTTAGCCGGAAGCGATGTTAGCATTTTTATTAAAAATTCCATCATCTAATTATACTTTGTTCACTCTAAGTTCCGAAATTCACTAAATTAAGGGGATTCAGGAAGGCATCATCTTTCGGTAATGGTTCGTGAAGGCACTTAATGTTGAAAGGCTTTGGGTAACCGGGCCAGTACTATGATTTTCCTGTTCGCGAACGTCCGCGACTGGACATTCGCTGCACGGTGCCTGTATTGGTGATTGTATCCGTCCCCTTGCAAGCAATGGTTTCCATGTCGGTGGTAAACGATGTGCGTCGTCCCGTTAGTTCATGCTTTCAGGTGTTTTGTTTATTTAGTTAATTGACGAAGGAGATACTTGTTGAAACTTCATTATAACGCTAAAAAATAAGTAATTAAATTCTAGTTTCAAAAATTCTTTTATTGTAAATACCACTACAATATTGTTTCGCCATACAATGGCTTCATCAGACGGATGAAATACTGTATTATTACTGTATATAATAGTATTTCATCCACCTGATGAAGCCATTGTATGGCGAAACAATATTGTAGTGGTATTTACAATAATAGAATTTTTGAAACTAGAAGTTTAATTACTTATTTCTTAGCGTTTTGTTTATTTCTATGGCTTCACGTATTGTTCTTGTTGGTATATTTGTACTATTAATTAAAGTTTTGATATTTTCAAAATCTATTGTATATTACATGTTGTGCACGTAACGTGCTGGTTACGACTTCTACTGATAATCACAATGCTTTTTGGATGTAAGGTATATTTATTAATATTAAGGTATATTCTTCTGAATTATATTTCTAGCCTAATGCCATCGTCAAGATATCAATATTTTTCCAAGAAGACATGTCTTCTAGCAAAAAATATTCGGAGATCCATGGCGGTATATAGAAATGCCAGTGTGCGCATTGGCGATAATCGATTAACCTTACCAGGCAAAGTTAGCTCTTGAAAATGATTTGAAACTATTTTTGGAGTCAAATAAATTTATCTAGAATTGTTTAACTCTGGAACGCTACACTTATTTTCAGGATTTAATCTGCTACAGTGGGGTCCAGGTGTACCCCGAATAAAAGTTAGCTAATTTTTGTCAATAAATTTGTTTATTTAAATATAACGCAAAGACAAGTTAAAATAACTTTCTACATTTGGGTTTATTCAGCAGAATAGTATTTTATTATCACTCCGCACAAGTTGGACAAATTTTCGATGTTGTAAACAAATAACTTTTCTGCATATATCGCAGTTGATCCTCGATTTTCGGTTTTGGTTTCTGTGGCAAAATGAACATCTACCGGTGGCAGCAGGTGGCCTTGTTAGTACTTCTACTGGAGGGGTTATTTTTAGTACATTGCATATAGTTTGACGGAGTTCACGCCTCATAGTTGAAGTTTGCAAGCGACTTTGCATATGAGGTTTCACTAAATCAAGTGCAAGTTTTTTCAGGTAATCTCTTCTGTTTTTGACAATTTCTTTATTTGGTGCATTCGAACCTCTTAAAAGTACCAACGAGTTATATCCCACAATATTTAGCAAATTATAAAACAGGCATAATGGCCAACGGCGTGTTTTTCTACTAGTAGAATAAGTGTGGCACAGTTGGTCCAAAGTGTCCACTCCTCCCTTGGTGGAATTATAAAATTCTATAATTTCTGGTAATTTGGTGGTATTTGACTCATCACCTTGTTCATGCATTGTTGAAAGCATGATAACAGTTTTTTTCTTAGTTTTTGGTGGACAATATGATAATAATGTAAGTTGGTCACTATAGCAAAACATGGCGGAGTTTATCTGCCTCTCCTTGAGGTCCAAGAATGATGGAGGAATTTCTGTTTTATTTTTCTTCAGTATACCTACAACTGTAATTTTTTTTTCTAAAAGGTTGTTTGCCGTCGGCACAGATGTGAACCAGTTGTCCATTGTCAGATTTCTATTGGTTCCTTGAAAAGAAGTGGTAAGTTTATCGCAATAATACTGGGCAACAGGAATATTAGATGGTGTGGAGTTTTTGCCTATATAAACTTCAGCGTCGAGTACATAAGCCGTTTTAGCATCACAGCACATCACAATTTTAATCCCATATTTATCGGGTTTTGAAGGAATATACATTTTGAAAGGACATCGGCCACGAAATCCAACCAATTGTTCATCAATTATGGTGTACTCCGAAGGTACATATAAGTTTTTCATTTTGTTTATAGATCTCTCAAAAACTTCCCGAAATGCTGCAAGGTTGTCGATTTCTCTTCTTTCAGCTCTGGTGTTTTTATCGTCAAACCGGAGGCAGTTTACTAAAAATCTAAAACGTGCTTCGGGCATTGTTGCTCGAAATATGGGTATACCATTGTCTTTATCAAAGAGTTCTTTTGTAAATACTCCATTCATCTTCATTACGCCGGCATAATAGAATAAACCAAAGAGAGCCATCATTTCAACATTATCTGTGTCTCTGGTGTAGGAAGGTTTATTAGCTATTGGTGTATCTTCTGTATCACTATTGCCCATTTCTTTGCCATATTTCAATCTTTAAATTTTTATTTCTTTGTTGGTATGTTCTGTTATCGAATCCAGATTTTCTCTGGTGAAACATAATTGCCATGCTTCTATTCCTGATTGTATTTGTCTTGATTCATTTTCATTACCGGGTAAATGCATAACAAGGTTTCTTTTTGGTGTACGATGAACTGCTCCTTCCACACCTGACCATTTGAATTCATTTTTGCCCCTTAGTTTGGTGGAAACCTTGAAAACTTTAACCTTATCTTGGTCTGCAAGCTGTATCTGTGCCAAGGGTACATCGTCCTCAGAATCATAGACGGGTGATAAGGAATCCTGAGGTTGGACTGGAATAGAGGAAACTATTGGGTCGTCTTCAGTTTCAGACTCTTTGTCCTCTTCGAGGTCCTCTCTAAAATCTGGTATAATAACATCGTCCTCATCGATCTCGTCCTGAGAACCCTCGGAATAAGAATCATAAAGAATACGGTGTATTTCAGCTAGATCATCAGGATTTGCTAGATCGAAAATCTTATTTCGAGAAGCCATTACTTGCGTGATCTAGAAAACAACAATTAAATTAAAAAATAGCATAAACTATGCAGTAAAAACATTAATAATCAAATAATTTAGTAAAACAAATATATACTTACAAGCGAAAATAAATTTAATACAGTCTTCTGCTACACTGGGGTATACATGTACCCCAACTATCAAATATGTCAAAGATGCAAAGGCGCTGTCTTTAACCAATATCGCACATGAACTGTCGCATCGTGTGCTGAAACTACTCAAAAGCCCGCGAGCGCAGCTCCATCTATTTTCGATTAGCGGGATTTTTGAAGAAGGCTGGGGTACATGTGTACCCCAAATAGCATTTCAGGGTTAACCATGCCGAACATGTGCAAATATTACAAATACACTAAAGACACGCTATTTTGCACTATCACGTCCTAAACTCAAATATGTATCAATTATTTGGAACCCCTGTTATGTTCATTAGAATTTATTACTGATAGAAGAATATAGAGAAGATTATTTAAAATATTCAACTTACAAATCATCTGATGTCTATCCTGACAGGTGTGTGAACTATCAAGAATTTCTACAGGAACATAACTCTTTAAATAAGCTAGTTAATAGTGACATTGAAGCTCTGAATTTGCTTTCAACTGTTGACATTATGACGACATCAGTTAAAAAAAAAAACAGATTTCTCCCTGATTCTTTTCACTCTTTAGTAACAAATAACTACTGACCTTAAATACCCACGATTACAAATTTTTGTTAATTTTTGTTTAATTTACTTATTCTTCTTATTTACTATAATTTGATTTTAACATTATTGTCCGCTTAATGAAAAAACGTATTGTACAATTAAGGAAATAATAATTCAAAAACATTAAAAATCGGGTGTGGAGAACACAATACAAGTTCATCAAATTTAAAAGGAACTGATTTTTTTTTAATTCCACACAGGTCGCTGACCCAGAATGGGTTGATTATCAGCTAAGGTGGCAGCCTAGGGAGGGGATAGCAACGACTTGAATTCTCTCAGGTCACCTGAGTA
Source organism: Melolontha melolontha (assembly GCA_935421215.2). Lineage (NCBI taxonomy): Eukaryota > Metazoa > Arthropoda > Insecta > Coleoptera > Scarabaeidae > Melolontha > Melolontha melolontha. The sequence goes on along the minus strand of OW285241.1, from coordinate 62,519,582 downwards.
TTATAAAAACCATGAGTGAGCAACAAGTACATGTTTCTGTGGAGCAACGGATAATTATCAAGTTTTTGGCCGAGGAGGATGTGAAATCAAAGGAAATTTTTCTGAGATAATAGGCATAGTTCGGCAACAACACTTTGTCACAAACCCGTGTTTTTGCATGACGCGAGAAATTGTCTGACTGGCGTGAAAACGGACAAGCACGACCAAAACCAATATCGAAGCGGTTCGACAATTAGTCGACAGTCGCATAACGCTCTGGAATATTTCGAAGGCAATTAGCATTAGTTACGGGAGTACTCAGCACATCGTGATACTGGACTTGGGATTCCACAAGATGTCTGCAAAATGAGTTCCGCGGCTGCTGTCGGATGTACAGAAACTGTATCGGCTAGAGGTTTGTCAGCGTCTGTTGAATCGATTCCGGCAAGCAGGCGAGACGTTTTTGAATCGAATCGTTACGTGCGACGAAACTTGAGTGTATCATTACACTCCCCCGTCAAAGCAGGCGAATATGGAGTGGAGAAGGGCTCCGGTGAAAGCGAATACTAGGTTGTCAGCTGGAAAACTTTAGGCAATCGTTTTTTTTTATCGGGTTGGCACTCAAGCAGTGGAGGTGTATGCTTCAATGGCTATGTGAGCGAGCGAAAACTTTCTACGACGAAGGAATTAAAAAACTTCTAATCCGCTGGAAAATGCGTTTCCAGGGCGGGAGATTATGTGGAAAAATAATATGCTTTTGTAAATAATGTACAATAAAGCTCTGACTTGAAAAAAATTAGTCCTTTTTAATTTGATATACCCTCGTATTTGTGAAAGTATTTCGCCAAAGATTATGAAGAGATAATCTCTGGAGAGATACTTTCACAAAAAATATTTTTAGAATGGAGAGCATTTTACTTGAGAGATAATATTGTCAAAGAGTGTTCGATTACTGAATGACAATATTTGCGTTTATACTACTGTTTATATACTAGGCTACAATTCGCGAATATGGCTTTCGAAAAATTAAGCATCAACCGTGTAGTCCTGATATGGCTCCTAGTGCTTATTATTTATTTTTCTATTCAAAAGGGATATTAGGGGACGCCATCTTCATGACGATATTGAGATGCAGCCGCAATGCAACATTTCAAGGGGATCAGAGTATTTTTACAAGGGTATAGAATTATTGTAATCATTTTAATAAATGCATTTAAAATTAGTGGAAATTTTATTGAAAAATAAAAACTGTAAAGTATTATTTTTCTTCTGTCAGCTCGAGAACATGTGCCGTTTTCCTCATATTTATCAATGGTTTACTTTTATTAAAATCTCGTTTCTTTTTGAATCTTCAATTTTTTTGTCCTTGGCTAAACTTCTGTGAGTGATAATGTATACAAAAGGGAAATCCAATAAAATAAATTAAAAAATGTATGATGATAACATGATTGAACTTAAATATTTACTTTTATATAACATTCTCGAAAGTATAAAGTTCAAATGGTCTACAAGAGTCGAGTAATAGTATACAGGATGTTACGAAATTCGCGAATATAGACTATGGAATGACGTTAATAATCAAAATCTAAAACAAATGATCCCATACTATTTCTTAATCTTACTGATATTTTCTGAATTTTAGCAATTTAAAATATGATAAATTAACAGTACACTTTTTTGAATATTATACAATTGAAAACGTATAACGCGGAATACTTTATAAAGTTTGTTCCAATTGTCTTCCGGCAGCAGCTATAAATGCTTCAGCACGCCCAGGTATTGCCTGAACGGGCTGCATAACATTAGAGGTATTACTTGTTGCGTCGCTTGAAGAACACGGTTTTCTAATTCATATAGGTGTTTGATAAACTAACGATTTCAAAACACTGCACAAAAAGAAATCGCAAGGTGTCTGATTTGGCGATCGAGGTGGCCAAGGCATTGGACCGCCCATACAAATCCAACGATTATAGAAAGTATTGTCCAGGTAATTCCGTACAACACCCTACAACCCGTGCAAATTTCTATCTTCCAGTTTTCTAAAGACATTTGGCAAAGGACGCCCAGGAAGTCGCATCGCAGTTTGACATGCGTTATTATAATGCGTTAAAATATCGTAATCCTCACAATTTGAGTAGTTTTGAAACATGATTTCATGCGCTAGAATTCAAAATACAAACAGCGTATTTTTTTATTGATAATCGTAGAAGCGTCAACTAGTTCTTTCCGGACCTCATATTTTATGTATTAATTGCAAAGCTTTCATTGCTCATGTTTATTCCTTGTTGAAAGACAATTCGAACACATGTTATAAAGTGTCTTACGCACCAGCAAATTGTCTTACGTTTTTAATTATATAATATTAAAAAAGTTGACATGTTTAATTTTTCATTTTTAAAATTGCTAAAATTCAGAAAATATCAGCCAGATTAAGAAATGGCAAAGGAACATTTGTTTGTTTTTGAAAATTAACGTCATCCCATAGTCCGTGTCCGCAAATTATGTAACACTGTGTATAACATTACTAGCATGGTAAAAGGGCTTTTACTGGCGGTCAGAAGGAAAAGACTGGCGAGTCGTTATATGAGCCTGTCACCTTCTGGAGCTAGTGAAACCCGATACCTTGCGTATATTGTTATATATTTTATTTGTTATTCATCTTAATACACAAACAAAGCCGGGTTAGTTACACCATTTATAACTCAAGAACGGTTGGACCGATTTTAATGGTCTCTGATTTGTTGAATTCGTCTCCGCCCCGAATAGCAGAATAACTATTAAAATATCGGAAAAATTCACGATAAAAAAATTGTACAGAAAATTAATTTTTAAATAAATTAGGTTAGGAACTCCGCCATCTTCCGCAATTGACAGCTTACGTCACGCACGCTTATAGCTTATTTGTAATAATTTATGTCCATTGCAAATCAGTGACATAAAAGTGTAAATTTTTTTTGTTTCTTGTTGTCTGTGATTTGTTTTGAAAAAAAGCATATAAAGGTTACCGGTCGATTTGTTTGTTTTTTGTAATAAATCTTATTGTGCGAGTATTCACAACAGAAGGAAGTGTATGATACTTTAATGAACGCAATTGATGATGGAAAGGGTGGCTTATTTTTCCTGGATGCCCCCGGTGGAACTGGGAAGACATACCTCATGTCATTGATTTTGGCGACTTTTCGTACGAGATCCGACATTGCGGTAGCAATTGCTTCTTCTGGAATAGCGGTCGCATTACTATAAGGATGCCGTACGGCTCATTCAGCGTTCAAATTGACGTTAAACCTTCAAACTACTCAACAACCGACCTGTAACATTGCCAAACACTCCGCAATGGCCAAAGTTCTAGCATCTAAAATCATCATCTGGGACGAATGCACAATGTCCCACAAACGCGTATTGGAAGCACTTGACCGAACATTGAATGGTCTGCACAATGATTCGAGATCTTTTGGAGGCCCAATGATTTTACCGTCTGGAGATTTCCGCCAAACACTGCCAATCATTCCAAGATCGACTGCTGCCGATGAAATAAACGCTTGCCTCAAATCATCGAATCTGTGGTGCCATGTGAAGAAACTTCAGCTGACAGCAAACATGAGAGTTGCATTGCTGAACGATCGATCTGCTGAAGATTTCTTCAAGCAATTGCTGGCTATCGGTAATGGTCGTGTTTCTGTCGACGAATCGAGCGGATTGATTTCATTTCCTCAAAATTTTTGTAATTTCGTCAAATCGAAAGACGAGTTCATCAACAAAGTATTCCCGAATGTCATTGCTAACCACAAAAACAACAAGTGGTTGAGTGAGCGAGCAATTTTGGCGGCTAAGAACAAAGATGTGGATGACTCAAACTTAGTAATTCAGAATCAAATCGTTGGTACTCTGCATTCATTGAAATCTATTGCCTGTGTAACAAACGAAGACGAAGCCACCAACTATCCAACCGAATTTTTTAAACTCCTTGGATGTGCCCGGCTTACTACCGCACAATTTACAACTGAAGGTTGGCTCAGTAGTCATCATGCTTCGAAATCTAAACCAACCAAAACTATGTAATGGAACGCGTTTGGTGTTAAGAAAACTGATGATCAATGTTATTCACGCGACGATACTCAAAGGAAAATTCAAATGTGAAGAAGTTCTCATTCCGAGGATTCCGAATATGCCCTTTCAGTTTAAACGAATTAAATTTCCGATTCGTCTTGCATTCGCCATGACGATTAACAAATCACAAGACCAATCCTTGAGTGTTTGTGGTCTGATTCTAGAAAATGCATGTTTTTCTAATGGTCAATTGTACGTGGCATGCAAACCATCCGCTTTGTTTATTCTTGCGCCTGATAATAAAACGAAAAATGTCGTATATCACAAGATCCTTCACTGAACAGAATCAACCCGACTGCAACCCATGCAGCAAAATACATAGCTTCAATAAAGCAAATGTCTTGCTGACACGCCATTGAAATACTTGATTTTTGTACTTTTATAAACTATTGAACTTAACTATTGAACTTAATAATTTTTTCTATTAATTTTATTAAGTTAATAAAATACTAAATTAAGTTTAGCTAAAAGTTAACACGACATTTAGGCGGTACGAAGTTCGCCAGGCCAGCTAGTTTGTAAATAAATGAAAATATATTAGACACACATTCAAATTTCGATTACAATAAAATCCTCAATCATTTGTCCTAAGCTTTGGAAGCATTGCCGTGATTACGTATGTTGTTTATTTTGGTGTTTATTTATGTTAGTGAAAATGAATGTACCCGAAGCAATCTTGTAGTTTATTGCCAGAAAAATCATCTTCAAGATGCGAACGTGAATACAGCGACTTTAAAAAATGGCAGAGAAAGAAAGGAGTGATCGTGGTAACAGAAGATGTTCTGTTGGTTTATATGAATCAATTATCTGTCAGATTCAGTCCTAAGACATTATGGGCAAAATGGTCTATGCTAAAAAGTTACTTAGAAATTAAGGAAAATGTTCATCAAGTTTGCAGTTTTGTTTTTTATTGAAAATTATATTGAAAAATGTGACATTTACTTCATACTTGTGGATTTCAAAAGGTAATTGCATTTCTCTAATGTAAGAATGAGCGTTATATTTCAAGAAAGGCGAAAGTGAACTAAAACTGAGGTTAAACATTTTTTTGTTGGAAACTCCTGATGACTATTGGTTGCCTGCGAAATTTATAACAATATTCGGGATTTTTTGTTGTTGTTGATGTGATGAACTCCTTTGTCCGACTATGAATGACATAGAAGATATGGGCAAATACGTTATTGTGACATTGCGATAAACAAAAAATTTAACAACAAGAAGATTTACCATAACCGATAATGTCTGCAGTATGTAGTACAGAAAATTCAGCCTCCGAGAACAGGAAGTCTACTTGTTTTTTAACATACAGAAATGGAAAATGCGTTTCCTTTAAAGCTGGTCAGCACAATATTGGTGCTGTCGCAAAGGAAATTGCAAAATAATTAAGTTTAAAAGACCCAGAGTTATATACCGGTCATTTTTTTCACCGAGCTGAAGCAACTATGGTTGTGGATGCGAGTGGAGATATAACGTGTAGGAGGGTGGAAATTCAGTGAAGTTGACACAAGTTATGGCAATGATTCCATCAATATCAATATCTAAATGTCGAGAAAATTATTTCTTTGTAATAAGTCCACAAATTCTATGCCGTTGTCGTTTACTTCTGCATTCACTGCACCAGCAAATTATTAAATTTCAACTAATTCATCGACCAAATTTTGTATTAACGGAAATATCAATTGTACTATGATTTTTAACACCTATGATACAAATAAAACAGAATATTCTAATCTAAAAATTGATATTAACTTGTAATACTGATAGAGGTGTAAAAATAAACTTTCATAATTAATACGGTGTTTTGATCAATTGTAAATTAGTTTCTTATCTACGTCATTTTGTATAAAATGCCATATATACACATTAAGCAGCGATTTACAATTTAAATATCCCACTTCGAGGAATAACACCTGGTTCGGAATTATGCTAATGAAATCATTTTAGGAAACAAAAAAAAAACGTATATCATTATTATATCTAGCCAATTATGCATAATTTCGAAGAGATAATATAATTTAACATTTAAAAGTGATATATATGTAAATAAATGGTAAATGTAGAAAGAACGAGAAAAAAAAACCTGTTGTAACTTGTTTCCTTGGCTTGTCATTCTAACAGATACCTTAATTGATAAACGACTCACCTTATATACAGTTAAACAAAAAATTTATGTAACATTGATTTTACTTTTTGTGTTATTTAAATTTCCTAGTGTTTTACGATTGATTAGAAATTTCGTAATCAAATGCAAAATTATCTATACCAATAATAAATTTCGTAAGATAAAATTACCAAAATTTCTTTAAAAGCTAAATTAAATATTATTTCTTTTCAGGTAATTTTCTTCTCTAGAACAAATAAATTACTGAATTTGCTATTTTTTATAATCAAACAAACATAAGCTACAGAAAAAATACACATCGTGGAAATTACATTTGATGAAATTTTGGTTTGTCGCAAAAAAAAACACAAGTACATGTTTTTAATTAATCAAAATTTAAAAATAAACTGCTATTCAGAAATATTAAGTATATTGTCAGCCGATGTGAATGAAAAATATATTACATCAGATAAGCGTATAACATGTGTTGCAGATCATAAGAAATACTAAAAATACTAATAAAATTAATCAATCCTGCTGATACCAAAGACTTGAACCGATAAAAAAGAAAATGAAATTAATGAACGCTGACGATATCAAAGCTTTCATTTTGTATAAGTGATTGCTAGAGACGGGACGCATCAGGCCGAAATTACGATAGACCATATAAATAGTTTACTTCTACGCTCGGTCTGGATAATTTCTGTGATATGGCGATGTGGTTCTTTTTTGTGAATGTGTCTGAAGATATCCTTTCTCCAGCAGGGGGTACCGAGGAGCCTGTAGAAAGGCGAAATACGTATCTGCGTCTCTGGGGAGGAATATCTTCGGACACGTTCACAAAAAATATTAATAGTGGACCTGTATTTGTGTTCTTCACACCAGATTTTTAATAATATTTTACATTATTAAAAATACCTATGCATATACAAAACTGGTGGGGTTTTACCTACTCATGTATGTTTCAATTATTCTGATATAAATAGTCTATAACATCGCTAAGTACAACACGCAGTTATTGAATAACACTATTCATTCGGTTAATCGCACATCTGTTTTTTGTCGTTGAATTGTGACGCAATTACTTTAATATTATACTTAAATTCCTTTCTTCATGGGCGTAAATAGAAGCGTGAGGAGTTTTTATAATTTATTTATTAGTTTATATTTTGTAAGATAAATAAAGTAGGGTGAGTTAGTTTCTTTTTTTCGTTGTTTTAACTGTTAATAGATCCTGTTTAATATCATTTCATCGAATTTACTTCTCCCAATTATTTTGACGTAAGTGTTCAGTGAATTTTGTTAAGTTTTAACAACTTACCCATACATTTTTAATTTTCATTTATTTAGATCTAGAACATTGTTTAAGTTACTTTTTCAGATATGATATGGAGCACGCACGTCGAGAATGGTATCGTGAAACAATGGCGAGTTGGATTTAGGGTCAAATTAATTGTATGTCCATTGCCAGTGATTCCGAAATTTATTGCAAAGTCTGTCAAATATCGTTAAAAAATTCCAACAAATCGTACGTAAAACGTCACTTAGCATCGCAAACATATACACAGAAATTGGACCCGTTGGAATCTGACAAATTTTAACGAAGAACTCTGTGAAAGTTTAATGGCGGCAAATATTCCATTAAATAAACTTAACAATCCGACCTTCCAAAGATTTCTCCACAAATATACTGGTCGAAATGTTCCTGATGAATCCACCTTACGCAAATATTATGTTTCTAAGTGCTACACGATAGCAGTAGAACGCATTAGAAGCCATCTTTAAAATCAGTACTTATGGATAAGTGGCGACGAAATTGTCGATATATTAGGACGCTGTGTGGTAAATGTTGTAGATGGTGTACCACATCCAACTATTCCATATAACGCATATATAATAGCAACAAAAGTTATAAATACAGTTGATGCAGAGAGAGTAGCTAAAACCATTTACGAAAATTTGCACCAAATGCTTTATTCAGACGACAGGTACAAAGAAAAAATACTTTTATTTGTCAGTGGCAGTGCTACATATATGTTAAAAACAGGCAGACTATTAGCACATGTTCTCTACAGAATCTGTGAATATATCAGAGACACCTTTCTGGAAGTTGATGGACTTGTATCCGATTTTTAAAAAGTTTTCAGAAAAGTACCATTGAGAATAGCTCTTTACAGGAAATAACTTCCATCTTTAACACTGCCTCCCTCTCCAGCAATAACTAGATGGGGAACATGATTGGAAGCTACTAGTTTTTATGCAGAGAATTTTGATAGTTTACAAAATTTCGTTACATGTTTAGATGACGATGCTCGAAGTACGAGTATTTCTGAGTGCAAGGAACTAATACAAATTCCAAATTTAAAAAATCGCTTGTACTTTCTTTAGGAACACTTTGGAGATTTGCCAAAACTAATCACTGATTTTGATAATCAAAATCTCAAATTAAATGATGGATTAACCACATTAGATGCGACTATTAATAATTTGAAAAATATTCCAAGTGGAATAATTTAAGAACATTTCGGCAATTATGTATGGGGACAATGCTTAAAAATCTAACTGCGAAATACGCTGAAATAAAGAATATTTCCAGCATGCACCTATAACCAGTTGCGATGTAGAAAGAACATTTTCTATCTATAAGGATGTATTTCATTCAAAGAGAACAACTGTTACAGAAGAGAACCTTGAGAAAGAATTGCTAGTTAATATTAATACTCCTTTACTCAACTTGAACTACAAGAAGAACAAATAAAAATGTATTTCGTATTTTACAGATCACGTTTGTTTTCAAATTATATAAATAAAATTAAAAACTCTTTAAGAATACAAATTTTCGATAGTACGCCGGTGGGTGATGAGTTATCGGCCTCTCGTGTCCAGTCCATAGTGATTACTATTGGGTTGATGCAAGTTCTTAAGGTTTTTATTGAACAGAAAATTTATTAATTTCTAAAGAAAAACAAAAATAATTCTCAAGTTGTGTCAATACTTGACAGTGCAAATTAATTCATTTTCATTCACATCATTTTTTGAAACAAAATTTGGAAGTTTTATTTAACATCTTCTTAAACAATCCAAAAACTATTTTCAATAAATTAGTATACAAATGTGGTTTTTATGATGGTCCAGCGGATGATATTAACAGTGATATTACTTGCGTATATTATGAACTTATTAACATCCGTAGGGCCGGCTCTTCTTACCGACTTATCTTCTCCAATTCTCAATACATGTTCCAACCATCTCAACTGTCCATCTTCTATCAAGTTTTGTATTGGACTGGTTTTCAGATTATCTCTAATGACGGTATTTTGTATTTTATCCATTCTTGTTTTTTCATCAATTTTATGCAAAAATCTCATTTCCCTGCTTTGGATTATATTTTTCTAGTTTTCTGCCATCGTCCATGTTTCAGAGCCAAATATCTAGATCGGGGTGGGTACTCTCTTAAATATTTCAGTTTTTATCTGTTTGGGTACTTTTTTTTATCTATAAACGAGTTTTTAATTGATTGATCTTCCCGCTGCTCTTTTTCTTTCAGTGATTTCCTCTTCCAATTTACCATCTTGCGTTATTTTCGTTCCCAAATATTTTTAAATTACTAACTTATTCTAATATTGTGCTTCCAGTTGTATTCGATGTTTCTTTTCTTTTCTGCCTATAATCATTGTTCTTCTCTTTTTAACATTTATTTTCATATTTTTTGCTTCTAAACTGCTATTAACTATTCGTATGTTTTAATTTAGTGTTCTTTTGTTTCTGGCGATTAGCACCAAATGCGGTTATTCCGTAAGTATGAGTGAAGACACAAACAAAATACATTTTCTAGTGACAAGGCAGTGCCACCTCTAGAAAAATTTCGTTAGTTCTGCATTAGTTATGTAGACAAAGTAAGAGTACTTCGGCAGTCTGACAATATGCAGCGCTGTATGTACTTCTAAGCTCGGTCTTAATAATTTCTGTGAGATCTTTTTTGTGAATGTGTGAAGATATCCTTTCTCCAGCAGGGGCGTACTGATGAATCTGTAGAAACATGAAATACGTATCTGCGTCTCTGAGGAGGGGTATGTTTGGACACGTTCACAAAAAAATATTAATATTGAACCTTGTATTTGTTTTCCGTTCATACATATTGTAATAATTAACTATCAATTTTAACAAGTTATTTGGAAATTACAATAAGTTTTGTGTAAAAATTAAAATATTATTAAAATTTGTAGTAGGTTTGCTAGTTAGTGAAAAAAACTTTCGTTGTACGTATTGAAATAACTAATTTTTTATAACATAGATTTAAATAAATCTAACTTACTTCTCATGAAATGATAAATAAATCACGAAATATTGAAACTAATGAACAAATGAGTTAATCACTTAATAAGAACAGAGCGATTACCCTGAAATTTTCTTTCTAATCCTAACAAACTACGATACTTTTCTATCTTTGCATATACCGGCATATAGCGACACCGTTACCCTTCGTCATGGGCACATGTAACATGTGATCTCTGCGAATCTATGATTTACGTATGCTTTCTATGAGCTTCCCACTCAGTTTCAGAACCTTAAATAATCGACTGTTTGAGATCAGTATGATTATACATGTACAGTTTATAAAGTATAAGTTTTCAGTTCGTACTGCCCAAGTGTGAACCACAAATTGTACTTTATCTCTTTCTAACACACATGAATACGCGCTGTAATACTACACTCTTTTTTCATTTTAAGTTAACACGAACGTCCTTGAAATATTATATTAAATAAAAAGGACAAATTGGCCAGGAGATAATCTTATGATATTCGGCTTTCTGTCAAATTATTTCAATATTGTTATTTATTGACTTTGTTTTCGATATTCTAACTTCTAGGTTAAGCATTCTTCTAATTTGAATATTTCGTTTTGTCATCAAAAATTAGAAAATCTGTTTATTTGAGAACAATACTGATAATAAATAATAATATCAATTAGTGGCAATAAGTACGAAATTGTTTGATTATCACTTTGACATTTCTAACCTGTTTATTTTACAGATTATTTCTTAGATGCCTGGTAAACCTATAATTTTAAAACATATATTGGCAACTCAAAAGGTTTTAATTCTTTTTCAAAGAGTTACAAACATAACTTTTACATTCTTTTTTAATATTTTAAAACTTATTTAAAATATAAAAAAAATATATAAATTATACAAAAGTATTTTTAATAATATAAAAAATATTATTGTATTATACTTTTGTATAATAATACTTTTGTATTATACAAATTTCGTGAGGTTTTACCCAGTCAAGTATGTTTCAAATTATGTTGTAATATATAAATTAAGTAGAAATCTAAATTATATATCGAATTCATATATTCCCAATCTTCTTAGCCCAGATATAGTGCAAGAAAATGATTTCGGTTGGTATGTCATTCTTAATAATGCAAACATTAAACATCTTTTTCAATATCTGTGCATTTCACTACAGATATTTGACTTGAAATATTTCTTTTTTAAATTTTTGATGGAATACTTTCGTGAGTTTATAATTATAAACAACACTTAAAATAATTTGTTTGAATATTAAAGTAATAATTTCAAGCATAGTTTTCTTGAATAGAACATATTTATACAAAACTAGAAAAGAAATAAACTTTTGAACTATTCATGTTCCTGCTTTACTCATTATTATTATTTTGACATGTAGGTTATGTGTACTCCAAACCACCAATGATAATCCTGCGTCATTGATCTATAATTCTATCAACGACATTCAAAGAATAATCTCCACATCCGAATAACAAACAGTACCTACTTGTATGACAAGGATAGCTTGAACGAAAGTATGTGTTTTCTAGGAAAGACATACGGCTCAAGCAATTTATTTGAGTAAGACAAAGACGGGATTATTACCTACTCCGTGATAAATACACACATTTCCGCTTAGTAGTTCTGTCGTTACTCGTTGACATTTGACAACATACATTCGTTGATATTTGATGGAATTGTTATTTATTTTCTTTTTATAAATACATATTTTTTGAAATTTATTTTTTCAAAACTTTAATGGCAGCAATCACGACAACTTGTTTTAAATTCGTTGCAATATTTTGAACGAGAGAAAAACCATGGTGGTGTTAATACCTATTACATGTGCACATAATATATTTAGATTTTAATAAACCTTTTGTTTAGCGAGTGGCAGATGCATTGTGCTTGGGATTAGTTACAGTAAAACGCATTAAGGCTGTGTAACAGCAGTTTAAATCGTGTACTTCACAATATTGGATTTAAATATAAAAAGGATAATAATCATAGAGCATTAGTGGAACGATCCAACATTGCAGAGATAAGATTGACATTTCTTAGGAATTACATAAAGAATTTGAGTTGTTCTGTTCAGAGAGAAGTAGTATTGCTTGATGAGACCCGGCAAGATAATAATCTGCAGAGTGTGCGTAATCCTGAGGGTTACGAGGGCAAGCGATATGTTGTATTACATTTTGGTTCAAAATTATGTTTTGTGTCAAATGCTTCTTTATTGTTTTCAAGCAAATCACAAATAGAAGATTATCATGGTGAAATAAATGGAGAAATTTGGAATTTACTGCAAGTGAGAATTAATGAATATTAAATCACATTCTTACATGTAAATGTCGACTTATTTTAATGCGTATAAATCTACAATCCGTCAAACTAAGTTTGTACTAGTATGCAGAACACACTCTTTCGCGACAACGAACTTCCTGGTAGTTAGGTTAATTAAGAATTAAGAAATACTGAAAAAACAAGCCTATCAACGCGAGGACACGTACAGACGACCGTTTCGTTCTAATTGGAACTTCTCAATGTACGGCATTCCCTTTCGATGACGACCTTGCTTTTTCATTTCTATACTTTCTGTATATATAGTTAACATTTGGAATTTACTGCAAGTGAGAATTAATGAATATTAAATCACATTCTTACATGTAAATGTCGACTTATTTTAATGCGTATAAATCTACAATCCGTCAAACTAAGTTTGTACTAGTATGCAGAACACACTCTTTCGCGACAACGAACTTCCTGGTAGTTAGGTTAATTAAGAATTAAGAAATACTGAAAAAACAAGCCTATCAACGCGAGGACACGTACAGACGACCGTTTCGTTCTAATTGGAACTTCTCAATGTACGGCATTCCCTTTCGATGACGACCTTGCTTTTTCATTTCTATACTTTCTGTATATATAGTTAACATTTGGAATTTACTGCAAGTGAGAATTAATGAATATTAAATCACATTCTTACATGTAAATGTCGACTTATTTTAATGCGTATAAATCTACAATCCGTCAAACTAAGTTTGTACTAGTATGCAGAACACACTCTTTCGCGACAACGAACTTCCTGGTAGTTAGGTTAATTAAGAATTAAGAAATACTGAAAAAACAAGCCTATCAACGCGAGGACACGTACAGACGACCGTTTCGTTCTAATTGGAACTTCTCAATGTACGGCATTCCCTTTCGATGACGACCTTGCTTTTTCATTTCTATACTTTCTGTATATATAGTTAACATTTGGAATTTACTGCAAGTGAGAATTAATGAATATTAAATCACATTCTTACATGTAAATGTCGACTTATTTTAATGCGTATAAATCTACAATCCGTCAAACTAAGTTTGTACTAGTATGCAGAACACACTCTTTCGCGACAACGAACTTCCTGGTAGTTAGGTTAATTAAGAATTAAGAAATACTGAAAAAACAAGCCTATCAACGCGAGGACACGTACAGACGACCGTTTCGTTCTAATTGGAACTTCTCAATGTACGGCATTCCCTTTCGATGACGACCTTGCTTTTTCATTTCTATACTTTCTGTATATATAGTTAACATTTGGAATTTACTGCAAGTGAGAATTAATGAATATTAAATCACATTCTTACATGTAAATGTCGACTTATTTTAATGCGTATAAATCTACAATCCGTCAAACTAAGTTTGTACTAGTATGCAGAACACACTCTTTCGCGACAACGAACTTCCTGGTAGTTAGGTTAATTAAGAATTAAGAAATACTGAAAAAACAAGCCTATCAACGCGAGGACACGTACAGACGACCGTTTCGTTCTAATTGGAACTTCTCAATGTACGGCATTCCCTTTCGATGACGACCTTGCTTTTTCATTTCTATACTTTCTGTATATATAGTTAACATTTGGAATTTACTGCAAGTGAGAATTAATGAATATTAAATCACATTCTTACATGTAAATGTCGACTTATTTTAATGCGTATAAATCTACAATCCGTCAAACTAAGTTTGTACTAGTATGCAGAACACACTCTTTCGCGACAACGAACTTCCTGGTAGTTAGGTTAATTAAGAATTAAGAAATACTGAAAAAACAAGCCTATCAACGCGAGGACACGTACAGACGACCGTTTCGTTCTAATTGGAACTTCTCAATGTACGGCATTCCCTTTCGATGACGACCTTGCTTTTTCATTTCTATACTTTCTGTATATATAGTTAACATTTGGAATTTACTGCAAGTGAGAATTAATGAATATTAAATCACATTCTTACATGTAAATGTCGACTTATTTTAATATTCATTAATTCCAAATGTTAACTATATATACAGAAAGTATAGAAATGAAAAAGCAAGGTCGTCATCGAAAGGGAATGCCGTACATTGAGAAGTTCCAATTAGAACGAAACGGTCGTCTGTACGTGTCCTCGCGTTGATAGGCTTGTTTTTTCAGTATTTCTTAATTCTTAATTAACCTAACTACCAGGAAGTTCGTTGTCGCGAAAGAGTGTGTTCTGCATACTAGTACAAACTTAGTTTGACGGATTGTAGATTTATACGCATTAAAATAAGTCGACATTTACATGTAAGAATGTGATTTAATATTCATTAATTCTCACTTGCAGTAAATTCCAAATGTTAACTATATATACAGAAAGTATAGAAATGAAAAAGCAAGGTCGTCATCGAAAGGGAATGCCGTACATTGAGAAGTTCCAATTAGAACGAAACGGTCGTCTGTACGTGTCCTCGCGTTGATAGGCTTGTTTTTTCAGTATTTCTTAATTCTTAATTAACCTAACTACCAGGAAGTTCGTTGTCGCGAAAGAGTGTGTTCTGCATACTAGTACAAACTTAGTTTGACGGATTGTAGATTTATACGCATTAAAATAAGTCGACATTTACATGTAAGAATGTGATTTAATATTCATTAATTCTCACTTGCAGTAAATTCCAAATGTTAACTATATATACAGAAAGTATAGAAATGAAAAAGCAAGGTCGTCATCGAAAGGGAATGCCGTACATTGAGAAGTTCCAATTAGAACGAAACGGTCGTCTGTACGTGTCCTCGCGTTGATAGGCTTGTTTTTTCAGTATTTCTTAATTCTTAATTAACCTAACTACCAGGAAGTTCGTTGTCGCGAAAGAGTGTGTTCTGCATACTAGTACAAACTTAGTTTGACGGATTGTAGATTTATACGCATTAAAATAAGTCGACATTTACATGTAAGAATGTGATTTAATATTCATTAATTCTCACTTGCAGTAAATTCCAAATGTTAACTATATATACAGAAAGTATAGAAATGAAAAAGCAAGGTCGTCATCGAAAGGGAATGCCGTACATTGAGAAGTTCCAATTAGAACGAAACGGTCGTCTGTACGTGTCCTCGCGTTGATAGGCTTGTTTTTTCAGTATTTCTTAATTCTTAATTAACCTAACTACCAGGAAGTTCGTTGTCGCGAAAGAGTGTGTTCTGCATACTAGTACAAACTTAGTTTGACGGATTGTAGATTTATACGCATTAAAATAAGTCGACATTTACATGTAAGAATGTGATTTAATATTCATTAATTCTCACTTGCAGTAAATTCCAAATGTTAACTATATATACAGAAAGTATAGAAATGAAAAAGCAAGGTCGTCATCGAAAGGGAATGCCGTACATTGAGAAGTTCCAATTAGAACGAAACGGTCGTCTGTACGTGTCCTCGCGTTGATAGGCTTGTTTTTTCAGTATTTCTTAAATGGAGAAATGTTTAAGAAATGGATCGATGAATATTTAATCCCAAATTTGGAAGAACCAGCACAAATAGTGATGGACAATGCACCCTACCATTCACTAGTAGTAAAGAAACATCCATCATCGGTTTGATGTAAAATGATATTATTACATACTTGTCGAAACATAATATATCTTGCGAACTCTATTTAAAACTGACCTACTACCCTTGGCTAAAAATTTGCATAAAGAAAAACGGTATCAAGTAGATGAATTGCTACAAAGTCATGGACATGAAATATTGAAGATTGTCACTTTATCATTGTGAATTTAATGCTATCGAAATTATTTGGGACCATGCAAAACAATATTATAATAAATATATTTTCAGGGATTGACATGGAGATGATAAAGTTATAGCTATGTGGAAGTAATCACTAGAGCAGTGTATGGAAGAAATTTGGAAAAATTGTGTTATACACACGGAAAGTATTATAAAAAATGGTATGATAGAGAAAATACATTTACATTGTGAAATCAATGGCTTTATAATTAACATTGATGATTCAAGCAGCAGTGAAGATACTGATTAACAATACTTCCAATATGACCGCAGATAAAAAAACTGTTAGCTATCCCATGTTTTTACTTAATCTACGAGTATATTATAGCCCAAGATTTAAGCCAACGTACGTGCTACACGTCGTTTTTAGTTCACGCCAAATATATCAAATTTTCTTGTGCTGGCAGTAAAAGTATCAAGTATTAGTATACAGCTGACTAGTTGTTTATGTATTGTTAGTTTCTACTTTTAGTAACTGATTTTTTATGCAACAAATACAATGATATTAATACAAATAATCATACAAAATGTTACACATGCAATTGCCAGACTGTGGCCACAATTTTTATCTAAATATGTCTGGAAAGGTAGAAAAATTACAGAAATAGATTTTATCAAGTAACTAGATTTCCTAATGTACTAAGTAGAATCGATTGCACTCAAATGAAGAAAACAATCTCCTAGTGGTAATAATGCTGAGCTGTACCGAAACAGAAAGGATATTTATCATGGAATATTCAGGTAATAGGAGATTATCAATTAAGAATTTGTGACATCGTAGCCAGATGGCCAGGATCTACACATGACCAAACAATTTTGAATGGATCGGCAATAAAAAGAAGCTAAGAAAATGAACATTTCAATAACCCAGTTATACTTTGTGATAGTTGTTAGAATATTACAAAATATTTATTAACCTCTAGCAAATACTCAAAATCGAGCAGAATAATTGTACGATGAATCCCATTTTAGAATCAGAAACTGAATTGAAAGATTTTTTGGTGTCTTAAAAAGATTTCCAATCTTATTACATATATGGTATGAAAGTTAATGTGAAACTCTCGAAAGCAATAAT
Organism: Melolontha melolontha; assembly: GCA_935421215.2. NCBI lineage: Eukaryota > Metazoa > Arthropoda > Insecta > Coleoptera > Scarabaeidae > Melolontha > Melolontha melolontha. Next base: position 62,501,962 of record OW285241.1, on the reverse strand, counting down.
AGTATTAGTTCATTTTGCAAATTTATTCTAATATCGACTATTATACTATCTTCTAAATATTTTTTTGTATATATACTCATGATAATTTTATTATTAAACAAATAATAAGGCAATTTTGTTAAATGATTACATATGTATATTAACTTATTAAATAATTATAATTCCCAGTTACATTGACAATTTAATATATTGAAGTTTTTTTTTTAAATTGGCTCCTTTTTCTTACTGCGTATTCTTTTTCGCTGCAATTTTAATATTTTGGAGTTAAAAATACAATACATATAAAAAAAAATGTATGTCCAATTAAATACATTTGAATGTGTTTTCATCTTTTTGTAGCAAGTTTTTGCAAGATACACTAGTGAAATGTGTTTCGACTGCCTTATTTGATTTTGTCTCCATCAGCTCTAATCTTCTGGTGTTAACTTAAAAATTTTTAATATACACAAAACAAATTCATACAATTTGATGAAAACAATAAATAAAATAACTATTGTTTGTATATATTATACAAATCTATAACTTATTGCAAGTATAATTTTTTGTTTGCTCAATTTAATTTTTGAAAGTTCAATTACTAAACTTTTTCTTTCTTGCTCCATTTCATGTTCCTTTTTCAAAATTTCTTTCTGCAATCGTACAAGTTCTATTTTACTAGCAGTCAACAAATAATTTCAAAGCAAAAAAAAACATTTCACAGCAAATAAGTTTGTATGAATATGTTTTGTTTATAATGCATACTGCGATTTCAAATATTTATACCGACCTTTGTGCAAAACTCTACTTTTCTATTATGGCAGTGTTAAGTTATATTGCAATATATTCCAAATTTTATTTAAAATTAGGCACTGTAGAACGTTTAACTAATATCTAGGGTTGTTCTATGATATAATTGGGAAGATAATGTTTATAAAACTATCATAACAGTGAATATGTAATTACAGTTATACAAAGCAGATACTCTGGTCTATTGTACAATTTCAATTCCAGTAATAATGCTTTTACAACTAACTTGAAACTGTTTGGTTTTGCCATTCATTAAAATGATTAAAGAATTACATAATCTTATATGTTGACTTAAATGTTGTAAATTCTTGATAGTTCATTTTATTTTTCAAGTGGTGTTATAGTTTAATTTGATTTGCTGTTTACGCAGCTTTGTTCAATTTATAGTAATTTTAATATAACTTAAGATGTAATTCGATTATATATGTTCATACAACCTACAAATTCGACCGACTGTGTCAAATATATTTGGCCCAGAAACGAAGTTACAATCCATATTCATTTTGCAATTTACAGTATTTAATATGACGACGAAGTACTGATTTGAATCATACAATGTTTATTGATGACGGAGGGATCATCTTTCCTGACAAGGAGTGTATATGCTTTCTTTGGTTATATTGAAAGGAACATAGTAAAATTTTGACAATATTGCAAAACACGACGTTTATATTTTATGATGACAAACAGTTATTTCCGCGATTTAATATTGACTTTATTTGACACTGCAGTACTGATTTGAATCACATGCTTTGAATTTGGCCTAGAACAAAAAACTTATACTTTATGAACTATAGATACGTTTTGTATCAAAATTTTTATCCTACAAGCAAACTCGAACAATAATTATTTAAAAATAAAAAAAAGAATATTTTTACTTAAATATAATACTAGTGTTCATAAATAAAAAATATTCGCAATCAGTTCAATTAGAAAAATACCGGTATCCTACTATAAAAACACGAATTAACAACATAAACTATAAGGAATCCAAATAAAATTCGTAATTAATGAGAAAAAGACTATATTCTATATCATCCAATAAAGTACACGGTAAGATCTGTATTTACCTCCTAACTAACAGTAGGGCTATTACTGGGTTCTGTTTGCGTAGGGCTATCGCATGACTCCCACTGTATATATTACTTATATTTTTAGATGAATTTCTAAAAATTAATTAAATCTATCATTTCAAAGTAAATAAATTAACCTTCTAAATCTGAAATATGTTTTATATTTCAAAATATATAGCGAAAATTATAAAATTAAACTCAATCTTCTTAAAAATGAAGTATTAAAAGTGCAAATCATAGTCTACAACTGTTACAGCGTAATCTTTAAAAGTAAATAGGTATGTATTGAAAACAATCAAAACAAAATTGTTTCAGAATGTATGAGATATTAAACGAAATAATTTAAGATATAATAGAAATAACAAAGAATCCAAATAAAATTCGTATTGAATGAAAAAAAAAAAAAAATTCTACATCAACTAATAAAGTACACGGTAAAATCTGCATTGGTCCTTCCTAACTAGTAATAGGGTTGTTTTGCATAGGGCTATCGCATGACTCCCACTTTTACTTATATATCTCTGTTATAGCGGGTAGTAAGCATTGTAACAGAGCATATGTATTTTAACGAGCACCTTCCCACAATATTTTGTATTTAACACTTTTAGATGAATACTATGTAGAGCTTTCTAAAGAAATTGATAAGATATAATACATTAATCGATTCTAAGTTATTAGTAAGCTATACCCAGTATTTTGTTGGACTATCATTTTACATAATAGTACAACGCGATAAGTAGTACATATTTACACTTGCTATTTATTAAAAATAAAATTTAACAATATCAATATGTGTATATATACATTACTTACTGTACTTACAACTTAATTTTGTCGACATTTCTGTACATATATACATACACACAGTTGATAATGAAGCAGGTTCCAAGCAGAAATCAATTGTTTCGCAAGAACGCTTAGATAACAACTCTATTTTTTATTGTGAAAAAAAACGATAACCCATTGTAAGATATTACACAATACTATCTATATATACATGCCATTATATCTATATAACAATATTAAGGCGATTTTAAACTATGAGGTGGCGTTATATTGTCCGTATCGCATGCAAATTAATACTTTTATTGATATCAATTTTTATCTTCATTTCTTTCTAGAATATGATATCACTTGCAAATTAGAAAGCACTTTTCTCCTATTTTAAGTAAAAATATCTGTATAAATTTTTACGCAATTAATTTCAAAGACGTATTTTATTTTAAATGGAACTCAATATATAGGGTTATTCAAAAGTAAGTTACATTTTGAAACTGCTGTAATTGCCTTAACTGGAATAGTTGCCACTTGGTGCGAAATTGATTCTTTGAGCTGCTGGATAGTCGTAGGATGACTTAAAAAACCTTTTCTTTAAAATAGCCCCATAGCCAATAATCTGCCGGAATATCTGGAGAACGCACTGGCCAAGGATTGGGAAAGTTACTGCTTACGATACGATTGCAAAAAGTGTTAATTAATAGATTTTTTACTGGAAGTAAAATATTGTTCCCCAGTAACTGTAAATGATTTTAATTGCCCATTTTGATTTTCCTCAAAAAAGTATGGTCCTAAAATGAATCGAAATGTGAACCCAATCCACACGATTACTTTTAAACCATGAATCCCTTGCTGAATTACATTATGCGGATGACCAAATCCTACAATCCTACTATTGTGCGTATTAACACCCCCACTCAGTTGAAAATGCGCCTCATCGGTCCATAAAACGTTATCTAACCACTGCGGAGTTTGTTGAATTTGTGCTAATATACGAAGAGCAAAATCATATCTAATTGGTTTATCCGTTTCATTAAGTTCAAATAAAACTTGCATTTTATACGGATACATTTCTAGACGTCTTCTGAAAATGCGCCAATCATGGTGTAATTTATTGGGAGACGTTTTGCAACTGGATTAGCTACGTATTCTGTAGTTATTGTTTCCGACTATGTATTTGCTACTTTAGGTCTTCCAGATTTTGCTTTATCAGTAACGCAACCAATTTCTTCAAGCTGAGGGATTAGCTTGCGGTAAGCCTGTAAACTGTCCGTTTCTCGTTATTGTTTCTTCTAAATTTTCTTGTACCCGCTACTAAACTTCTTGTACATTCATAGTAGCACTGAACAAGACTTATACGATTTTGCAACGTCAAAACCATTTTTGACATGGTGAATGTCTGTCAAATTCAGTAAGAAAAGCTAATGTTTCTATTTTTATCAACAAACTTCTTGCCATGGTAACGGAAATAAAAAATATGAACGACGAGTAAACCCCAATATTTTATGAACACAAATATGTTTTTATTTTGTGTATACTTCACTAATTTAACAGAATGATGGCAATTTCAAAATGTAACTTACTTTTGAATAACCCTTTATATTTTATGAAGCAGTATTAAGGGACAAACACAAATTTAAAAAAGAAGTATTACTCATTTTTAAATGAATTATAGAATTTGCCTCTAGAAGAATGAGATTGTAGATAAAATAAAGTTAGTTTTCAGAATCCCTTGAACAAAGTACAATTTCACTTATGATTTAGTTTATTTTTAATAATACTGCAGATAAATTAATAAATTTGTTAGTTAAGTATTTACAAAATATGGTCATGCTATAAAGTATGATACTTTATGCAGATATTTCTAAAATTTGATTGACGTAAGCACACGAATGAACTTCAGGGTGTATTATTTTTAAATCAATTTGTAAGTGACGTATTTCTAATTGTACGCATATTTGAGTTTGTGCTATTTATGTTTTTGTAATTCTGCGACTGCGAAAATGCTGGACACTAATAAACAAAGGATTTGCTTCTAGTTTTGTTTCAAACAGCGACAGAAATACACCTAATGCACTAAATGGCTTCCGGTAATCAAATTTAAAAGTAGCGTGAAAGTTGGTTTAGTTTAAGTGTGTATACATTAAAAAAAAATTAATTATTCTACACCTTTTTATTTTACGTTTTAGAAAAAATTATTCTTTATAAAAATCTTTACTAGTATTAAAACCTACAAATTGACAAACTACTTCATTGACGGCTTTACATTTAGAACACATGCTGGCTTACTATAAAATGTTTGATCATAATTGAGGATGTATATTTGGGAGCATACACAGCGACGCAGTGGAAGGGGCTTGGGTTGCACGCGCATGTATTATATCAATTATATGTACATATGTTACCGATATATGTATGTGGCCAATCTCAAGCTGGCTGCGATATAGTACAGTTATTTTGTGTAAAACGAAAAATAATAAATCAATAATATCGAAAGCTATAAAGAGACCATTCTACCACGAAGAACAGAAATTAATAAGTAGATTTTCGTATTTAGTTTACGCTTGTACTACAATAAAATGCAATATTTATAAAATACCGCTCTCGTGTACAACAAAATATAACCGCCAAAGGCATGCTAATAGTGCAAAGCATAAACGGAAAAAAATGGTGACGTATTTGTGTTCGAGTTATATGTAACTTTAACGTTGTGTAACATTACACAACAGCGTGAGCTAAAAGCTCAGTTGACAGAGTATTTCCTGGAAGATAAAAATGATTTCTCGAAGAGATGGGTACTGAGTCCGTTTAGTGAAAACGTTGTTGCCGCTGATAAGTTACCAGTTGAGATTCGCGAAATGTCTGCCGACAAAACGCTACAACTGCAATTTACATTTGAAGATTTAAATACGTTTTGGCTAGCTCATCGAAATGAACATGGAAATTTAGTCATAGAAGCATTGATATTAATCCCTTTCGACACGTTTTATCTCTGTGAAGAGGGGTTTTCATCTATGGTTAGGCTAAAAACTAAATACAGGAATCGTCTCTTATCACTTGAAAACAATTTGGTTTTGAATGTTTCAAACGTAAATCCACTTTTAAATGAAAAGCAAATGCAACTATCACATGAATTTATTTTCTTTACATGTGTATTTATTGCAAGTAAAATGTTTATAATAAATGGTTTTTTTTCATAAACTTATTTTTTATTATTGTTTAGGTTATTTCGCGACCCCCTTTTAATATCACCGTGACGACCCTCCATGTTGATAAAGATGCTCGGCTTAATTTGATTGTATGAGAAAATCTAGAGACTTAGATGTCGATTAACAACATTTTTTGTCAACATATAAGCATACTCGATTTTTTGTTTACCATTCATGACTGAGTGTTAGATTTCTCTACATAAGTAGACAATCAGCTTAAGAAGTGACAATATTGAAGATTTTTAAATCATCTGCATACACAAAAACTACATACAATCTAGAAGCATCAAGAGTTTATTAATATATACAATTATTCTGAAAGGTTTTTTTAATTTGTTTTAACCTGTCTTCAAATTTTGACTGGCTTCCCTGATACCTGGGCTTGGGATCGAATTTAACATTATCAAAATATTTATGAGAGTAAAACGCTGCCTGTAACGTGAAAGAATCGTCTATGGTGGTTCAGGAATATCGGGACGTAGTCTGTGAAATTGGCGAACACGTTTCGGGAATTGAGAAGCACAGCCTTTGTACTTTCAATTAATGCATCTACATCTGGATAACATCAAATTATACTGCGTGGCACATAAGTCACGACGAGACTTTTGATAAGTTTTTTAATTAATAATTTTGCATTTTTTTTCAGAAATCGATCCCAGTAGTTTGCAAAATTGACAATGGAAAAATTCAGTACTTTACAACGCACAAAAATTGTTCAGTTTCACTTTGAAAACCAGCATTCAATTGTTAGAACGCAGCGGGTGTATCGTCAACATTTTAATGTTAGAGTTCCACCTTCGGAATCAATCATTCGTGAGAGAGAGTATCGAAGAAGAACCAGAGACGTCTTCGCGGAGGCAAACTACTCAACCTAACATCTCTTGTATCTCACTGCAGCGGATTTTACACGGTTTACATATTTTCCCATCGTGCAGGGATTAAAACCTGCGGATTATCCATAACGGCTAAACTATGCCGTCCAATTTCAACAATTGGCAAGGGAAAAACCAGTTTATTGATCTTCTCACTATGTCCCATAAAGCTCATGTCGACCTTAATGGATTTGTAAATAAAGAAAACTGTAGAATTTGGAGCAGTCCTAGAGTCGTAACACTATCACGAATTACACCCTCTCAAATGTACAGTTTGGTGTGCAGTGACATCACAGGCATAATCGGATCGTTTTATTTTCAATGATGAAAATGGTGAAGCAGTGACCGTAAATGGAGAACGATATCGGACCATGCTTGAGAAGTTTGTAAGACCTGCAGTTCAAAATAAACCTGGAATGTGATTTCAGCAATGAATGTGATTTCAGCAAGATGGTGCGACGTGTCATACAGCAAAAACCACGCAGCAAGTTTTAATGGCAATTTTTGGCAAACGAATAATTTCGAGAAGATGTACAGTGGATTGGTCGGTGAAGTCGACAGATCTCACGGCCCCTGCTATCTTTTTGTGGGGTTATTTGAAAGAAAGGGTGTTCGTTAGCAAACCTCAGACAATTCCTCAACTGAAGGAAAAGCAGTAGTTCAGAAATTAGGGCACTACAGCCACAGACACTAAGAGCTGTTAATGAATCATGCCATCGAAAAACCTCAACAGTGCAAAGTCGAAAACGGAAGACATTTAAAAGATGTTATCTTTCATTCATAATATGAAATAATCTCCAAGATTTGTGCTTTTAAAAAATGTTAAACTAATGTCCGTTCCAAATAAGAATAAACCGTTGGGAAAGATAGGGTTTAAAATAAGAGCTTGTGATTGGCTAAACTAGAGGCCGCCTTTATGCAGGCAAAATTATGTTTAGTTAGTTCTGTCAAATTATCGTTTTGCTGTCAATATTGACCGGTATTTCTGTCAGATCTATTCAATTGCATGTTTTACTAGTTGTTTATTCTGCTATTTATTATTAATATTCGTTAAAGATAGTTCTTTATAGAGATTATAAAGTGAAAACATCATTTTCTAAAAATATTTGATCACTCATTAATTTATTTCATTTATTTAATCACAATCGTTTTGGAGTATGGATGACGCAGCTTTACCAAGTCCATCAAAAAATCGTAAAGGAAAATATGTAAAAAGTGGACAGAGGCAGATGGCTTATAATGTGTATTTCAAGAACAAAGCTAATATGTCCAAAACAGCTGCTGTTCGTCAAAGTTCAAGGGAAGTAGGGATTGATAGGAGTACTATGTTTGACATTATTAAGGAAATTGAAATTTCTGGAGTTACACAGTCTCCATTAAGAAAACGAAGTTGCCGAGATGGTTGCAATAAATTAGATGAAGTATCAAAAAGTACGATTAGAAGGCACGTGCATTCATTTTTCTTTAAAAATGAGTTACCAACTTGTACAAAAATATGTGAAGCTATTAAAGCGGATGCCAGTTTACCTCCTTTAAAACGAACATCACTTTGGAGAATCCTAAAGAAACTAGGATTCAAGTGGGAAAAACGCACACGAAATAATATATTAATTGAACGAAATGATATTATCTTATGTAGACGTCGTTATTTGACAAGTATAAGAAAGTTTCCTGCAGAAGGGAGAAACATCTATTATTTAGATGAAATATGGGTGAATGCAGGTTACACAAAAGCAAAAATATGGAAAGATACAACGGTACTTAATCCAAGACAAGCATTTGTTGAAGGTCTTTCTACTGGTTTAAAAGATCCATCTGTCAAAAGAAAGCAACTAATTGTGCTTCACATTGGCAGCGAAACTGGTTTTATGAATAGGGGTTTGTTATTATTTGAATCCAAAAAAACTGCAGATTACCATGAAGATATGAATAGTGAGGTGTTCATCGCATGGATGCCTTCTGTTGAGCCCAATAGTATTATAGTAATGGATAATACACCTTATCATTCTACTAAAACAGAAAAGTCGCCTACTTTATCATGGAGAAAGGAGGCACTCATTGAATGGCTTTTAACCAAAGGAATTTTAGCTGATAATTCCATGCTAAATATTGAATTGTTTGAGCTTGTAAAAAATTACACATCTTGTCATCGAGTTTCATACGTGGTCGATGAAATAGCTAGAGAAAGTGGCCGTACAGTTTTACGTTTACTTTCATATCACTGTAATCTTAACCCCATTGAACTTATATGGGCTCAAGTCAAGCATCATGTTGCGGCCAATAATAAGACATTTAAATTGGACGAAGTAAGAAATTTATTATTAGAAGGATTAGACATGCTGACGCATGGAAAAATAGCATTCATCACGTCATAACAGGAGAAAACAAAATGTATGATTTAGATAATATTGTTGAAAATGTATTAGAAAATTTGACTTTTACTGTAAATACTGGGTCATCCTCAAAATTTTCATTAGATTCAGGTTCTGATCTTGAAGATGAGTAGTTTTCAATATATATATTCGTGAACAATATGTAACATAATGAACTGTGGTGTGTTAAATTTAGTTATGTGTGAGTGATGTTCTTGATTTAGATTCGTGTGTGTGTGTGATGTGTTAGATATAATTTTTTTATACTTAGAAATTGTATAGTTTGGTTAATATAGTGAATAAAATCTAAACTAAATATAATTATATAATAATGTTTACCATATACATTCATGAGATTGTAAGTTCTTTCAGGTCCTCAGAAGTTGCTCGACGTCCTAGGTCTCAAGTAACTACCAGATATTGTGATAATCGTGGAATATTAATAAAATTTCTAAGTAGTAGTGATTATATAATTTTTTTAATGTAATTATGTAAGTGTAGGTAAAAGATTTAATGTATATTATGCTAATAAAAGAGGGTTTTGCGCTCATTGTGTTCAGACATTTACGAAAAAAATTGTTTTTACTGAACACACGGAGGTTCCCATGAAAGCAATTTCTCTTTTTATTTATTCTTTTTTTTTCAATTACATTGAAATCTGAACTGTAATCAAACCATATTTCTGCTAAAAGCAAAAAAAAATCATTGTACGATAGTAGCAATTTATTCCATACATAAGCAAAAAAGTAAGTATTAATCAGCCATAACTTGAAATAAAGGAACGAACACATGTTTAACCAAATACTGAAACTGGAAAAATGCTTACGTTTTACCTATCTTTTGGCGCAAAACTGCTGTTTTACCCTTTTTAATATGTACTTACTTATTTTTGTAAAATGAAAACATTTTTAAATAACTTTTTTAGATGTATAAAAATTTTTATCCAAATTATGTGAAATGATGTGCAGGTAAATGAATTTCCTTATTGCTATTTCATTATAGATACTATTAAAGTAACTGTATTTTGTAAAATGCTATATTTTTTAAGCTAAACGATACACAAATATTATGATAATTATAATACACTGTCACCATCAATCCTTTAAATTTATTAGTTTCACATTTACACAAAAGTTTTGTTCTCTAATAAAATCAAAGAAAGATGTAAATATTTCTCCTGTAGTAATTTTAACACATTATCACTGTATTTACGCACAAAATATTGTAGATGCAACATCTTCAAACAATAAATAACAGATTATAAGATATTGACTGAAATATTTTATATAATACCATGCATTGATATATATTTGCCGCTTCTTGCTTGAATAAAACTATTAACGTCTAAGCTTTCTTAATAATAAATATGATAATAAACAAACGTCAAAAAATAATCTTTTATATAGGTTAGTAGATATATAACCTCAAATACAAATTATCTATTTTTTTTTGAAATTCCTGTGTAAATTATACTCAGATTGCCGCGCCATCTGGTCCTTTCTTAATTGGAATGCATTATAAACAAAAACCCCTTCGCGACTTATGAGCCACCCAGTATATTGTACCATACAACATATATAATTTCCATATTTTTTATTACTATTTTTTACACTTAGTATTATAATCAATATGTTTCTGAAGAAAACAATAAATGTTGAACGGTCAAAATAAGTATTTTATTTGAAGAATAATTTAGCCAAAAAGCCGAATTCAAAGAAAAATTAACCTCATCACCTTGCCTACAGCTATGTACAATGCGATCATAAATGATTGAGGATAGTTTAAATTTACCGCCATAATTTATAGTGTGTTTTAAATTTGGAGAGTGGCTGTCATGCAAATATTACTATCAATTGTCAGTGTTGTACGTAAGTTGTGTTGTCGTGTGTTATTTGAGTCCGTTTATTATTTTTATTAGTATTTACTTCGTTCATATATTAAAAATTGTTCATTTTAGAGCATTTTCTTAGACTTGTTTATTGTTTGGGTATGTTTACGAATTTATATCAAATGTGTTTATACATTTAAATCATGCTTATTTATAGAGCATCCTAGGAAAATGCCTCTCACGTCTGAACAAGATACATTTATATTAAAAGTGCATTACCGTAGTGGTGTTCGAAGAGAGAATGGAGAATTTTCGTACTCCTTACAATCCTGCAGGGAAGAATATCCTGATTATGTCTTTTCTTACAAGATCTTTGCACAACATCGGAATAGAATTATAGATCACTTTGAAAACGAAAATTTTATTTGTAAAGGCAAGACAAGTGGACGGCTATCAGTTCTACTAGAGGAAGTGGTTGATGATATTAGACAACGGATTGAGATGAGCCCCACGAAATCAATTCTAAAGCTGCTCAAACCGGTATGTAGATTTAATTAATCATTATAATTTTGCTACCGATTTTATTTTAGGTTTGTCATATGGTTCTGCCAGAAAAGCATTACTTAAAAATTTACATATGCATCCATATAAAGTGACCGTTATACAACAACTGCTAGAGGTCGATTACGAACGCAGAGTTCAGTACTGTCACTGGTTTAATGATAATCTCAAGAATGACATTTTAAACATTACATTTATGTCAGATGAAGCCTGGTTTCATTTATCAGGGTATATTCTTAGTCATAACTACAGGACGTGGGCAATCTGGAAAATCTGCATAATTTCGTTGAAACAAGTTTACATCCGTTAGAAATTGGAGCATGGGTAACAATGTCAAGGCGTCGTATAATTGGTCCAATATTTTTTAATAATACCCTCACTGCGGAGAGATATCGTACAAATACTTGACATCTTCATAAATGAGTTACATGATGATGAGCTACAAAAGGCCTATTTCCAACAAGATGGGGCACCACCACATGTAGCCCATGATACTATAGCTTACCTCGAACAATTTTTTGACAACCGACTAATTTGTAGGGATCGCTGGAAATCACGCTCCCTAGACTTAACTCCATTAGATTTCCACTTATTCGGTTATCTAAAATCTAAAGTATTTAGAAAGCGACACCATTAATCTAGAAGAATTACAAGCAGTCATTGTAGAAGAAATTAATAATATAGACCAAGAAATACTTCAACGGATATTTGCAAATATAACGAGAGGGGTAAATTTATGTTTAGATGCTAACGGCATCAGAATCTGTGTTATCTGTTTTGATTGTTAAACACTGTTATGTGAAAGTTGATTTATACCTATGTAGTTGCTGGTTATATGTAGGTGTTTCAATTAAATAAACTAAGATTTTGTGTTCTTTTAAGTTGATTGTTGGCATAAATTAATTCTATACACGCCAACGTACAATTTTTATTTAATAATTAATACTACCGTTAACAGCCCTATTAGAGACGCCACTGGATAAATATCATAATAGTAAACCCTCAGTACAACAAACTTTAGGCAAAATTTGTATGGCGGCAAATTCAAACTATCCTCAATCATTTATGATAGCACTGTAGTTATTGTATTATACAAATATTGTCAATTAGCAAATAATACATTAAAAACGTTATATATTTAAAAATATTCAAATCTATATAATTATCTGCCGATATAATTGTCGTTCAAAAATATAAATTACGCGGTATTATAACTTTGAATCAGCTTGTAATAAAAAATAAACTCATTTGGACCCCGCCTTGTACAAAAGGTAACTGCAACTCCTTGCATTCAACTCAAATATTTACATTATCTTATACATTTGTGTCTTCCCAATGTCCATGCTAATTCCTATGTTAATATTGACTATTACGTATATAACAAAGACCAAGAAGAAATTCATTTCGATAATTAGTGTGTTCGTCTACAGCACAAGTTAACGAGCAAATAGAAAGGTTAAAAGATAAGGAGTAACCAGTTTTCCTAACTCATTTTTCGTTATTTTTTTTGGTAAATTTCCAACGTGATCTTGTTCTAATTTCATTACTGATAAGAAATAATGTTTAAACACGTGATACAAACTTCTTCTCTTATCGTGATACACTACACGATTGAGATGGAGCTCTATTTTTTAATGAATCGTCTAATTTTGAAGGTATTTAACTCTATAAAGGTGATTGGTTAGGGTCAAGGCACGTCGCACAGATATAATCTTTAATCACTTAGGAAAATATTCTATATTCAATATTTTTATACTGAGTGATATATGAATAGCAACCGGGCAAGTTACGGATTTGTATTTAATAATATTTTAAAAACTTATCATTTATAAGTCAATTTTCCTGGAGCTGTGGAAGTTACCGTTTCGAATAGGGGAAAGAAGTCGACTATCTGGGAGTAATAATCGTTAGGCGGAATGAGGCAATTGATATAAAAAATCCAGAAAGGATATAGAGCCTACTATTGTAATAAAAAGCTGCCGAAGGACAAGAAATTAAGTATGAAGAACAAACTTAGATTATATAAGACACTCATTAAGCCAGTAGTAATATACGCTGCGGAGACGGCATCGCTGACAGTGGGAGAAAAAGAAAAACTAAAGATTTTTAAACACCGCGTAATAAGAAAAATAGTAGGTGTAAAAAAGACGGGAAATAACGAATTTAGAGCTTTGATGAACCATGAGATCGGTAAATTATTATTATTGACTTGGCAAATTGTGGAGTTTTTTTTTCAATAGATAGTCAAGCTTCTTCATAATTGATAATAAGAAATTAAGTTCATGTAAGAATTTAAAATGAATGGCATATTAGCATTTTCCAAAAAAAAAGATTTGTTTTAAAACGTCCTCCTTAATTACACGGATGAAAATGTATTTAGTTGATACATAAGTTTATAGCGTCTTTATTGAATTCAAAATTTATGAATTTTTTTAACAAACAAAATACATTAACTAATCAAGAATATATTCTCCTCCATTGTTTACTGATTGCCTCCCAACGATCTGGTAACTTTTTTACTCCCCGGCTGAAGAAAACCAGTGGTGTGAAAGTGAAGAAACTTCCAAGATTATTTATAGAGAACGACATCAAAAGGATAAGACGGAAATGGAATTTAATCTTAACTGAATTCATGAATAGCCGCTTTTGTAATGTTAACAGCATAAGGCAGTATTCTTGACAGTAAATCTCAGCAGTACATTCGTTGGACGCAATTAATAGTAGACAACGCTTACTTTCTCTATACCAGATGCACATCAGATCATGGGGATGAGTATCAGTTTTTGCTCGAGAAGCTGCCCTATTGTTAGGACCACGCCATTATTTTCTTTTTTTCATGTTAATATGTAGGAATCATTTATTAATTCACTATAAGACAGAAGCGGTCGAAGTTGTTGAGAATTAAGCGATGACGAGCTCACAAAAAGACACAAATGTTGACACGCTGATACTTGTTGTTTTTGCTCAAAATATGCGGCAATAAAACATCCAGCTTTTGAGCTTAGCCCACGAAATGAAAATGTCACATTATGTTCGACTGGTTAGAATCCATAATAATGGTCAATTCCCGAATCGATTGGCGTGAATCGTCTTGGATTAATGTGCTCAAACAATCTTGATCATAGTCTGATGGTCTTCCTGAATGTTGGGAATCATTTAGGTCAAAACTCGATTTTTAAAGTTTAAGAAAACCATTTTCGTGCTGTATGTACTCTTCCTAATTAGGTTTCCTCCGTTACAGACACAAATGGTTCTAGTGACTTTCGATGCAATAACTCTGTTGAGCTCGAACAAAAGGATACGGTTTTTTTTCTACTTGACGTTCCATTTTTTGAAAGATAAGGAAGAAGATAATACAAAGAAAATATAAATTCAGTTATATCCAAGAATCCACTATTAAAAAAAGCAATTTAACTGGATTACTTAAGTCTATACTTTTATATCCAGAGCGTATAATTGATTATCAAGTAAAGATACGAAATAAAATTTTATAAAAATATCTTATCCATTTCTGTTGATTTTGGAATATAGATTTATACATATATATATATATATATATATATATATATATATATATATATATATATATACAGTGGAATCCACCTATAATGAATTCGCTTATAATGGAAACCCTGCTATAATGTACACTTTTTAAAGTGAACACAAACACGTGTAAAATCTTCGGTTGAAATGAACTCGCTTATAATAGACTTTCGCTTATAATGAACCTAAATTCGTTATTATGTCCATTACAAGCGGAGCGATTGGGTACTTTCCCGAATTATATGACGGAATCGAACAGAAGCTGAGACGCGCGAACTGATGTCGCTCTTGCAGTGTATGTTAGGGGATTGACAAGTGTGCCTCGCTGCAAAGATTTGGCCGTGAAAATGTCTGAAAAAGGTAAAAAACGTGCCTTTACAATGCATGAAAAGTTTACGATAATTAGTGAAATTGAGAAAGGAATGACCCAAGCAGATATTTGTACGACCATGAAGCTGAAGAAATCTACTGTTTCGAACATATGGAAGAACCGCGACAAAATAAAAAATTGTAATTGGAAAATCAATGATAAAAAGAAGAAAATGCGGTCTTCGACACACCCGCAAGTAGATGACTTGTTATTTCAATGGTTCTTGCAAACAAGAGCGAATAATTTTCCCGTAAGTGGCCCAATGCTACAAGTGAAAGCTGAGGAATTCGGAAGAATGATTCAAGATGATTTTAAATGCAGTTCAGGGTGGCTGGATAGATTTAAAAAAAGACGTAATGTTTTTGGAAAAGTTTGTGGTGAGTCAGCTTCAGTGGACAGAAATGTAACTGATAATTGGATTTCTAAAGTTTGGCCTGCTATAAGTAAAAATTACTCCTTGGACGACGTTTTTAATGCTGATGAAACAGGGATTTTCTACCGAATGATGCCAGATAAGACCTATAAAATAAAAGGGGAAACCTGTGCAGGGGGTAAAATGTCAAAAGAAAGGATAACAGCGATGGTTTGTGCTAATGCTTCCGGTACTGAAAAACGAAAACTATTTATTATTGGTAAGTGTATAGGTCTTTTTACAATAATGTAACCTGTACCTACTTCATACCTGTCTGTTCTCTTTTAGGAAAGTTTCTAAACCCTAGATGTTTTAAAAATGTAAAAACATTACCTGTAGATTATTGTGCTAATAAAAAAGCATGGATGACTTCACAAATCTTTATTGATTATTTGAAGAAATGGGACAGAGAGCTTACACAACAAAGACGCAAAATATTATTGCTGGTTGATAACTGTCCTGCTCATCCAAATGTTGAACTTCATAACATTAAGCTACATTTCTTTCCATCTAATGCTACGTCAGTGTTGCAACCTTGGACCAAGGTGTCATTCGGTCTCTGAAACAAGTTTATAGAAAACAAATGTTGATGCAAATTATGGCACTTCAGGAAAAAGGTGTTACAAGAGCTGTAACTCTTTTAGATGCTGTGAATTTGTTAAGCGTTGCATGGGAAAGTGTTTCTTCAGAAACAATTAGGAACTGCTATCGTCATGCTGGTCTAGTAAATTATAATCCTGAAGCAATGGATTTCGATGCAGAAGATGATATACCCTTGAGTGAACTAGTCAACATCAGTAACCTAATGGTTCCAAGCAAGTTTGACGAATATGTGAGCATTGATAAAAATTTAGAAGTTACGAAACAATGATCGGATGTTGATTTAGTTCAGCAAGCAATGGAGGAACCACAGGAGGAAGAACACATGGAAGATGATGAAGGACTAGAAGGGGAGGAAACTGCGATAATAACTGAAGACGCAATAACTTCTATTAGAAAATTGCAGCGTTATTTTCAGCAAAAGGAGAATAACACTGACACTATATCAATACTAAATAAAGTTGAACTTATTCTCAATAAAGATTATCTGGACAAACCGTGGATTCAAACAAAACTGACCAACTTTTTTCAAAACATGTAATGTTAAATATGTACACAAACATGTGTGTGCGTACATAAATACCTACTACTATGTATGTAACATACATGTACTATCGTGAGCAATTGAAATAAACGCACTATTATAGCTGCGTAAATTTTACCAAATTGTCAAGCTAATGTCATTTATGTTATGATTAAATGCTGACACTGACACTTCAAAAGTACTGTATACATTAGATAAATTTTGAAATTTCGACATGCCAACATAATAAAGTGTTAACTTTCAATTGCTCACGATAGTACATATTACAATAAGTTTTTTGTTTGTATTTTCGTCCTCATGTATTATATACAAATTATGTAGGTCAGAGTTATCTTATATAGAGATATGTATATCCTATAGAATTATCTTTTTTTAATAAAAACGTGGAAATACATAAATTTTATTATGTAGTAATTATTCTGATGAGATGAACACTCGCCTATAATGGACTGTTTTGCTTAGTCTCCTGAAATCCATTATAAGCGGATTCTACTGTATATATATACTGACATCAGCTTTCAATAATTGACATCTGCTTTCAAAACCGACATTTGCTTTCGCAACAGAGATTTGCTTTCAAAACTGACATCTGCTTTCAAGAACTGACATTTGCTTTCAATAACTGACATGTCCTATCAAAACTGATATCTGCTTTCAAAACTGACTTCTGCTTTCAAACCTGATATCTACATTATTGAATGTAGATATCAGGTTTGAAAGCAGAAGTCAGTTTTGAAAGCAGATATCAGTTTTGATAGGACATGTCAGTTATTGAAAGCAAATGTCAGTTCTTGAAAGCAGATGTCAACTGACATCTGAATCATTAACACTGTTACTTTATAATACATTTCTAAATAGCTTGAGCCAAGGTCTATCGTGGCTTAAGTGGTAAAGCAACGGTCCGGCAAACCGTAGACTTGGGTTCAAGTCCCAACCTAGACAATATTTTTCAATTAAAAATTTCGTATGATTTGCTTTGTAATTTGTAGACAGCAATGTTTACATCCTCACTTACTTTGCAATTACATACTAATTTAATATTTGTAAATATTACACATAAAAGCCGAAAAACTCCAAGCATTTATTATTTTATATATATATATATATATATATATAATAACTTCGTGACCTTGGTATGATATGGTAAACCTAATCAGTAGGCGATTAAAGGTCTGTATATTACTTCAAAATATATGTATTTAAAAAACTCTACATGTTTCGGCTGTATACGCCTTTTTCAAGAGAATACAAAATATGAATGACAGGATATAAATGACTTGACATTTATATCCTGTCATTCATATCTTGTATTCTCTTGAAAAAGGCGTATACAGCCGAAACATGTAGAGTTTTTTAAATACATATATTTTGAAGTAATATACAGACCTTTAATCGCCTACTGATTAGGTTTACCATATATATATATATATATATATATATATGAATTTTATTTTTCTTACTTATTTTATTGGCCGTGTCTTAATATTAAAAAGTCGAAACGTCGTAGAATAAAACATCAATATTCATTAAAGGTCGCTAAACCAATAGAAGTCTATTATTTTTAATATATATATATATATATATATATATATATGTATACGTATATATTATATATATACATATATATTATATATATATATATATATATATATATATATATATTATCTATTAAAAAATTCGAATAATTAGCGTCGTAAAATGTAGAAAGCAATATTTACATTCACATTACTTCGCGAAAATACAATAAATTTGCACAACTGCCGACTCCGGACGATTATCACATCTGTTTCCTTATTGTGACTTAAGGTTTTCGCACAATGATTCGAAATCATAGTCCTTAATAGCTAAGTGGTTACAGCAATGGTCCGGAAAGTCATGGACGTGGTTCAAATCCTGCTTAAGGGCGAATTTTTTCTATTGAAAAATTCGAATAATTAGCGTCGTAAAATGTAGAAAGTAATATTTCTATTAATTAATTAATTATATAAATACATATATATATATATATATATATATATATATATATATACATATTGGAATTTTTAGCATTTATATTAAATATTTTCATATTAGTATGTTATTTAGGGAAGTAAATGTGAATGTGAACATTGCTGCCTACACATTACAACGCTAATTATACGAAATTTTATTTGAAAAATTTTCGGCCACGTTGGGATTATTTCATATAAAAGCCGAAAAACTCCAAGAATTTATCATTATATATATATATATATATATATATATATATATATATCTAATATTTTCGTGACCTTGGTATGATAAGGTAAACTTAATAAGTCGGCGATTAAAGGTCTGGTTCATTACTTCAAAGTATATATATTTAAAGCAACCCTACATGTTTCGGCAATGATGCCTTTGTCAAGGGAATAAAAAATATAAATGATTTATATTATTCACAAAATACAAGAATTTGGAGTAGTGAAAATCCACATGTAATGAATGAAGAATCGCTACATCCAGAGAAAATTGGTGTTTGGGCAGCGATAAGCCAAAGGCGAATCATTGGACCAATATTTTTTCAAGGAACGTTAACTGCTCAAAGGTACCTTACGGAAATTTTACAACCATTTGTCAATCAGCATGATGTTGCATGATGATGAACTTCAAAATGCATATTTCCAACAAGACGGAGCACCTTGTCACCTTGTACTGCAGAATCTTTGGATTATTTAAGAGAATTTTTTGATGAGCGTATAATTAGTCGAAATACTGAAATTGCCTGGCCTGCACGTTCATGCGATTTAACACCTTGCGACTTCTTTTTGTGGCCTTATCTAAAAAATAACATATTTCGAACACCTATATTGAATTTGAATGATATGCTACAGAGAATCGAACAGAAATGCATGGAAATTAATAACAATCCAGTAATCTTGCAGAATATCATCAGAAATTTTGAACGGAGGATTTTGAAGTACATTGATCTTGAAGGACAACATTTTCAACATTTGTTATAGTTATTTATTTGTATGTATGAAACTGTCAAAATATACGACTTCGTAGGTTAAGTAGTAAATTTTAATTTACGACGTACTTCAAAATGTTCTCAGTAAATCACGTGCTACTAGATTGACTTTTCAAATGAACACTAATTAGCGTCGTAAAATGTAAAAAGCAATATATACATTCACATTATTTCGCGAAAATGCAATAAATTTGCACAACTGCCGACTCCGGTCGATTATTACATCTGTTTCCTTAATATGACTTAAGGTTTTCGCACAATGATTCGAAATCATAGTCCTTAATAGCTAAGGTCCCTGTCTTGCTGTTCAGCAATGGTCCGGAAAGTCATGGCCGTCGTTCAAATCCTGCTTAAGGGCGAATTTTTTCTATTGAAAAATTCGAATAATTATCGTCGTAAAATGTAGAAAGTAATATTTCTATTAATTATATATATATATATATATATATATATATATATATATATATATATATATAGTATATATATATATATATATATGTATATATATTAAATATGATATAGCTACAACATATAAACTTAGTAATACTAATAAACATTTATTTTCAAAACTTAAACCTAAAATAGAAAAAAATCGAGAAACACATGTCATCTATAAAATACCATGTCGCGATTGCGATAGTTACTACATAGGCCAAACTAAACAATATTTATAAAAAAGAATACAAGCCCACAAACACTATAAAACAGACAAAGCTGCTTTATCTACACACAAACTACAACGCGATCACCATTTCGATTTTGAAAACACAGATAATTGATAAAGGACAACACACAATGAAACAATGAAAAGGGAAATTAAAGAAATGATTAGTATTAAACAGGAAAAAGATTCAATTAACAACAGAAGTGATATAAAAAATTTAAGCAGTATATACTATAACTTAACTATGTAACGATCTGCAATTTTCCATCATAATATATGTTGCTGTTATATAATTATATATCTTATGTTATTTAAATATCTATACATTTGCTTATCATGCTGACATTTCCGTGTTTTGATCCCTGTCTTGCTGTCCGAGTAGGTTTTCGTGGTTTTCCTTCTCGTTTAAGGCGAATGCCGACAGCTTAACATCTTAAGTCGCTCCACGGGCGCATAGATAATAATAACTCATGTCTTGTGTTTCCGTGTTTTGTGGTCTATCTATTTTAGAATACCAAGGCATGATTTATTATTATTATATTGGAATGTATCTTTGTAATTTTATCTATAGCAACTACAAATGTATAAGTATGACATTAATATACTGTCATTTATATTTTATATTCCTTGAAAAAGGCATCATTTGCCGAAACATGTAGGGTTGTTTAAATATATACATTTTGAAGTAAAACCAGACCTTAAATCGCCAACAAATTGAATATACCATATATATATATATATATATATATATATATATATATATATATATATATGGAAAGGATAATCGTTTTTTTTGGGGAATCCAGGAAAATTAAACTCTATTACTTAAGTCAGTTCTTTATTTTTTAGCCCAATATTTCGCACCGAATTCGTATGCTTCCTCAGGGGATTACTTTAAGAGTAGATGGACATAAATTTAGTACTTATTAACAAAAGAAAGTCGTCAATACTTACAAATGTGAACTTGTTTTTTTTGGAGAAATTACTCAAATGTTTGTAATATTTTAAATTAATACAACTAATGGGCGTACACTTAGTTATTTCGACATTAGTTGTATTAATTTAAAATATTACAAACATATGAGTAATTTCTCAAAAAAAGTTCACATTTGTAAGTATTGACGACTTTCTTTTGTTAATAAGTACTAAATTTATGTCCATCTACTCTTAAAGTGATCCCCTGAGGAAGCATACGAATTCGATGCGAAATATTGGGCTAAAAAATAAAGAACTGACTTAAGTAATAGAGTTTAATTTTGCTGGATTCCCCCAAAAAAAACGATTATCCTTCCCATACATGTTCTAACGGCAAAGACTCCTGGTCTAATATATATATATATATATATATATATATATATATATATATATATATATATAAAGGCTGATTCATTTTCGGCCCTCACCATGGGGATCTCGCTTATTATTGGAGATAGAGTATAGGTTTAAATTTGGCAAAGTTGTTAAATTTTGTGTTTGTTATAAATCCGTAAAGAAAATAGACCTGTGACAAATGACCTTCGTTATTTAAAAAAAAAACGCGAAAACCCCATTTTCTTCTTTTACCTGTAGCACCGACATTTGGTCTTGTAGAGAAAATATAAAAACACATCTTTGTGGCCATTTCTAAACCTCTATTCAGTGGTGTACTCTAAATTTTTATACGACGTTTCGTTTCTTTCTGGCCATCATCAACTATCTAATTTCTTATAGGCACCATATTGGATTTGGACATCTTCAGAAAGAGTTTTTTTTCTGATTTCAACCATGTACCACATGCTGACTAAAGTTTTTGACATTAGGTTTTATTTGAAAGAATAAATTATAAGATTAAATAAGGTAGCCATGGAATTTCAATCTGTCAAACATTTCATTTATTGTTCATTAATAATACAAAAATGTCATACACTAACGAAGAGAAACGAGATATGATAAGTATTTTTTATTCTTCGAACCGAAATTCAACAGTAGCGAGTACAAGATATATACAATTATATCCAGAACGACAACAGCCTCATCGTACCATTTTTCTAGATCTCGACAGAAATTTGGTCGAGAATGGATCGTTTACTAAGCCGCGTAATGGTCAAGACAACAGGAATTTAAATGAAAATCGACAAGATATTTTACAAATGGTAAATTAAAAGCGTGTTTTCAAATTTCATGTTAATCTTGTATTTTTATAGATAAATAATAATCCATCAATTTCTACACGCGAAGTAGCGTCAGAATTAAATTTGTGCCAGTCCAGAGTTTGGAGAACTTTACATAAAAGTAGGTTTAAACCATACAGAATCCATGTTAGTCACTCTTTACTGCCTGGAGATAATTTGAGAAGGCTAGAATATTGTAATTGGTTAATGGAATGGATAGAAAATGACGAAAATTTTTTAAGCAAAATCATCTGGTCAGATGAAACAAAATTTACAAATTCTGGAATGTTCAACAGAAATACGGAGCACTATTGGGCAGTACAAAATCCCCGACAAAACAGGGCTAGAAGACCACAACATCGTTTTGGAATAAACGTTTGGATGGGTATTTTGGCAAATCGTCTCTTAGGACCAGTTATGTATGAAGAACATTTAAATGGAGAAAGATATTTAAACATTTTACGTACATACGTATCTGACTATCTTGACGACAATATCCTATTAAATATTACAATATTTATCGTGGCAACAAGATGGCCCACCAGCACAATGCAGCTGTTGTTAGAAATTTCTTAAATCAAGAGTTTGCAAACCGTTGGATTGGAAATAGGGGAGTTGTTGAATGGCCTGCGAGATCACCTGATTTAAGTCCGCTAGATTTTTTTTTATGGGGATATGTTAAAAATAATATTTATAAAGTAGATGCGCCACAAAACATTGAAGAATTACGAGACAGACTTCAGAATGCCTACGATGCAGTTCCTAGAAGAACTATACAAAGGGCAGTACAAAATGCCAGAAGGCGTGCCCAATTGTGCATTACCGAAGATGGCCAGATAATTGAACATTTACTGTAATTAAATGTACGAGGGTGTAGGTTTCCGCGGTCGTTCTCTAGATGTAGATCTCGGTTTCCGGGTTGGAACCGCGTCGAGTTAGGCGTAATTACCAACGTTTCGTCCACTGTTTCAAGGGACATCTACGTACAGCCCTGAAGATGTCCCTTGAAACAGTGGACGATACGTTGGCAATTACGCCTAACTCAACGCGGTTCCAACCCGGAAACCGAGATCTACATTTACTGTAATTGTTTATTGTTTACTTTTCTATGTATTTTTATTAATGTTTTTGTTATCTTGTACTCGCTACTGTTGAATTTCGTTTCGAAGAATAAAAAATACTTATCATATCTCGTTTCTCTTCGTTAGTGTATGACATTTTTGTATTATTAATGAACAATAAATGAAATGTTTGACTGATTGAAATTCCATGGCTACCTTATTTAATCTTATAATTTATTCTTTCAAATAAAACCTAATGTCAAAAACTTTAGTCAGCATGTGGTACATGGATGAAATCAGAAAAAAAAACTCTTTCTGAAGATGTCTAAATCCAATATGGCGCCTATAAGAAATTATATAGTTGATGATGGCCAGAAAGAAACGAAACGTCGTATAAAAATTTAGAGTACACCACTGGATAGAGGTTTAGAAATGGCCACAAGGATGTGTTTTTATTCTTTCTCTACAAGGCCAAATCTCGGTGCTACAGGTAAAAGATGAAAATGGGGTTTTCGCGTTTTTTTTTTTTAAATAACGAAGGTCATTTGTCACAGGTCTATTTTCTTTACGGATTTATAACAAACACAAAATTTAACAACTTTGCCAAATTTAAACCTATACTCTATCTTCAATAATAAGAGAGACCCCCTTGGTGAGGGCCGAAAATGAATCAGCCTGTATATTGGAATTTTTGTCATTTATATTAAATATTTTCAAATTAGTATGTTATTTAGGGTAGTAAATGTGAATGTAAACATTGCTGTCTACAAATTACAACGATAATTATACGAAATTTTATTTGAAAAATTTTCGCCCACGTTGAGCCTTGAACCCAAGTTTACCAACTAAGGGGAGGATCCTGGTTTCAAATTTATTGGAAACGCCTTATAAGGCACCGATGTTAATATTCAGATGTCAGTTTGAAAGTTTGAAATTTGTTCCGCATAACAGCTGGTACATGTTCTTGTATTTAATACCTAAATCTTCTAGTTTTCTTAAGTTGAACTTTCCAATGAAATTTAGCATTTAGCATCCTAATAAAATGTTTCGCCAAATTCGAGTTTACAATAACCATATTACTCATTTGAAAAGAGTAGTATTGCACTTTTTTGTTAACGAAGTTTACATGCACTAATTTATTTTCATTTAGGTTTACAAAGTTTTGATCTAACTATTGAGAGGCACAATAGTTTTCGATATCTGTTTCTTCTAGATTATTTCCGATAGAAAGGATAGCTGTATCATCAGCAAAGTTTATTTACACTTACATCACTTAGTCAAGGGATATTAAAGTTAGATAATAAATATAAAATTTGTCTAAAACACTTCTTTGTGGCACAGCAGGACGAATCTTGCGTTGTTCTATCTGTAATATATTATAGTTATTATAATATATTTTGTAATTCGGAGGAGTGCTTTTTAAATTAAAGCACTAAAAAGTAGGGTTGCTATTGGTCACTTTTCGACAAAAATTACACTAGCGAAATTTGTCATGTTGCAAATTCGCTAGTGTAGGTAATTTTTGTCGAAAACTGCTTAGCGCTTCAATTTAAAAAACATTCCTCCAAATTAAAAAATCGAGTATAGTTGACCATAACTTACGAGCTTATAGAACAGACATATCTTAGTGGTACAGTTCAAAATGTTGCAAAAAAATTATGAAAATAATTATACTGAAAATTGTGTCATATATAGAATAAATCGGCTAATATATTAGTCGGTTGTATATTGTTATTATTATTATGACTACATTAATGATTTGACTTACTTTCTTTCTAGCGCATGTACATATACTAAGTCAGTTAATAATTACATATTGTACCAGTTTTGCTAATTAAAAGCAATATGAATTTGTAAGTGAACTTTTCATTTTCTTTAATAATTAATATATAATTTTGTTTATAAAAAATACCATATATACTAATATACCATGCGATGATATTAATAAACACAAAAGTCCTATCATATCGTAATAACTCTATATCCATGTTTATTTAATAATAAAATTATCGCATTTCTTTATATCTGTTAACTTCATTAATTAAATAAGTGCAGATTAACGATCGTGTTATCTCGTATATCGTGTATAAATATTTTTTCTTTTATTGAATTGAAATGAAATAATAATAAATGCATAAAGTACAAGGGACAATAGGATATCGAACCAAAAAAAAATGTTTTTAAAAAAGTGTAGGTTTGAGTTTGCTCCAATAACTTCAGTCGATATTGAGCGCAATATTTCAACTTATAATTGTTTGGAGACAATTTTAGTAGTTTGTTCTCTAAGTTGTTGTAAATAGTTGTTACCTGTTAAGATCGTTTTAATTTCCTTGATGTTATCTTTTCTGTACTGAGTATGCAAAATATACAACACTGCAGTAAAATACTGTCACTTTTTATAATTATAATTGTGTTCACATTATAAAAATAACTCTTTGAAGAAGGCCATTAGTGCCGAAAGATGTAAGAGCTTAATCATTTTAAATAAATTCATATTTACTTAAAAAAAGACCTTAAATCTCCGGAATAAGAAAATCTCATATTATATATAAAGGTTATATTATATATATAGTAAATTCAATTTGTTGGCGATTTCAGGTCTGGTTTTACTTTAAAATGTATATATTTAAAACATGCTACATGTTCCGGCAAATGATGCCTTTTTCAAGGAATAGACGAAACATGTAGGATTGTTTTAAATATATACATTTTAAAGTAAAACCAGACCTTAAATCGCCAACAAATTGAATTTACCATAACATACAAAGGTCACGAAATAATTATCTATATATATATATATATATATATATATATATATATATATATATATATATATATACATATATATATAATATTTTCGTGACCTTGGTATGATATGGTAAACTTAATAAGTCGCCGACTTATTAAGTTTACCATATATATATATATATATATATATATGATAAACGTAATGTTAATGAGAATTAATAATCATTAAATTCTCTCATTACTGCCAATGCCGCTCTAATTCGTTGCATTGATTTCTACACCTGACAAAATCACATTTGCCTGAGAATGTAGCTGCAACGCGTCGCGGCGCCAACTGACCGGGTTGTACGGGAAAATGAAAAAATGTGTTCACACATTTTTTCATATATATATATATATATATATATATATATATATATATATATATAACATTTGATAAATTATTGGAGTTTTTCGGCTTTTTATATGAAATATTTACAAATATCAAATTATAATGTATGTAATTGCAGAGTAAGTGGGGATGTAAACATTGCTGTCTACAAATTACAAAGCAAGCAGGTTCAAGCTATAGCTTGAACCTGGGTCTATTGTGGCCTAGTGGTAAAGGCGACAGCCCGGATAGCTGTAGACTTGGGTTCGAGTCCCAACCTAGACCATATTTTTCAATTAAAAAAATGATTTGCTTTGTAATTTGTAGACAGCAATGTTTACATCCCCACTTACTCTGCAATTACATACATTCTAATTTGATATTTGTAAATATTTCATATAAAAAGCCGCAAAACTCCAATAATTTATCAAATGTTATATTTAATGAACGGCTAAGAAATTATCTAAACACTTATATATATATATATATATATATATATATATATATATATATATATATATATATATACATATAGATGAAGGTGTAGTTTCTCGGGTTCTCGGCCGCGTGTGAGTTTTGTCCTGAAAAGGACTATTTATTTAGAGTAAATAGTCCTTTTCAGGACAAAACTCACACGCGGCCAAGAACCCGAGAAACTACAGCTTATCATACGTCCGCGAGAACATCAAGAGTAACATATATATATATATATATATAATTTTTTCTATTAAAAAATTCGAATAATTAGCGTCGTAAAATGTAGAAAGCAATATTTACATAATAATAATTCATGCCTTAGCAACAGCTTCCAACAGCTTGACGCCAATTGCAGGGGGCATTGGCAGGCCATGAGTTATTATTACGCCTGCGCCCGTGGAGCGACTTAAGATGTTCAGCCTTGAACGAGAAGGAAAACCACAAAAATCTACTAGGACAGCCCAGCCTCGGATCCGGACCCGGGACAGCCCGGGAAGTACAGAAGTACAGAAGGGAAGTACAATATTATCTATTAACGTATTTCGATGGCCAACTGAAGAAGAAAACGACTAAATTTATTGAAAAACAAGTTTTATTCCATCAGGACAACGCGCCCTCTTATCAGTCCGCTATGATAACGCTAAATTTGTCTAATTAGAATACTGCCTCATCTGCCACTACCTCTACTTGAAAAAGCGGTCTGATAGAAAAAAATTCAAAAAAATGAGAAGGTGATAACCTCAATGAATGCCTATTTTGATAGAAATTACTTTGAAAAATATAATATATTTTATACCTTAAAATAAGCATTAAGGACGCAACTTTAAAATTTTATCGCACAGATAAGTAAAGTAATTTTAACAGTGTACACGCATATGGTTGTTTTGAAACAATTCAAACATTCTAAACTAGAAAAAACAGAATTTTATAATGCACATGTAACATGTACCTAAATAATAGAATAATATATTTTTTATTAATAACCATTTCACGATCAGTAGGTAAATATGATTATTTAGTGTAGAACCACTTGTTTGTTGTCTAAATAAGATTAGATTATTTATTGATGTCTTTCTATTATCTTAAAATAATCCTATCTTAAAACAACCCTTATTTTTGGAAAAATATGTAAGTAGCCCAAATGACAAGTAATAAGAAAAAAAAGTTAATTTTATGATATTCAATATGGAACGAAAGAATGGAGTAATGGTTTTTTTTGAGCAACAATTTAGATAATAATTATCTTACAATCAGTCAAGCCTAAGTAATATTGCAATGCAAGTGTTTATGCATAACCACTTTTTGTGTAAGTAACACTAAATTGAAAACAAATGATTTAAATTGTATTTTTTATTATATCGTATAGGCAATAATCATTCCACTAATTTCAACAAAATATGTAGATATGCTTAATTAAAAAAATTGTATATAAATTACATTTTTGTCTAAATTGCACATTAGTGTTAAATTAGGAACCTGTATTACATACATGGATTTATCAGTCTTCAGTAAAACGGGATTTTGTAGATTTTTTGACGAAACCGTCTAATCAAAACTAATATGTAATAATTGACTTAAAAGTTTTCGTTTAGGTGATAATCATCTCATAATCAGTTGCAACTAATTTTAACAAAATGTGTAAATATGATTAATTAGAAAAATTATGTATAAAATTACATTTTTGTCTAAATTGCACATTAGTGATAAATTAGGAATACATATTACATACATGGATTTATCGGCCTTCAGTGAAACGGGATTTTGTAGAGATTTTTTGACGAAACCGTCTGATCAAAACTAATATATAATAATTGACTTAAAAGTTTTCGTTTAGGTGATAATCATCTCATCATCAGTTGAAGTAATTTTAACAAAATACGTAGACATCCTTAATTAAAAAAATATGTATGAAACTATTTTTTTGTCTAAATACCACATTAATGTTAAATTAAGAATATATATTACATAAATGAGTTTATCAGTCTTCAGTTGAGACCGGATTTTGTAGAGATTTTTGACGAAACCGTCTAATCAAAACTAATATGTAATAATTGACTTAAAAGTTAAAAGTACATACATGGATTTATCAGCCTTCAGTGAAACGGGATTTTGTAGAGATTCTTTGACGAAACCGTCTAATCAAAACTAATATGTAATAATTGACTTAAAAGTATTCGTTTAGGTGATAATCATCTTATCGTCAGTTGAAGTAATTTTAATAAAATACGTAGACATCCTTAATTGAAAAAATTATTATATGAAACTATTTTTTTTGATAATCAACTTGTAATCAGTTGAAGTAATTTTAACAAAATATGTAGGCATGCTTATTTAAAAAAATTATGTATAAAACTATATTTTTATCTAAATACCACATTAGTGTTAAATTAAGAATATATAATACATACATGAGTTTATCAGTCTTCAGTGAAACTGGAATTTGTAGAGATTTTTTGACGAAAACTAATCAAAACTAGTATCAGTTTCTATTTTAAAAATTTCTTCCAAAATTATATAATTTTGTAGTAATGTTATCGTAATATTAATATATTTAGACTAAATTGCAATCAATCTTTGTCTTAATAATTACTTATTTTGCAAAATAAAATTTTCAACTTTCTTTAAGGCTCCTTATTAATCAAAATTCAAAAAGATTCACAAAACCATGTGCACATTATATTACAATTATTAAACAAAATTTAATGATTAATGGAATATGTATTCTTTTTATCGAAAGCAAGTAAAATAATGAAATGTAAAATATGAATTATTTTCCAAACTATTTTGTAGATTACTAAATAAATATAAAATAACTAAAAATAGAATAAAAAACGTAACACCGATATAAAAAAAAATTAAATTGAAAAAATTTTGGATTTTATAAATTTATTTTTTCGCAAAAAAATTAAGTAAAATAAATAAATAAAAATAATCACTTTACGTACCCTACTAGAAACAAAATCGAATCACTTGGAAAAGCACTGTTTTTCGCGTTTCAAAAAAACAAAATATAACTACACTATCGCCAGCAGAGTGAAATAAAACAAGAAAAACCGTGAAAATATCTCAAATTCTGACTTACCATCTTTCACAAGTGGTTAGACTACAATGCCTCTTCGCTGATCATCCCCATATTATATATATATATGTGATAGTCGCGAGCGTGTGACAAAGCTCACGTTTCATATTTTGCCTTCTATCGGTAGGAGGTCGAAGAGAGATGGAAATACATATCCGTAACTACATTTCTTAAGTTGCGACAATAAATACATCTTATATATAGGTGCATATATATTTGTATCTTATAATACGATATATATGAGAGAATTGGTAACTTCTATCAATCTATATGTAATGTACCTATATATAATAATGATGGAAAATTGGTAAAGCGCTTAGGGTGTCTTATTAAATCATTTTCATTAAGGAATCACTTGTTGCTTCTGCTATACCGCAATAACTAATCCCCTTGTTTTCGTTTCATCCTTGCGTCATATCCTTAAGAATTGACAGCAAGATCTCAAATTCTCTTAATGATAATAATAAAGTAAACATGAATCTATAAATATAATTGCGAAATAATTAAGAATACGAGTATATGCGTTATCCTATTAAATGATTGATTTGCCCGTGAAAACTTGTAGAAAAAACAATGCGCAGAAATTTTAACTAAATCAGATTAAAATTCCTCCTTAATCTTGACACTGTATTTATCTAAAATGATCTTCGATTTTATTAAATAAAAAAATAGCGCACAAAGCTCGGATTATATACATGTAGAAATAGTAAAATATGCACATATACATTGTGAGTTTTTTCCGATGTTTAGCATGGGTATCTTAGAAAGAAGCGGAGATAGAGCGACGATTAAATGGGGAAAGAAGTGCAGTTTTACGAGATCAATTAAAGGAGCTTTTTGTTCTTTTGGAGAAAATGCATGCTAACTAGATATATCGCAAAAATGATGTTTTTGATATTTTGTCCGGCGCCCATATCTTTGTTTATATTGACTTTAGAAAAAATGTGCAAAGGAGAAAGTTATAAGTAATTATGTACTTAATAATACTGTATAACCAAATTTTTCATTTAAGTTATAATTTTTGAGTTATGACTAGGGATCGGACATTAGGCCTAGACATTCGGACTAGAGGCCGAAATTACGATGGACTATATAAATAGTCTATAACATCGCTAAGTACAATATGCAGTTATTGAATTCATTCGGTTAATTATTCATTCGGTTAACCGCACATCTGTTTTTTTTCGTTGAATTGTGAAGCAATTACTTCAATTTTACGGTGAAATTAATTTGTTCATGGGCGTAGATAAAAGCTGGAGGAGTTTTATAATTTATTTAATTTATTAGTTTATATTTCGTAAGATAAATAAAGTACGGCGAGTTAGTTTCTTTTTTCATTGTTTTAACTGTTAATTACATAATTACATACTTCGTAATTTTTGTAATCGATCCTGTTTAATATCGTTTCTATCGAATCTAGTTTTACCAAT
Organism: Melolontha melolontha; assembly: GCA_935421215.2. Classification (NCBI taxonomy): domain Eukaryota; kingdom Metazoa; phylum Arthropoda; class Insecta; order Coleoptera; family Scarabaeidae; genus Melolontha; species Melolontha melolontha. The sequence goes on along the minus strand of OW285241.1, from coordinate 62,470,050 downwards.
TATTTTGACGTAAGTATCCAGTTTCAATAACTTACGCATACATTTTTAATTTTCACTTATTTAGATCTAGAGTTACTTTTCAGATATAATATGGAGCAACGTCGAGAATGGCATCGTGAAGCAATTCCGAAATTTATTGCAAAGTCTGTAAAATACCGTTAAAAAATTCCAAGAAATCAAACGTAAAACGTCACTTAGCATCGCAAACATATACACAGAAATTAGTCCCGTTGGAATCTGACAATTTTAACGAAGAACTCTGTGATACTATAATGGCGGCAAATATTCCATTAAATAAACTTAACGATCCCACCTTCAAAACATTTCTCCAAAAATATACTGGTCGAAATGTTCCTGATGAATCCACCTTACGCAAATATTATGTTTCTAAGTGCTACACGAAAGCAGTAGAACGCATTAGAAGCCATCTTTAAAATCAGTACTTATGGATAACTGGCGACTAAATTGTCGATATATTAGGACGCTATGTGGTAAATGTTGTAGATGGTGTACCACATCCAACTATTCCATATAACGCATATATAATAGCAACAAAAGTTATAAATACAGTTGATGCAGAGACAGTAGCTAAAACTATTTACGAAAATTTGCACCAAATGCTTTATTCAGACGACAGGTACAAAGAAAAAATACTTTTATTTGTCAGTGGCAGTGCTAGATATATGTTAAAAACAGGCAGACTATTAGCACATGTTCTCTACAGAATCTGTGAATATATCAGAGACACCTTTCTGGAAGTTGATGGACTTGTATCCGATTTTTAAAAAGTTTTCAGATAAGTACCATTGAGAATAGCTCATTACAGGAAATAACTTCCATCTTTAACACTGCCTCCCCCTCCAGCAATAACTAGATGGGGAACATGATTGGAAGCTACTAGTTTTTATGCAGAGAATTTCGATAGTTTACAAAATTTCGTTACATGTTGTTCTACACGAAAGCAGTAGAATGCATTAGAGCCATCTTTCAAATCAGAACCTATGGATAAGTGGTGATGAAACTGTCGATATATTATGACGCTGTGTGGTAAACGTGGTAAATAACAACAAACGTTATAAATACAATTGATGTGGGAACAGTAGCTAAAGATAGTGCATACTTAATAAATACAAGCAATTGAATTATAAAATATTTTGAAATGATACTATAATTAATATAGCGCAACAAAGAAGTGGAGTAGAATTTAACAATATGACTGTAGAATAACTGAATGATTACATAGACAAACAGCATCAGGTGTGTTCACCAACGACGAATGGAAGATCTTGTCAAGTCTTCGTCAGAAAAGAAAGACGACGAGGATGAAAGTCAACAAGAACCGCCATCATGCCCAAATATTAAAAGAACAGGTAACAGATTATGATCCAATAATGGAACGCAGCATTAAAATTACTCGCACGTTAACACAAGCCCTGAAACCATTGGAAGATCTATTTATAAATGAAAATACAAAACGACTTCTAATAAAAATGTTCTTTCAAAAGTCAACAAAATTTTGATGATGTTCATGGTTTTGTTCACGACCATGCAAATAATCGACTGCCAAAGAAAATGATTGAATATGTAGCTTCAGATGATAGAACGTTTTATTCTGGGTTGATCCGGTCTATAAGTACATACATAGTAAGACATTAGGTTTTCGTAATTATAAACTCAATTTTTTGTTACATAATAACATAAGATTAATTATTTTATGAGAATGTATAGCACTTCTTTCCTGTATTAATTTTGCGTCATATTTAATGTACATTCTCATTCGCTACTATCCGCGATTTCAAGTATCCACGGAAGACGGCGGCACCAAACCTCCGCGGATACAGGATACAGGATACTGTATATTGTAATTGACAACAAGATATATTAGTTTCTATGTCACTCATGTTTATATTTTTAAGTAAAATATCAAGTAATGTTAACGAAAATTAATAAATAATATTTTCAATTTGAAAATGTCAAGTGTCAATGTGACCAACTACATACTTTATATAAAAATTAAACTCTGAACTTTCAAATTAAATAATTTCAATTGATTAATGTGTAAAATACCAAATAGAAGAAATAGTATAAAAATCTCGTTTCATAAAGTCTTTTGTCGCACTCCTTTACAAAACTCGCCGGCTCGTTTTCTACGCTGAACTCGTGCAACAAACTGGTGCCTTATGAAAATTGTGTTTTAATATGCTATTATGAGCCTTTTTGTCATAAAAGTGATTTATACACTTACATATATCTAATTTTCGATTTCGCTTCTATACGAAATAAATAAGTGCTACCAAAAACAACATTAGTCTGGAAGAAATGTAATACTAATCAATAAAAAGAAAGGTTACAAGAGACTTATGTCATAACATTGTCTAATGGTTGCACCATTGAAGTAGAACACATTACGTTGCAAACATTTTAAATACAAATGGAATTCGCTTTCGCTAAAATATCACAATTAGATAACGAAACAAAAAACAATAAGCGCTATCAAACAGTATGAGAATAACAGGGAAATACAGAAGATACACATATAATACCAGCCACTTTGAAGGAACTGCGTGAAGACCTAAACAAGGTCGGCGACGTGAGTTTCATAGTAATTACTAAAGTTCGGATTTTATGTAAAAGAAATATTTTTTAATGAATACATCCATTCTACACTGAAATAATGCGATTAACGGTATAAAAAAATTACATATTTTGCATAAAATTAAGCTTTAGTTTATATTTTTAGTTTGTGTGCATAAGTGAATATTTTTAACATTTTCAGCATAAAATCGCATATTTTTCATCCATTCATTAGTTTATAATATAATCAATCAGATGAGAAGTGAAATCATATAAGAAACATTGAATTAGATTTTTCTGAATCAATTATAAAATATCAATATCCCGAACTCTTTTCAATTAATTTATATCATGTGTTGCTGTATTAGGTATTTAAATTCCAAATTTAATAAAGTTCAACTATTTTTTCATAAGTATTGTTGCTTTGATGGTGTGATTCATATAAAATATTTGAGTGTAGAATGATAACATTGATAACAAAATTATGCATGCGTTTCTCTTTGCCTCTAACTGTACATAATTTTTGCAGCTTTGATATAGATAAAATCTATTATTATTTTATTTACCAATCTGTTATGCGATAATAACCTATTATGTACTGATTGTTTTTATTATATGTGTAATATACAATTACACAATAATGAAAAGCAAATACTCAAAGACTTAGATTAGGATCATTCTTTTAGGAAGATCTTTAGAAAAGATTATCTATTTTTATAAAAATCGTCGTAAACCTTTGTTTTGCTTCTTGAAATTTTTAATATTTGGTTATAATGCAATGTACACAAGGTACTGGATAAAAACGTATAGCCTTTAATAATTTTTAATTATTTTTTTCACATCAACTTTTTTTAACTTAATAGTTGTGTTTAGGGGTTCGACTATCTCGTCCTAGCAGGCAAAGTTTCATTTTACTGTGTACCGTCATTGAGTAACAGTGTCATTTATCATAGACTAAATTTCTGAGATGAGTCCCAAACAACGATCCGTGATAGAATTTTTAACGCTGGAAGATTGTGAGAAGATTTTTGGATGTGAAGAATGTTCGCCAGGGGCCGGACGTGTAAAACTGTCAAAGAGGCGAAATAAAAGTGATTGACTAAAGGAGATCAGGTCGACCAGTATCAGGGATGCATGAGAAGAATTAAAGATAAGTGAATGCACTGATTCAAGAAAATTGCCGGATTACGCAAAACAAAATATGTTCGGCAAATAGGCATTTGCAAATTAATTGCATTTTCGCGAAGTAATGTGAATGTAAATATGCTTTCTACATTTTACGACGCTACTTATTCGAATTTTCTAATTGAAAAAATTTCGCCCTCAAGCAGGGTTCGAACCCACGTCCATGGTTTGCCGGACCATTGCTCTGCCACTAAGCTATTAAGGACTGTGGTTCCGAATACATTGGAAAACTTTAAGTTACATTACTTCGCGAAAATGCAATTAATTTGCAACAAGTGCCGACGACAGGCAGAAATATTAACATCTGTTTCCTTAATGTATATCAGCTATGAAACTGGTATTTGAGCCACATTTAGTAGATATATTAGAGGCTCCTACAAAACTACAAATGGAGTTATTTGAGTTGGAGGAAGATTTATCGTACGAGAGCATGCACGCCATTTACCTGCTTTGGAAATATTTACTCCTGCGAGTCAACATTTTCTCTCATGACAAAAATTATATCTAGTTTAAGAACGCAAATCACAGATGCTCATTTAGAGGATCAATTAAGCCCGCAGGTTTCGAAACTTGATTCGAATATTCAATTACTTTCAAGCAAGAAACAAATGAAAATATCCTACTAACTTAATTTTCCATCGGATTTTCAAATTATTTTACGTATTGTCGCTATTTTAGTTTTTTTTATAACTTAATATTATTATTTTTCTATTGTATTTCTTTATATTGTAATAAATTTATTTAAAAATTCTTCTACTAATATTAATTTTATATGACGCGATATTTAAATATGTAGTTGTTTATTACGAAGGTAGTTTTTTATTTTTTGCATATAGAGCTGGAATAAAACAGTAGATACAAAGCTTACTTAAAACTTAATGTTTTTCGAAGTATTCTCCACGAAGAGTGATGCACTTTTGCATGCGCTCGAAGCAACTCTGGAAGCAGAACCTTTGAGCACACAGTCTGCCCTCGATTTTCGGAAGGGTAAAGAAATCGTTGGGACTTAGATCGGGACTGTACGGAGGATGGTCTAACATTTCGATGTTTTGTTGCGTTAAAAACTCAATTGTCTTGCCAGCTGTGTGCGACCTTATATTGTCTTGGGAGGATGATTCGTCGTTGTGGGTTGGTTTGTCGGAATTCAGCGATGACTTGTGGCAAACAAATGGTTGTATACCAATCGGCAGTAACAATTCTTTGATCTTGTAGAGAAATTATTGCTGCATGACTTGATTTCGAAATAAATGTCGCGATCATCTTTTTAGAGACACTTCGAGAACGGACGACATTTGTAGACTTTTCTTTAACTTGGAACACTCAAACAGACGACTGGCGTTTATTTTCTGGCTCGTATGAGTAAATCCAAGATTCATCACTAGAGTGGAACAATTCGGAGCGAAAGCAGAGGCGTGACTAAAGTAATGGTTCCCGCGTGCCCCATCGCACATACGATTACTTAGTATGTTGTTCACGGTCATCGTGTGTACACGTATAATAGCAGCAGGAAAGTGTATTCTGTGTATTTAATAATGTTGAAGGAGCGTACAGTAAAAAATATTAATAATGTTTCGCATGCGGGAACCAATACGTTAGTCACGCCTCTGCTTTCGCTCCGAATTGGTCCACTCTATTCATCACCACTCACAATGTTGTACACGTTTTTAGAGTTTCCTACGTTGCAGTGGTATAGAGTTTTTTTGACACCAATTCACCCTAGCTGTTTTCTGTTCTTCAGTCAACAGATATGGTATCCAACGAGAAACTAATTTTTTTACACACAATTTTTCATATAAAATTTTTTGATTTGACGTCTTTGAAATCCCGAATGATTCATCAATTTCACGATATGTCACATGCCGATCTTCGTTGATGAGCTTGCGCATAGCATCGACGTTTTTCTGAGTGACTGCCGTTTTCGGTGCACCTGCTCTTGGATCGTCGCTAAGACTAATGCGTCTACGTGTGAATTCTCCATACCAACGAGAAATTGTTGACTGATGTAGTGCTTTATTGCCGAAAACAGAAACCAATTCGGCGGGCATTCTTGTTGAGATAATTGTCTTCGAAAATTATAAAAAATTATACCGCAAAAATGTACACGGTTTAATTCCATTTTTCGATTAACTTGTCAACTTTAACAATTCGTTGTAGCTACAACACTATACGTATCGCACTGAAACTTTAGATTTAGACTAACTAAAGACGAAGGTTAATTTTTAGTACTGACATTTGATTAGTGGCGTCCTCTATGTTCCAGTATGCAAAACATAAAAAACATTCCTCGTAAAATTTGAAGATCTATAAAAATTATTTCGGCCTCCTTTATTACTGCCTAATTTAAATTTGGCCTCTAATGGTAAAAGGATTCCCTACCTGTGAGTCTAGTATATTGTTCAGATGCTGAATTACAGTAAAATTTTAACCAGATGAGTCCCGCGATAGTTACCTGATGTCATGAAAGAACAAAGAACAAATATTTATCAAGAACTCCTTAACTAGTATCGACGTGAAGGAGATGGTTTTCTCATGAACATGGGGTTTATCTCTATGATCCTGAAAGGAAGCGGCAGTCAATGGAATACCATCGTCCTGATTCTCCACGTGTACGGAAATTCTGAAAAGCTCCATCAGCCCAGAAAATCATGCTCACCATTTTTAGGATACGAAGGAATCATTCATGCCGAATATCTGCCGGAGATTTCAACGACTGATTCAATAAGATACTGCAAAATTATACGATCATTAAAAATGATATCGATAGAGTAAGGCCGGAAAGATCGAATTTTTTCTTGCACCACAACGCCGGACCGCATTGCAGCAACGAAACATGAAGACTGTGACGAGATTAAAAATTCACGGTTGTTTCGCATACTACGTACAATTCTGATTTGGCATCACCAGATTTTTGGTTGTTCCTAAAGTTGAAGGAGGTATTGAAAGGCGAACATTTTTCATCAGACACTGAAGTTCGAGCTGCTGTTCGCAATTGAATCAACAGAAAACAAGAAAGTTTTTTGGAAGAAATGGATTCAGCGTTTGTAGAAATGTGTTGCACTAAATGGTGAATATGTAGGAAAATAATTATATAGTATGTAGCAAATTAATTGCATTTTCGCGAAATAATGTGAATGTAAATATTACTTTCTATATTTTACCACTCTAATTATTTGAATTATTTATTTGAAAAAATTCGCTCTTAAGCAGGATTCAAACCCACATCCATGGTTTGCCGGACCATTGCTCTACCACGTGAGCTATTAAGGACTGTGGTTCCAAATACATCGGGAAGTTCTAAATTACATTAAGGAATATATGTTAACATTTTGCCTGTGGTCGGCATTTGTTACAAATTAATTGCATTTTCGCGAAGTAATCTGAATGTAAATATTGCTTTCTACATTTTACGATGCTAAATTCGTATAATTAGCGTCGTCTGGTCCAGCAAACCATGGACGTGGGTTCGAATCCTGCTTAAAGGCGAATTTTTTCAATTAATAATTCGAATAATTAGCATCGTAAAATGTAGAAACCAATACTTACATTCACATTACTTTTTGCAACAAATGTCGACTACAGGCAAAATATTAATATCTGGTCCTTAATATAACTTAGAACTCCCCGATGTACTCGGAACCACAGTCCATAATAGCTCAAGTGACAGAGCAATGGTTAAGTGAACCATGGACGTGGGTTCGAATCCTGCTTAAAGGATAATTTTTTCAATTAAAGAATTCGAATAATCAACGTCGTAAAATGTAGAAAGCAATATTTACATATAGGTATAGTATGTAATTGGTAATATACCAAATTTGCTTCATTTTATCGTTTCTTATTTTTATTTTATAGTGTTGGAGACATTATATAACGTGTGTATAAATTGTCGCAAAAGCTACACACAGCGACTTACACACTTTCTCTTCGATATCTGTTAATACAGATAGTTGGAATTTAGTTTAAAGAACAATTTTTACTATTATTATTTCGTAAACGTTTTCTTTTCGATTTAAAAGATTTTTTTAACATTTCTTCATGAATGTACTTTCACGAAAAACGCATTTGACAACGTTGTAGAACAATGAGTTTGTATTTCAAAGTGATTACAATCAAAATTATTACTGTCAAATTTTGCGGTATCTACAATTACAATAGTATGTGGCTACAGTGTTGCCAAATGTATGTTTCTTTCAAATGGTTCTTGAATACATACGAAGCATGATACGACATTTTAACATTAAGATTTTTTATTCAGAACCGAGCGAAGAATATCGCTGCGTGCAGCTATTGCGACATTTTATACGCACGGTGTATATCAATTCGCTTTTGCAGTATTTCTATTCTTCGTTGTAGTTTTGTGTTTATTGCGTATTATATCTTACTTTTGAGAATAATTTTACGTTCACTTTAGACAATGATAGCGGAAATCTATGTGAAAATGAGCAGAAGGCTAATGTCGTAGGTTGCCGACTAGAAAAGACTCATTTGGGCTATTTCAACAACAAAAACAAGACCTAATTTTCTTGAATAAGCATGTTGATTTTAGCAACAAAAAGAACATCACTTTTCTATTAATATAAACACTTAGATTCCCCGTGCTGCCTCCGCTAAATATTTGGATATTAATGTTGATGCGTGAGCAGGGCAGTTCATGCAAATAAGATAAGAGAACAACTAAGACTGAAATTCAAAAGATGTATTGGTTGTTAGGAAGAAACTCCACTCTGTCAATATATAATAAAGTTCTATTGTACAAACAGCTCCTGATGCCAGACGTATTGTATCCAGTTATTTGGGCCAAAAAGACAATATTCATATAATTTAGCGCTTTCAAAATATTGCACTGAGGAGCATTGTAAATACTTCATGGTACTTCAGAAACAGTGATCACCATAAGGATCCGAAAATAGCCACTTTTAACCAATGGGCAAATTCGCCAATAGCCATGAAGCATCCAGATCCTGCAAAACACAAACCGGATAAGAAGACTGAAGAGGACGAAGCTCTTCGAGCTGGTTAAGTTAGTGAGTATTGTGCGGTATTTATAATATAAAATGTGTGCAGTTTCGTTATCAGAGTCTAAATAGTTCAAATAGATTGCGCATTATTGCAACAAAATCAATAATGCGCAATCTATTTGAACTATTCCTGTAAATAGCGAGTTTTTCAATGGGGACATAACAATTTTGTATTTAAATAAAACACAGAATAATTGAAATGTCTGGCTGAGATTTATTCTAAGTGTAGTTAGTACACATGTTAAATTTAAGAATAGAATTCGATATCGCTCATATGACCACTGCGAGCACGTTAGCAGCGATCGATTGTTTGGAGATAATTTTCCACCACTCTTCCACACATATCGGCCGGAACGTTGACAATTTCGCCTTCGATGTTGTGCCGGAGCTCCTCTAACGTTGTTGGCTTGTTGGCATAAACCAACGACTTAACATAACTCCTTAAAAAAAATCCAACGGCGTTAAATCGCATGAGTGAGGTGAGGTGGAGCGATTATTACGACCGAAAATTGGAGTAAGAATTTCGATAGTAATTTTTAATAACTTCCAAACGTTGCTCGTTCGTGAACTTCACCATAATAGAAATGTAAATCTTGAATGACGTTTTGACATTGACACATCATAAAAAAGTTTGAGGGTAGGTTTTTATTTAAATACAACATTGTTATGTCCCTATTGAAAAACCCAATAGAACATGCCTGAAGCTTTCTTCATTTTTTTTTATTATAAAACTCCAATGGGATATTACTGGTACTACAATCTGATCAATTAATGTGATTAAGGAACTATTTTGTTTAGCTTAAATTACTATTAAAAATTTTTAGAACTAGTGTCTCTCTCAAAATAAATATTTAGACTCTGATAACGAAACTGCACACATTTTATATTATAAATACCGCACAATACTCACTAACTTAACCAGCTCGAAGAGCTTCGTCCTCTTCAGTCTTCTTATCCGGTTTGTGTTTTGCAGGATCTGGATGCTTCATGGCTATTGGCGAATTTGCCCATTGGTTAAAAGTGGCTATTTTCGGATCCTTATGGTGGTCACTGTTTCTGAAGTACCATGAAGTATTTACAATGCTCCTCAGTGCAATATTTTGAAAGCGCTAAATTATATGAATATTGTCTTTTTGGCCCAAATAACTGGATACAATACGTCTAAACTGTCATCAGGAGCTGTTTGTACAATAGAACTTTATTATATATTGACAGAGTGGAGTTTCTTCCTAACAACCAATACATCTTTTGAATTTCAGTCTTAGTTGTTCTCTTATCTTATTTGCATGAACTGCCCTGCTCACGCATCAACAGTAATTTCCAAATATTTAGCGGAGGCAGCACGAGGAATCTAAGTGTTTATATTAATAGAAAAGTGATGTTCTTTTTGTTGCTAAAATCAACATGCTTATTCAAGAAAATTAGGTCTCGTTTTTGTTGTTGAAATAGCCCAAATGAGTATTTTCTTGTCGGCAACCTACGACATTAGCCTTCTAACTTCAATTTACCGATTCTGTTGATGAACAAACACAAGTTAATGTGGCAAAGTGTCTTAATGCGGCAAAATCTGATTTTTTCTGTTTAATCACAGATTAAACAACATTATTTTAATCAATTTAATCTAGTTTAGCTTCATATGTTATATTTATTATACTGTATATTTCAACCAATTAATCCGTAAATTGTTCGCATATCCAGGTCAGTTACTTAGTCTAAATAATAGTTCATTTGCTTATTCTGCGCAAAAGTTAGTAGTAAGTCACAGACATCATAATATTAAGCATAAATATTATGAAACACTAGACACTAAACGCAATAACGTAAAAATGCATTATAAGCGTCTGTTTGAATTCTTTAAAAAAACGAAGTGACAACCCCAATAAATATATGTTTTATATTTTAACTTCATTTACTTAAGGTGCATTAAAATAACATTTTGAGAACCACTAGAATTAAGTTGCAAATAGAATTTATGTATATACTGTAATTTTCGTTAAATAAATCATTAAGGCATGTTCTTTCTGTTCTTTAATCAATATTCATTTCCTTAAAACACTTTCAAATTTTTCTAGAACACAAACATTTTTTGCGTCTTCTACCGCGCATTGCTGTGCGGGAACATGTTACACTATTTGCAGAGATACCACTACTGACATCGAAGAATTTTCTAATATTTATGTTGCACTAATATCACGTAATTGTTCTGAATGGTTTTCAAGTCTGTTTTGACATCACTATCTTGAAATTTTGACTAGCTTTCCTTGATAACTGCAGCTTCTTTGGGATATAATTTAAAAGCCGTTTTTAATATTATCAAAATACTTATTATAGTAAACGCTCCCTGTAACCATGTTCCTCAACGCGTAAGAATTGGCTGTTGTGGTTCAGGAATATTAGGACACAGTCTGTGAAATTGGGGAACACGCCTTGGGGATTTGAGAAACACAACCTTTGTACTTGCAATGAATGCATCTACATCTGGATAACATCTACGAATAGTTTCTGCCACCAGATGTAAAACATTGATTTTATACGTAATATGCATAATCTTTTTTTAGAAACCGGCCTACAGAGAGCGTGTTCGAGACATCATCCCTCACAAACATTGACACTTGGTTTGTTCAACTAACTCTGAAATAATATCAGCAGTACATTGTTTGTACTATTCCGCAAGCTAGTAAAATTGGAGGTGACGATTGATGTGGTTCCATTGTACCTACCATTACATTAACAACCGATTTGTTTTACAATCTGTTGTTTCGTCCACAGATAACCAGTTTCTTATTTTTCAATTCGTCTTTAATCATATGTTTGATACGTTCATGGATAGATGGTAGAAAATTTAGTAATCTTTTCCGGCTAGCTAATGTTCCTTTACCGTAGTGCTTCCAAAATGAATGAAAATGATTCGTTGTCTACTAACTTAAACGGTACATTACACAATATGAAAGTTACACATAAACAAAACGAAAATGTCTCCCCACTTTTTTGGCAATTACGCATTACACTATTTACGTGTCTTTTACAGTGAAGTTTACTTGAACTCATTAGCGGTATATCACACACTTTCCACTTTATTATATTGCCATTGTACATCCTTTTATTAATTTATTAGCTACATCGTAAAACAGTCTCTTTCTGGCAATTTGTGACATTATAAAATTATTAATTATCACCGTAAACTAGCGAAATGCACTGAACGGTATTTAGACGGCGACTGACAAAATATATGCACGCGCTAGCACGAGCCGCCGGTGGGATGTTAGTCGAATGAACCTCTTCACTCATTATGAACATAAAAAAACTCATGAACACTGACCCAACGTCAGGAGTACAACAACGATTGAACAAACTCCTACGCAATCTAAAGAACAGCAAAGAACTAGAGGAACAACTTTACAACAGGCTCACAATATTCAATTCCATCAGTCCAAAATTGTATACTTCACCTAAAATCCTTCACATAAAGTCGAAGTCGCATATAGGCCAATTGTATCGTACACGGGCTCCCCTTGCTACAACATATCTAAACATGTTGCTGATATCCTCCCACAATGCTTTAAGAATAGCAGTCCATATGACATCCATGATTCTTTTACTTTCGCTGACAAATATCAAGATTTTCAATTACCAAATGACTTTCAAATAATATCATTAGACGTGGTATCTTTGTTCACTAAGATACCAACTAATTTGGTCTTGCATGTACTAAGAAACAGATGGAGGGAGATATCAGAGGTGACAGATTTAACTTATGACTCCTTTTTTACATTATTAAACTTCATCTTTAATAATAGTTATTTTACTTTTAATAATAAATCATACACTCAGATATCCAGTTTACCCATGGGTTCACCGCTCAGCCCGATCCTTGCTAACTTGGTAATGGATTTTTGTTTAGATAACATACTTAAAGTACTACCATTTGAATTTGCATTCATATATAAATATGTAGATGCCTTAATTTGCGCACTACCTGCTCTATCAATAGATGACATATTGGAAATATTTAACTCATTCCACCCTAATATTCAACTTACTATCGAACGCGAAAATGAGGGAGGTGTGCCTTTCCTAGACACGAAGGTCATCAGAAACAACAACCGCTTATTGATTGACTGGTATAGAAAGCCCAGTACTTCAGTTAGAATCTTAAATTACTACTCTAATCACTCGAATAGCCAGAAAATAAATCTCATTTTAAGCATGAAACATAGGGTTTCCAGGAGAAGCCACCCTTTCTTCAAAAAACGAAATCTCAACATATTGAGTAGAATATTCTCAAGTAACGGTTATCCACGCAGTTTGATTAACAAACTAATTTTTACCACACCTTCTTCCTACAATCCCATTTCGAACAATACCATTGCTCAACAACCCTAAACATTCAAATATTAAAGACTTCCCTACATTGTTGGTGTGTCAGAACGACTCTCTCGTGTGCTCTCCACAGAGAAAATTAGATTAGGTGTTCACAATTACAACCCAGTACGAAACTTTTTTAGTAAAACTAAAGACATGACGCCTCTGCCCTTCCGGTCCAACGTTATGTATTGCATTCCTTGCAATAAATGCAGTCAGGTGTACATAGGTCATACTTCCACTGGGCTAAAAACTACTCGCCACGCACAAGAGTCACATTCGGACTGGTAAGAACAGATGCGCCTTGTCTTCACATATGATTAACAATGATCACATACCTAATTTTAATAATGTTAATGTCCTTCAGACAGTAAACAACTTAAAGTATAGAGAGTTTTTGGAAATGGTAGAGATCAATAACAACGCTAATTCGATGAATTTCAGATCTGATACGAACAACCTAAGTGCCAATATATGCTTACTTGCTAACCATCTCAATGAACATAAATTCTAAACAACAACCCACACAAAATAGCAACTTATCTATTGCCGTTTATCACATTGGTCCTTCTCAATCTTTTGTGTCATTTATTAATTGTATAACACGTTTTTTCTTTTCTAAATGTAAAATTGTTGTGAGACGACACTTTTTAAAGAATAGACACCTTGACTTTCGTACACCAGTGTATAAAACTAGTGACCTTTATCATGAATAGTGACTTTTCCAATTCGATGTTACACACCTGGAATTAAAAAAAAACAATACCGGATCTTTTACACTATCATCCTCTACATTATATGTATTAACTTTGTGACAGATAACATGTGTTGATGCGAGGACTGCTTTTGTTCGTCACAACTACACGTGTGCCTCTCTTTTAAATGTGTTTGTCCTGGCTTTTAAACTGTACTTTCGGAGTAGACTATGTGTACGCCATTGTTATTAGTCGGATTACTTTAAAATATTGCAAACATTATTAATGAGACGGGTAATTTCTCCATACAAAAAATAGTTCACATTTGTAAGTATTAACGACTTTCTTTAGTTAATAAGTAGTTAATTTCTTTCCATCTGCTCTTAAAGTGACCCCCTGAGGAAGCATATGATTTTGATGCGAAATATTGGGAGAAAAAATAAAGAACTGACTTAAGTAATAGAGTTTAATTTTGCTGGATTCCCCAAAAACAATTTTCCTTTCCATACATGTTCCAACGGCAAAGACTCCTGGTCTAATTATATATATATATATATATATATATATATATATATATATATATGTTTAGATAATTTCTTAGCCGTTTATTAAATATAACAATTGATAAATTATTGGAGTTTTTCGGCTTTTATATGAATTATTTACAAATATCAAGTTAGTATGTATGTAATTGCAAAGTAAGGGGGGATGTAAACATTGCTGTTTACAAATTACAAAGCAAATGATACGAAATTTTTAATTGAAATAATTGTCTATGTTGGGACTCGAACCCAAGTCTACAGTTTGCCGGCAATCTGTAGACTTGGGTTCAAGTCCCAACATAGACAATATTTTTCAATTAAAAATTTCGTATGATTTGCTTTGTAATTTGTAAACAGCAATGTTACATCCCCCCTTACTTTTCAATTACATACATACTAACTTGATATTTGTAAATAATTCATATAAAAGCCGAAAAACTCCAATAATTTATCAATTGTTATATATATATATATATATATATATATATATATATATATATATATATATTAAAAATAAAAGACTTTTTATTGGTTTAGCGAACTTTATTGAATTTTGATGTTTTATTCTACGACGTTTCGACTTTTATTATTATTCAATCTTTTTCGTAACTAGAAACAAGAATTAATACAATGAAAAAGTGAGAACTATGTTTGCCTTTGTGAGACTGAATTAACAATTAAAATTAAAATTAGATTAAACACTGAATTACCAATTAAATTAACAATTAAAATTAAAATTAGATTAATAATAAGTAAGGAAAAATTAAAATGATTACGTCTGTATAAATTAATTGAAAATTTAAATTAAACTACTAATACAGTAAAGAAACATTGAATGACAATAAACTCACCGTTTTTTTTTGTGTTTCAAAAACACTCATTCTGTGCAACATGTGTCATCGGAGCTTATCCGAGACCTTTTTTAGGGGACCGACCGCACTGGTTCGAATATTGTGTGTCCCTGTGTCTTTTGTTTAGAGAAGTGGATTTCTGTTCTATTTTGGAATTAGCAAATTGGTCAGGACCGTGTTAAGGGGTATATAGTAAAAGTATTTACAAATGGGTAATAATAAAAAAATTTTGGTTGTGTTTGTTTGTGCGGGGGGGTTTGATTTTATTCTATTGTTTAATGAGTGGGTAATAGAGTTTAGAAAGTCCATAAATTTCGTTTCTGTCGTTGATTGTTCTGCTGTTTTTGAAAATATGGATAATTTCTAAGACCTCCCTAGCTTTTGTATTCTTTTTCTGTGTTATTACTTTGGTGTTATCAAAATCAAAATTATGTTTTAGTGTCAATTGGTGTTTTTTTAAAGCAGTTTGATTTTTTGCGTATTTGTGACCTATCAATCTTTCTTGTAGTAATTGTTTTGTTTGGCCTATGTATACTTTGTCACAGTCTTTGCAGGGTATGTTGTATATTGTGTGTGATTGTTTTAGTGTAGGTGTTGAGTGTTTTAGTTTGGTGTGTAGGAATTTTAGTTTTTTTCCGCTTTGGTGTGCTATTTTAAAATTAAATGGTTTAAATATATTGTCTAGTTTTTCGGATAATCCAGTTATATAGGGTGTGGGGATATATGTTAATTCATTGGTTTTTTTGTTTTTGTTGTGGCCGTTTGTTTTTTTATAAATTTTATTAAGTCTTTGTTTTATAATTTTTTGTATAAATTGTGGTGGATAATTGTTTTCTGTTAAAATTGTTTTTACTTTATTTAGTACTGTTGGTCTGTTATTACTACAGTACTAAATAAAGTAAAAACAATTTTAACAGAAAACAATTATCCACAACAATTTATACAAAAAATTATAAAACAAAGACTTAATAAAATTTATAACAAAACAAACGGCCACAACAAAAACAAAAAAAAACAATGAATTAACATATATCCCCACACCCTATATAACTGGATTATCCGAAAAACTAGACAATATATTTAAACCATTTAATTTTAAAATAGCACACCAAAGCGGAAAAAACCTAAAATTCCTACACACAAAACTAAAAGACTCAACACCTACACTAAAACAATCACACACAATATACAACATACCCTGCAAAGACTGTGACAAAGTATACATAGGCCAAACAAAACAGTTACTATAAGAAAGATTGATAGGTCACAAATACGCAAAAAATCAAACTGCTTTAAAAAAACACCAATTGACACTAAAACATAATTTTGATTTTGATAACACCAAAGTAATAACAGAAAAAGAATACAAAAGCTAGGGAGGTCTTAGAAATGATCCATATTTTCAAAAACAGCAGAACAATCAACGACAGAAACGAAATTCATGGACTTTCTCAACTCTATTACCCACTCATTAAACAATAGAATAAAATCAAACCCCCCCGCACACACAAACACAACCAAAAAATTTTGATTATTACCCATTTGTAAATACTTTTACTATATACCCCTTAACACGGTCCTGACCAATTTGCTAATTCCAAAATAGAACAGAAATCCACTTCTCTAAACAAAAGACACAGACACTCACAATATTCGAACCAGTGCGGTCGGTCCCCTAAAAAGGGTCTCGGATAAGCTCCGATGACACATGTTGCACAGAATGAGTGTTTTTGAAACACCAAAAAAACGGTGAGTTTATTGTCATTCAGTGTTTATTTACTGGATTAGTAGTTTAATTTAAATTTTCAATTTATTTATACAGACGTAATCATTTTAATTTTTCCTTACTTATTATTAATCTAATTTTAATTTTAATTGTTAATTTAATTGGTAATTCAGTCTTTAATCCAATTTTAATTTTAATTGTTAATTTAATTGTTAATTCAGTCTCACAAAGGCAAACATAGTTCTCACTTTTTCATTGTATTAATTCTTGTTTCTAGTTACTTGAAAAAGACTGAATAATAATAAAAGTCGAAACGTCGTAGAATAAAACATCAAAATTCAATAAAGGTCGCTAAACCAATAAAAAGTCTATTATTTTTAATATTAAGACACGGCCAATAAAATAAAAAAGAAAAATAAAATTCTTATGAACACTAAATATATATATATATATATATATATATATATATATATATATATATATATATATATATATATTGATGTAGTTCATATTGGTACCAGAAACTAGAAAAGAAAGAACGTTAATTTTAAAGTAAGACTTAGATATTCAAGTGAAGACCATACATTAATATTGTAAGATATTAAACAAGTTAATGTGGCGTAATTAATTGAAAATTTATTTTGTATAATTTTTATTATTTATTCAGATCATGTTTCACTATCAATATTCATTATTTTAACTGAAAATCCGAAATTAATTAACTTAATTAATAATATTAATCTCATATGGATATCTATTTTATTGACCTTAAAATTTTTTGATTTGAATTAACTTTCCGCGGGAATCATATATTTTATCTTGTGTGCATATGAAATTAGTAGACATTCAAAGGAACTTAATTTTTATTTTATAATTAATAGTATTTATTGTAAAGGCTATGTCGACATTGATGGGATATAAAAGTAAGTAAAAAAAAAAGATACCAATTTAAATATTTATAATATTGCAAAATAAATCATATGGAGACCAAGGAAAAAAACAATAGATATATAGCGTCGCTTAGATGCACCGCATATTGAATATTATAAACATAGGTATATCCCATTAAAGGGTTATAACTTCGAAAATACTAGAAATAAGTACTATGTTATTGGTACCATTTTAACAGCAATTTTACAAGGAATTTTCTGACTAATAAAAAAATTATAGGTTCAATTTAAAAAAAAAGAGAAAATAGCCTTTAAACTTCGATAACTTTGGCACGACATATTTAACACTCTGTATATGTTGTCACGTTGTTCACCCTCAAAACATATAACGTGTTAGTCCATAAATTGGTAACAAAAAGTTACGTGAGGCACTGCACCCACTTTCAGGCGAAGACTTAAAATGTTAGACGCTGCAACTGTCAAGATTTTAACAAAATTTGCAATAAAACCAAAACTAACAGTTGTAAGTGCACATTGTCATATATCATTGCAAAGATAATGTGGGTGGCTATCATCATAATAACAAGAAAGTATAGCAATCTATTTAAAAAAAAAAAATTGAAAGTGGTTGCGGAAATTTGGAACACCCTGTAAATATATAAATAAAATTAGAAAATGCACTGTAGCATACTACATGTGTACGTAAAATTTCATTGTTACAACTTTATTAGTTTTCATGCTAAGCTCCGCCGACACACTATTGCCGCACCCGGTATATATATATATATATATATATATATATATATATAAGTGTTTAAATAATTTCTTAGCCGTTTATTAAATATAACAATTGATAAATTATTGGAGTTTTTCGGCTTTTATATGAAATATTTACATATATCAAATTAGTATGTATGTAATTGCAAAGTAAGTGGGGATGTAAACATTGCTGCCTACAAATTACAAAGCAAATCATACGAAATTTTTAATTGAAAAATGTTGTCTATGTTTGGACTTGAACCCAAGTCTACAGTTTGCCGGACTGTCGCTTGTACCACTCAGCCACAATAGACCTTGGTTCAAGCTATTTAGAAATGCATTATAAAGTAACAGTGTAAATGAATCAGATGTCATTTATTGAATGTAGATGTCAAGTTGAAAGCAGAAGTCAGTTTTTTTAAGCTGATGTCAGTTTTGATAGCAGATGTCAGTTAGCGAAAAGAAAATGTCAGTTATTGAAAGCAGATGTCTGTTTTGAAAGCAGGTGGCTGTTATGAAAGCAAACGTCAGATTTGAAAGCAGATGCCTATTTTGAAAGTAGATGTCAGTTATTGAAAGCAGATGTCAGTATTTTGAGAGCAGATGTCAGATTTGAATGTTTGAAATTGCTAATTATTACTCCATAGCTATATGAGTGTTTAGATAATTTCTTAGCCGTTTATTAAATATAACAATTGATAAATAGCTGGAACCAAGGTCTATTGTGGCTGAGTGGTAAAAGAGACAGTCCGGTAATCTGTAGACTTGGGTTCAAGTCCCAACATAGACAATATTTTTCAATTAAAAATTTCGTATGATTTGCTTTGTAATTTGTAGACAGCAATGTTTACATCCCCACTTACTTTGCAATTACATATATACTAATTTGATATTTGTAAATATTTCATATAAAAGCCGAAAAACTCCAATAATTTATCAATTGTTATATATATATATATATATATATATATATATATATATATATATAATTAGTCTTTTCTGTAGAACAAATGTGGATTGTTGGGGAAACCAGCAAAATTAAACTCTAATATTTTCAGTCAGTTCTTTATTTTTCCATCCAATAATATTTCGCATATAAATTCTATGCTTCGTCAGGGTCAAAATGTGAACTTTTCTTTATACAAAGAGAAATTACCAATTTATACATACATAACCCCTACAATACATCACAAATAACAATCTGACTGATAACTGA
Organism: Melolontha melolontha; assembly: GCA_935421215.2. Classification (NCBI taxonomy): domain Eukaryota; kingdom Metazoa; phylum Arthropoda; class Insecta; order Coleoptera; family Scarabaeidae; genus Melolontha; species Melolontha melolontha. The sequence goes on along the minus strand of OW285241.1, from coordinate 62,450,235 downwards.
TTAGGTTACCAGTTATATTTTAATTTTGCTAGATTCCCCAACAATCCCTCACACACACACACAGAGATATATATATTGATATAATTCGGACAACAGCCCCTAAGTTGTGACTGTAAAATGATATAGTACTGTGAATGCCGTGGAGAATTGCTAGTTTAGTAATAAATAAGAGCAATTGTCAAATAAAATGTAATGACAGAATGGCTAGCTCAAGAAAAATACGATAGTTATGTTATAAATGATAGTAAATGCCTGAAAACTACTTATTCTCAAGTGTCTCGGAGCAAGTTCTCGATACACAGACAGACATCTACTAATACATGAAATAAAACAGAAAAGTCAAATATATGTAAAGAAATATATTTAAATAATGTTATTGATTAATACAAGATATAAATTAAATCAATCAAAATATAATAAGTTTAAAAATCTTCAAAAATAATTACCCAAATCTGACATTTAAAACAAAGTAAAATGACGTTTGAGATGACGTGAGTTAATATTGTATAGATAAGTGACATATATATAGAGCTGAGGATGTTTGCGGTATAACCATGGTTATATCATGTAACCATAGTAATTTACTATGGTTACATGATATAACCATGGTGATACCGCAAACATCCTCAGCTCTACTTATATATATATAAGTGACTATAGTAATGTTATATCTTTAACAAGTTTATAAATCACAATTTTCACAAAAATACCTGATAAATACTTTAAATTTTGCAGTCCACAATTTCATTAAGTTCTTTGGATGAATTTCTCAGGACAGTTTCCAACTAGAACATCAAGATTGGCTGTCAATTGCTTAATTCAAACTACTGGATACTATTCTAGTCGCTGCGATGCTCATGATTCAATTTTTCAGGATATACCACCAGGATATGTTCAATATAAGTCCCTGAAGAGATGTTCTTATACCAAAATAATTCAGAAGATATCTGATTTCTTCTTTAAGAGCGTTTCTTTCATATAAATCTATTCTTTGGTAATCACAGGCATGTCTATGTTTTCCTTATATGGATAATATATCCAGAATACTTAATATATCTCTTCCTTATGTACAATAAATGTCCATAAACATATTATATACGGTATATAATCGGAATAATGATAAAACTAAATTTATAAAATGCAGGTAAAAATCTTCTTATATCCGTCAGAAAAATAATATCAATAATCATTCTGTTTTTCGTCGTCAAGACTCCCATCAGAAATTTTTTAAAAGTATAAATCAGATATTCTACGAAATTTATACAAAGGTTACTAAAATAATTTAAAAGAAAATATTATAAGAAAATCCACTCACGTAATCTCAATTACAAATCTTGTAAATGAAGTTCACATAAGTCAAACAAATAACAAAATTTACAGATATTTGCTCAAAAGAAAGATAGAACATAGTTGGTTTTAAAAATACAAAATCCTCTTGAAGATAAGTCGAAGTAAATTTACTAATAAGCAAAACATAACCATAAATTAAATATACATACAATATTATATGGTATCATGATTTCAAAACCAATTATGAACCCATATCAAAATTACAAAATTCTTACAATAAAGTAATACTTCACAAATCTGAACATTCAAGATATAACATTCTTGAAACCGATATCTTATTAGAAAAGAATTAATTAATTAAGAAAATTGACTCACAACAATATATATATATATATATATATATATATATATATATATATATATATATAATAACTTCGTGACCTTGGTATGATATGGTAAACCTAATCAGTAGGCGATTAAAGGTCTGTATATTACTTCAAAATATATGTATTTAAAAAACTCTACATGTTTCGGCTGTATACGCCTTTTTCAAGAGAATACAAAATATGAATGACAGGATATAAATGTCAAGTAATTAAGTTGCTATGGTTTAAATTATTCAAAGATACATTCTAGTAATAATAATAAATCATGCCTTAGTATTCCAAAAAATAGATAACAAGGTGTGAAAATATGTGTTGTTCGCTGCTAGCAATTTGTGTCTCCTTCTGGGTATGAACTTGTGTGTTGGTTGCTGCTGGCAGCTTGCGTCTCTCTATGGGTGTGTGGTTTTGTGTGAGAGCGTAAGTGTAGGGTTTTGTATGTCGGTGCGTTCGTGCGTGTGTTTAGTGATCGGTCGCATGAATTTAGAGAGGTCGGATAACCAGCCGTTGCGTAGGGCCGCCAACCCTTTCCCGACAACTTCTTTACAATTCCGTGCAGTACTTCGACGGTCTGACCCCCGCCCCAACGAGGCAAGGCGCAGACAGGCGAAGCGCACCCTGTACGGGGTTGCTCATCGCAACTAAGGGAACACTCTTAGTGGCTACCTCGGTCGACGATGGTCACACTTATGCCATCTTAACGTTTTCCGCCGAAGCGGGGGCATAGCACACACGTCGAACGTGTGTGTGCTGTTAACGGCAACCTAGCCAGGTTGTCGCCCAGGACCGGTCCTAGTGGTGTGTGCATTGCGCGGCGACGAGATAGCGCCGCGTAGCATGGTTCCTCACTCTTGCTGGAAAGGCGGAATGGCACCTGCCTTTTCCCTGCCTATCCCTGTTTTCTGTTTTTTGCTGATGTGGTCCTCTACTGGGTTGCAGCCTAGCATATGCGCTACAAAACTCTAGGGGGGTCTGCCCGTTGGGCAGTCAGGTGCCATTCCGCCTTTCCAGCAAGAGTGAGGAACCATGCTACGCGGCGCTATCTCGTCGCCGCGCAATGCACACACCACTAGGACCGGTCCTGGGCGACAACCTGGCTAGGTTGCCGTTAACAGCACACACACGTTCGACGTGTGTGCTATGCCCCCGCTTCGGCGGAAAACGTTAAGATGGCATAAGTGTGACCATCGTCGACCGAGGTAGCCACTAAGAGTGTTCCCTTAGTTGCGATGAGCAACCCCGTACAGGGTGCGCTTCGCCTGTCTGCGCCTTGCCTCGTTGGGGCGGGGGTCAGACCGTCGAAGTACTGCACGGAATTGTAAAGAAGTTGTCGGGAAAGGGTTGGCGGCCCTACGCAACGGCTGGTTATCCGACCTCTCTAAATTCATGCGACCGATCACTAAACACACGCACGAACGCACCGACATACAAAACCCTACACTTACGCTCTCACACAAAACCACACACCCATAGAGAGACGCAAGCTGCCAGCAGCAACCAACACACAAGTTCATACCCAGAAGGAGACACAAATTGCTAGCAGCGAACAACACATATTTTCACACCTTGTTATCTATTTTTTGGAATACTAAGGCATGATTTATTATTATTACTAGAATGTATCTTTGAATAATTTAAACCATAGCAACTTAATTACTTGACATTTATATCCTGTCATTCATATTTTGTATTCTCTTGAAAAAGGCGTATACAGCCGAAACATGTAGAGTTTTTTAAATACATATATTTTGAAGTAATATACAGACCTTTAATCGCCTACTGATTAGGTTTACTATATATATATATATATATATATATATAAATAAATAAATAGGACAAAATTATGTTAAAAATCAAACTAGTAATAAAAAGTAGGACATACACCCTGTATCTATATAATTATGATATTTTGCACAATATAAAAAAAGGATGAATTAATTGAACTGACACTTAGAGCTCAAAATATGAGTAGGTACAAAAGAAATAACTAATTAAGATAGTCTTGTCTAAGGTACCAATGAAAAACACTTTACAAAGGAATAGACAAGTAATATAATTGTAACATGTACGTATTTAGTTTGTCATACGTATATTTCAAATAATTTTTTTTATAAAAAATTTTTTAAACCGCAATAAATACACATGCTCGACCGAGCGAGTGCAGATGATGCGTACAAAAAGCTACAAACAAGAAAATTCTCACGTTAAAAATAGAAATTTTAATTATGATACAAAAGCGGTAAATGAATAGAAAGTTTTACGTTAAAAAAAAATATACAAATCACCAAGGCCAATTAAATTGAAATCAAAATTGACATCAGATTAAAGGTAATTACAAAAAAAATATCCAAATATAATATTAACTTACGAAACGTTACTACAAATGTTAAATTGACCAAAATATTTAATTGAAAATTCAAACGTTAAATAATTTATGTATATGAAGCTCTTCACCACGGTAATTAGAACAAAAAAGTAAAAATTTGGTACCAAAAAAAACATACGACTCCACGAGTTGTCCTGGTTTCGAGTACAGGATATGCCGTGGGGGGATGTCGGTTAGTCTGCCGGAGATTTCGTAATTGCGATCGATCAAGGGTGCCGGTGTCTAGCTTACGTTTTCCAGAGGGTTCTCAACAGAGTCTGCAATGCGTTCCAGAAATGCCGCTCAAAACTCTAGCGGAAGAAGGATTTCTTTATTCCACTTTTTGTTCCAAACCTCACACTGAACGGTATCGACAACTTCAGAATTTACTTGCGTTCTACGCTATTATCCGCTCTAGGCGATTTTCCATATTACGCAAATTTCGCAACTGGAGCCCCTCAAGAAGGTACAATGCACTAAAACTACCCAACTGACCTTATTCACCGCAGGTGAACGAATCCACTCCCTATGCCACAATTCCTCAAAGAGCCGTGCGGGGATGATACGATTAACCATATCACACACAGAGGGCGATAACGTACTCGTGAAAATGAAAATTAAACCAACATGTGACGAAACAGTATGCAGGGAGATAGAACGTTAAACGTATGTTATGAAGTTCAAAGTGTAACAACTAAATAAAATAATAATACAATTTAAAATGTAACAAATAACCAAAATCTTACAAAATTTTGCACTCCCGTTTTGCCCAAATAAATATTAAAAATTTTTTAACGTTTTCTAATCGTTTAAAATATTCAAATCCATAGTATTTTAAAAAAGTTGTCCTAAAGAAGCTAAAAGGCTCTATCTATCTGTCCAAAAACTAAATGGTTGAAGTAACTCTGGAAACCGTCCTTTACTTCGTTTTCGCGTGGAAATTCCTTTTTTTCCTTATTTGCAGTAAAATTTATTAATAAAAATCTCGTTGAACGTCCTTGATAATCTAGGTAAAATTTTATAGTAGGATTTTAAATTTGAGTTTCTCTATAAAATAAATCAGATTGGACAAGAAAGAAATGCCCTAAAAACAAACTAATAAAAATATCTGATGACTATATATGTACGAGGTCCTTTCAAAAAACTTTCAAAAATTACTAAACGTAAAGCACAGGCGGCGCAATTAATTGATATTAAAATAAATTAAGTTGATTCCAGAGAGGTAAATTCTATTTGAACTGCTTACAAATACGGCTGTGGTGAATGCTCATGTTATTTTCTGTCACGTAACTAAAAAGAAAGCATGAGTATTACAGAAGTTCGGGAAAGCTCGTACTTTCTCTACTAGGAGATGCAATCAATAGCAAGCCCCAGCTCCATCGCAGCACATTTTACAAGATATTGTGAAAAGGAGTAGATGTTCATCGTGCTATAGAACCTTATAGGCGAAGTACGGAAGAAACCATGCTATGAAAAACGCGCAAAGGCCTCCACCAACTCTCCAGCTTGTCAAAACATAAATCTATGCAGGGTTACCGCTATATAGCGCCCCAGCTATACGAATCTGAAAAATACGTATAAATGTCTCACTAAAAATAAAAAAAAAGTTACAAAGAAACTTGTCAAAAATTTCCAAATTTTTAGGGCCAAAATGTAGTTAAAATCGGTCCATATCTTTATTTATTCTATATCTATGGAAATACATCTGTAATCAAATTCATTGACCTGCAAAAAGTCCATAACATTCTGGACAATATCTCCTTTCAAGAATAAGGTCCTAAACAGAAATAGTGAATGTTATTATTTTCTACCAAAACATCCTCGGCCGCACATATGGTGATGTTTTTTCTTTGTGTATATGAATAATAAACCTTTACGTCGAATATGTCGACAAACCTATGTCGCACTAATTAAAAAGTGATTAAAACTAAATACGATAGTTCGAACGATAGACTTCTTTTAAAAGTAAAATTATTATTTTTATAATAAAACATAAATTGTCATCAAATAAAAAGGTTTATGTAGCGTGTCCAACGGGATAGATACATGGTTTTTATTATTTGTATGTCATTACATACTTACATATAATTTTTTGTATTTAAATTTGTTGTGGTACTGACAAATACCGACAAAACAATATAATTAGTCGGTAAGGAGAATTACTGATGAATTAGAGATGGGAGCCCGTATTGTCGTCAGTATATTTACCCGTCAGGGCCAGACTCGAATTTAGAAAAATAATTTTCTAGTTACTACGTGAACATTCTACCGCGATTTTTTGTATGAAGGCATTAGTCACATACACCTTCCACCACCTTTTTTCTTGGTCACTATACACAACAAGCGTTGTATATGTGTTTAACATGCATCTTACTTATCATCTTACTTATCATGGTGACCCTAAACAATAAAAAATAAATAAAATAATAAATGCATACCGAAAGTATGTAAGTTTTACTTTTTATTTTTGAAGTGCAATCCATATCTACGTTGTGTTCAAATTTGGTACACATGAGTTCCACAGAAGTAAAACACTACATTACTTTATACCAGGGATGCACAGACTTATAGGGAACAGGGGCCACTCGGGAAAATTATAAGCCAAGGTCGGGCCACTACAAAGAATACTTATTAACACAAATATTTTTATTTTTAAATAGTATGAATTACTACAAATGATAAAAATAAAAGAACATTAAAAAATGTTTGTTATAATTATGTAATCGTAATGTAATCTAATCATTACAATGTAATATTTCATGTTTTATTATTTTGATGCATGACATTGCATTGACCTAACAATTTTGTTTATGTTTGGCTCCACATTACTTGTCGCCACACGTAAAATTGCTTCCAGATTTTCATTTGCCAGACGGTTTCGATTTTTTGTTTTGTTAAGTTTCATCACTGGAAACGTTTGCTCACAAATATACGTCGATCCAAATAAGCGCATTTCAATGCATTTATTCGCAACTCTTTATAAGCGGTTTTGTCAACGCAACGGTAAAAGTTGAGTAAATTACCTTCATTAAACTTGTTTCGTAAATTATCATCATTTTGCATGTCTATCAATTCCAACTGTATTGATTTCGGTGCATTTTGGGTGAAATGTTGAAAGGATTGCTGAAAATGTATAATAGAGGTTTAACTCTTTTGAAGTCTAGAAAACGATCATGAAAAGCTTGTATAAAAATATCAATTTTTTCAACATAAGCGAAATTGACATCAGTTTTATTGAATTTCTCCATAATTTTTTTTGTAGTTCGGAAAATGGCTGTAATTGGCTGAATTGATTTATGTCCTGAAAAGACTCAATTTGCATTGAAAGGACGGAACATGAGAGTATAACAGCGAAATCAATTGATCTTTGCCTTGGAGTCGCGTATTTAAGACATTCAAGTGATTTGTGATGTCTACAAGAAACGCTAAGTCACACAGACAATCAGGGTTGTCGAGTTCGGAGACGTCCTTTTTCTTTTCCGCCAGAAATATTTTGATTTCTTCAAGCAAGTTAAGAAACCGCTCTAGTGACAACCCACGACTTAGCCACCTTACTTCGGTGTAAAAGGAGATCACCTTATTCGCTTTCAATATCCTCAAGAAATTGTGAGAATTGTCGGTGATTGAGACAGAGAGAAAGTTTACAGTAGGTACTACAATTTTCATCACATTTTCAAATCCCAATAATTTTGAACAGAGGGCCTCTTGATGTATAATGCAATGAAACTGCATTAATTCCTTGGTATCTATGTTTTTAGTTTGTAAATACTCTTTTAACATAGTTATTATCCCAGATTTACTTCCAACCATTGAAGGTGCTCCGTCAGTCGTAATACCCAATTAATTTCGTTAAATCCAAATCCATTATAGAACATTTTTCCAGAAGAGCTTTGAGCATGTCACTCCCCTTGGTTTGACTTGTCAAAGAACTCATACCAATCAGTTCTTCACTCACTTCAAAATTTTGCGTTACACCTCGTAAAAATATTAAGAGTTGAGCAGTTGAACTTATATCTGTAGATTCGTCGAGTGATATTGAAAAATACTCAAAACTTTTAGATTTTGTAGCTAATTGCTCTTCTATATTAGCTGCTAATATGGTAAGTGCGGTAAGTCTTCTTTGAACAGTCATCAGATTTAGTTGAATTTTCTCAAACCTCTTTGCATCTTTCGGACACATTTTTTTTGCGGCGATATCTAAACACTGCTGAACAAACTCACCATTTTTAAAAGGCGGACAAGTTTTCGCTATTATTCGAGATATTTCAAAGCTAACTTCAGTAGCTGTTTCAGCATCTTGAATTGGTTTTGTAAAACATAGCTTGCTGGCCTATTAGTTCCCTTTGTAAAGTGGAAATTTTTTGCGTTCAGATTTCGCCAGTTAATTTGGTAAAAGAATGATGCTGGGTTTCATAATGCCTTTTCACATTATATTCCTTCGGAATAGAAACACTACTCTTGCATATTAAACAGACACTTTTGTTATGCGATGAAATAAAAAAGTCTTTTTTGGTCCAAATATCTTGAAACTGTCGATTTTCATCTTCAACCTTACGACTACGTTTTTTACTGGGACCTGGTTTATCCATATCAAAATTGATATTATATTGTTACGTAGGTAGATGTCAAGTTCGAACGACGAAATATTTATTCTTCACAGATTACAATTCAAACAATATAACATTCGCTTGTCCGTAGTTAAAACTTAACCGTCCCGATAGCGAGCGATGCGTTGTATTTATACGAGTTACCTAACATCGAGAACCTACCACATTTTTCGGGGATAATACCAACGTGCTTCGCGAATCTTCGAGTAATCCAGTTGGTTCGACAGATTTCTAGTCTCGTAACAATATGCTTGGAACGACAAGGAGCATACCTGTCCTACGTAGTAAACCTGAACAAGAAAGTAGTAGGTACTTAAAGATACATATCTTACTAACAATTACAAAAGTTAGAATAAAATAAAATGTTAAGAAATATTGATTTGAATGGATTTTTACCTACTTTTGTAGTTTTTCGAACAATTTTTAAAATTCGTTGGCGGGCCGCATAAATATCGACAGTGGGCCGCATGCGGCCCGCGGGCCGCGGTATGTGCATCGCTGCTTTATACCAACTCACGTGCATCAAATTAGGATACGGCTTCGATTTGAAAAAAAAATTAAATTTACTAATTAGGCCCACCCAACCTATCAACTAAGACATCTACTATAAACACTATATAACAAAAAAAATTCCCCCGGGCTGGGACAAAAAGTTACCTAAAATACCGTGGGGGTTAAAGTGTTAAACATCGAATAAGTCTATCTACTAGTCGTTTAAAATTGAAAAGAATGATGATTACTCATGTTACAAGTTCGTCAACGAGTCCTTTGTTGAAATTCGTATGTGGACGGACGCCGACAAAAATTCTGTACAGGAATCTAAAAAAAATTTATAAATGTCACCATTTTGTAGGAAGCCTGTCGTATGATGTGTGAAGAGTGTACATAAAAAAATTGCTGTACGAAAGACTGTACATTCTCTGAAAGCTAAATATATGAAATTAAAAGAAATAGCGTGGGACGGAACAAGTTCCTAAAATCTCTTATTACGGTTTATGAAAACTAGACGCATTATTTTTAACGAGAATTTTAATTATAATTGGCCAAATCGAAATTAGAGTTTTCTCCGCATTTCGGGGTAAAAAAAATGCGTTCAAAAATTCAGAACAAGTAATCATATTTGTAAAAACTCAGAGTATAATTTTATATGTAAACTTATTTAACTTAATTTATGAAGGATGTCTTATCAAAGTATGTGTGGGAAACACTTCCTTTTCTCCTCTACGGCTCTGAGGTGAGTTTATCCGATTATAATTTATTTCTTAACTTTAAAAGCCTTACGTTTCTTTTTTAACGTGAACAATAAGTCATAATTCAAAAAACTTTGGATACACACAAAACACAAATTAATCGATATTCTTAACTTGTCCAAATATTGGGAAACAAGCTTGAAAGATAAAATGTAACTTTCACTATTCAAAATCTGTTTGTATTAAGCGAGTTTATACCGATTATTTCTGCAAACTAATAAAACAAAATGTAGTCAAAAATTATTTTTATTATTGTTTTTCATAATATTCGCCCTTAAACTCAATGCGATAAGACCAGCTATCATAGCATAAATTCCACTCTTCTTGAGTCAATTCAGATATAAGATTTCTGAAGCTTTCCACTGTATCTTCTGGGTTTGCAAATCGGACTAAAATGCATGGTTTTTAGTCCGGACAATATGGGGGATGATCTAATAATTTTAATCCGGAAGCTTTCAAAAATTAGTTTGTTTGACGTGCAGTGTGACGAAGCACTGTCGTGATGAAGAACAATCTCCGATTTAGGGCATCGTAAACGAGCCTTTTGAACAACATCTGGCAGACATACTGTCGTGTATCATTCTGCAGTAACCGTACGTTTATTTTCAAGCACAACTGTTGTGATAGGTCCTGATTTTGAGAAGAAGCTTGCTACCATTTTCTTTCCAATACTTCGAGATTTTTTCACTTTGACTGGATTAAGTTCTGTTGGAAACACCCATTGAGCAGACTGCCGTTTTGATTCCTGTTAAAATGATTATATCCAGCTTTCATTACCAGTAATGATGTTGTAAACTGCTATAGATCTACTTCCATCATATTTCTTAAGCGTTTTTTTACACCATTCCACTCGGTATTGTTTTTGTTCCTGTGTTAAGTTATGAGGTAACGACAACAGACTTTCCTCACACCCAAATTACTATGTAAAATCTTGTTTATTGCAGTCATTCCAATACCCAAGGTGCTCCTCATAATCCTATACATGACTCGAATGTCGTTCTTGAATCATTCTTCCTACATCGTTTACATTTGCTTCAGTAACGGCTGAGATTGGTCTTTCTTCGCGAATCACTAAGTAGAAGCCTTTGAAATTTAAATTCATTGTACCCGTTGCAAGCACTCCTCTGAGAAGGTGCTTGATCACCAAATGCAGCACGAAGTCTTAAAACACTTTGTTTTGGAGTTAAAGAGCTTTTAAAATCATAGTAAATCATGACTCTAAAATTTTCTTTCGTTAAATGCATTTTTACTGCAGACCTCTCGGTTTAAAATTAGCTTGCAAAATAGCTATTGCAGTTATCAAAACTAAATTCTAACTGTCAAAATAGAAAACAATAAACATTTGTTTCATAGCATGTTTGATTCCTTTCATTCAATAGAAATATTAGTTTGCAGAAATAATCGGTGCTGCCCTCGTATTAGGGATTATCTCTGTAAATTTGACTGCGAGCATTACACCTTCTTGTTTTGTAAATTTAGTAAATAACTTACTTAATAATGTCATTTTGATTGAATCGATCGTGATAACTAGGGATCAGCAGTCAGGAGTACATTCCAGGAAAGGACTTAAATAAATTTGTAACGGGCCGATCCACTGTTTATTTTTATTAGTTACTTGAGTTCTTTTGCATAAAAGTTTTCTACTCCCACATTCTAATTGATTTATTAGACATTTACTATCTGTACTCTAATGAGATTCATTACCATACAGCAATACCTTGTCGCAATATTATTCTACTATTGCATCTATTTATTGATTTAGAATATGGCTAACATGGATTAAAAATATACATCTAAAAGTTAGATTTTAAAATCGAGGCCATTGATCCAGTCCAACGCAGAGTTAGTCGCTTGAAAGAAGTCACTCATCTTACGTCCATATGCTGTAAGGGGGCACTCAGCTGTAATATGGTGAATAGTCTGGCGAGGTTCTCTGCATTCGCAAGTTGGTGTCTCAGTCAGTCCCCATTTATAGAATGACTCACGACAAATTCCGTGGGACGTTCTTATTCTATTGAGAGTCTTTCACTCGTGGCGAGGCAGTTCCATTCCTGGTAAGGGCACGGTAGGATCAATGATATGGGCCGCTTGGGCGGGTTTCAAAGCTTCCCCCTCTCTATCTATTATTTGAGTTGAAATCTTCTCCTATAAGTTGTTCTGCAGCAGTACTTGAGGAGACCTAGACTGCAGTCTCGACAAGCAGGCATCAGGAAAATCACTGTGTTCTGAAAAGTGCGGATTCGATATTATTTTATTATATTCTCTTACCAAGCTTTCCTGTCTCCGAATGATGGGAGTTGCAATATGGCTTAGAACCGAGAGCCAAAGGAGAGGGGCACTTTTTAAACAACCGCTAATTATTCTCATGGTCTCGTGGAGTTTGATGTCGATCTTCTTTGCGTGGCAGCTGTTTAGCCAGACTGGGGCACAGTATTCAGCTACTGAGTCAACAAGTTTAAGAGCTGACGTTCTAAGGGTGGATTTGTTCGCACCCCAAGCAGTACCATAGAGTTTGTGTATTATGTTATTTCTAGTGTTTATTTTAGCTGCCGTGTTCTCTAGATGTTTTTTTATATGTGAGTGTTCGTGTCCATTGTTACTCCCAGGTATTTTGGGTAAGGATTACAACGTAGCAAGTTGTTATCGAAGTACGCCTGGGACTCTAGACGTTCTTGTTTATTATCGAGCTGAAAGCACGACACTTCTGTTTTAGTCATATTCGGGATTAGTCTTTAGTCGGCGAAGTATTTTCCCAGCACGGACAGGTCCCCTGAAAGTCCCCTGAGTTCCCTCTATGTTTAGCTCTAGCCTGCATATCCAAACTTTTTTGTACATAGTGTGTGGAATGTCAGAAATTTACTGAGTAAACAGGGCAGGTGCAAGTACCGATGCTTGAGTCAGTCTATTATTAAGATGTATCATTTTACTTTTACTCTCTCCTGTTATTATTTGGAAGGGCCTATCGCAAAGCATGTTGTCTAATAAAGATGCTATTCGGCTGCATGGTACTACGTTGAGAAATTTGTACAGAAGACCTTCTCTCAGAGCGTATCATATGCCGCAGTCAGGTTAACATACACCGCAGTTGTCTTCAGCCGTTTATGAAACCCTGCCTCAATGGGGTTGTTAAGCTGAGCACCTGGTCAGCACAACTGCGATTGGGTCTGAAGCCAGCCTGTTCAACGAGAGCATGCTAATATCAATGGGCTAAGTGGGTTTAATAGCAATCTTTCCAGAAGCTTATAACATGAGCTTAATAAAGCTATCGGACGAAAGCTTTCAGGAAGGTTCTTGGGTTTGTTCGGTTTCAAGACTGCAATTATTTTGGATTTCTTGAGCTCTGTTGGAATATCTCCTGTCAATAGGATGTCTGAGTAGAATTTATTCATCCACATCCTTGCGTGTTTTCCACAATTCTTGAGGAATTCGGAATAGATTACGCCAAATTCAGGTGCTTTGCCAGATTTAGTGCCATTCAGTGCTTTATCTACCTCCTCCACTGTGAATGGCCTGGAGTATTCAGGATGGGCTGTTGTTGTTGTTCTTGGCAGGTACTTGTTTCTTTACACGTATTTTTATTCGCGTCAAAAATCAGTAGCGGTCAAATGTTCGGTGGTCGGTTTTGCCCTTCAGATGGCATGAGGTTATCTGATGTCTTCGGATAGGACAAAACTTGCTACATGACCGCAAGTGTACCTACAGTCCGTTTGTCTTCGTAAACCTATCATTGACAAAGTGGTTACACAGAAACCCATGCGTCTGGTAGTTGAAGAAAACGCTGGTAAATACGTACTGTGTGTCCATGCATATACAGACACAAATTTGTTTTTATACAGATTTGTATTATTTTGTATCAAAGCTTGATGTGAATTGTCGCATCGACATGCAATTTGTTTTTGCTATTAGTGAAATAAGTTTAAATCTAGTTAAGTAAATCACTGTTTTCTATAGACAAAACGATTGGTTTATATACGATCTAATCACATATACTTACATAAAGCATGCCGTTCCATATTTCAAAATATTGCTTTAAGTAATTGATAATGACTGCTAGTTATTGGTGTACTCATGGGTGTCAAAAGTATTTAATGTAAATATTTTTGTCAAAAAAATGCGCTTATAAATTATAAAGGAAATTAAGGTGGTTGACTCAGTGGAACACCGTCACATATTAATTAATTTAGCATTCTACTGTTATTACGGAGTTAATAAAAGGTTTTATATAATTATTTCAGCCTTTACTTGATGAAATTCCATTATAACTATTATCAGGATAAAATAAAACAATGGATATCATTATTAAATATACATGATTTAAACCTAAATTAAGCGTAAAAAACTCATATGTACTAATAAACAAAATCAAAGACTTTACTTTAACGTCTAATACAAAACTCATTTACTTTGACGTTCAAAATTTATTCCCTAGTATCCCTCCAGAAAAAACGGTTATTTTAGTAAAAGATCTTCTCCATAAAAATAACGTAAATCCAATAATTATTAATGAAATTCTTGATTTACTAAACATATGCATAGAACAAAATTACTTTCAATTTAATGAAAACATATACACTTGCAAAGAAGGTTTAATCATGGGTAATCCCCTAAGTCCGTTATTAGCTGAGATTTTTATGGATCATCTTGAAAATTCTATTTCAAAAAATCCTCTTTTTCAAAATGTATTATTTTGGTACAGATACGTAGATGATATATTACTAGGTTTCATAGGAACAAAGAGACAATTAAATTTATTATTTGATTATATTAATACATTGCATCACAATATTAAGTTTACAATGGAACAGGAAACAAATAATAGTATTAACTTTCTCGATTTAACGATTACTAGAATTAACAACAAATGTAACTTTACAATTTACCACAAACCGTCAACTACAGACATAACTATTCATAACACTTCTTGCCATCCGATACAACACAAATTAGTGGCTTATCACAGTCTTATACATAGATTAATCAATATTGTTGAACCAAACAAATTTTGAGAAAGAGTTAAATTTAATTAAACAAATAGCTATCAACAATGGATATAAAAGTAATATAATAGATAACATTTTAAATAAAAAACTCCTTACAAAAGCCATATCACAAGTTTACCCAATATTAAATAATAACACCCAAAAATTTAAAATGATCACGTTTATAGGCTCTTCAAACACAAAAATTTGTAAATATTTAAGAAAGTTTGACATTAATACAGCGTATAGAACTAACAAGAATTTATCCAAATTTATAAAAAACAATAAAGATTTAACAAACAACAATAAAAAGTCAGGAGTCTATGAGTTAACCTGCGGGTAGTTGCCCTATGACGTATATCGGACAGACAGGTAGATCGTTTGAAATACGCATCAAAGAGCGTTTTTCTTCATTTAGAAATAATAAAAGTGACTCTTCATATGCGTCTCATATTAATTCAACGAACCACAATTTTAACAGAGAATTTAAAATATTACACGTAGAAAATAAGGGCAAAAAACTTAATTTATTAGAATCACTTGAAATTAATAAATTAAAGAAAACCGACAAGATCTTAAATGATCAATTAGAAACAAATAATTCGCCCTTACTTAATTTATTTATTTGATACTCAGACAGTCACATATTGTATTTTTCCATAGAATTTCTTTACCTCCCTGTAATATAATGTAAACCCCTAGTTTTATTATTTAAGAATAGTATTGTATAAACCGAAGTGAAAGTTTTGTGAATAGACATTTTAGTAATAAAAAGTACCCATTCCTTCAAATATTTAAAATAAAACATGTGTTTGTTACCGTATACTTGTGTTAAAAAATTTGTAAATAAGTTAGTTATATGTCTGATGAAGCTCAGGTTGGAGCGAAACGATCATTGCAGTGTCAATTAAAAAGTGAAATTCATTAAAATTTGTTTTATTTTATCCTGATAATAGTTAAAGGTTTTATATGTTTAAAAAAATAGGTTCACAAATGCAAGTACTAACTGGATATCAAGATATTATTTGATGCAATTTTCTTATAATTAACCAAAATAAAATTACAATCTTTATAAACAAAAAACTTTATTGAGTTAATACATTACTTTAATTCAATTTTTTTAAAATTTTTTCAATGTTTTGCTCTCACTATAATGTAAAACACTTGTAAATAGCCAAATAAAGTTTATATATACGCACATAAAACACTATGAAATTAGAAAACAACACAACGAATACTACAAACATCAATCTAGACCGGTAATTTGACAGCTAGTCAACTATACAGGAAACGTATGGCACGCTCGATGACGCGCAATACGGTGATCGCCATTAGTTACGAGGTAACCTTACGTACGATATTTACTAACCTTGGGTACCACACCTAAATTTAAAGACAAAAAAGTTTTATGTAAATAATTCCATATAAATAATTAAAAACCAGATATCTATCTCATTGGATAGGCTACATAAAGCTTTTTGTTTTATGACGATTTTTGTTTTATTATAAACATAATAATTATACTTTTAAAAGAAGTTTATCGCTTAATCTATTTAATTTTAATAATATTGTAATGCTTGTCTTTTCGGGTTCTTAAATAAAACTACTGGTAACTTATACACACACTATATTAATATTAAAAACGAATAACAATTTAAAAACTAATTACTAACAATAAGCACATTTATGTATTTATATCTATAAAAGTTCACTCGGCGATAATTTGGTTTTATTAATTAATTCAAATCCCTTCCTCCTGATATGTATATTAACGGTGAAAACTACTGGTATATTCGATAATCGTCCAGACTTTTCATGTGTTACGCATTTACATTTTCTGGACGGTTCTCAACGTATAAGATTTTCGGTGAATTATCACATTGCCCTCTCCTTAAAAATGAAGTTTCGTCCCGAAACATGTCATATTTTGATCCCCTCAAACGATGGCGAAATCGACAGGTTGTTTGTTACATTGCGACGTCATATTGAAATATCAGCCCACGGTGTTATCTTGCCTGGATGCAAAGGAATATTCAAGCCGGTAACTACATACCAGAATTTCCATACCAGTATGTTGGAATATTACTTCTAACATGCTCCTTACAATTCTCCAGTCTCTTCCATACTCTTCCATAAAGTCTTAAGTTAGTTCGAATCGATCGAGTCGGGACACGACTACGTCATGTGTCCGGACTCCTGATCATGATTGCCCCCTTCACCCCCCCCCCGCTTACTCTCCCCGCCGCTGTTGCCGCTGTGGATAAAAACCAAAGGTTTTAGATAACTTACCTTTCTCTCGCTTCGAATTCAAATTAGTTTGAAAAGTTACCAACAGCATCAACAGCGTTTATTTAGTTTATAAGTGTATGTTATTCTATAAATAGTTAAATGTCATTACGTTTTCCTTGGCATAAGTATTTAGGTCCGGGTAATAAATTAACAGAAGGTGCAGCAATAGACTTTGACGACTATCTTGCGTATTTACATGATCTTGAATATGAGAAAAATAATATACACGGTAGTGATAAACATTTTGCAAATGATTTTTTAACGGATTTTTTAAATAATAATAATCCACATTCTTTATTCGGATTTCTTGGTTTAAGTGGCAAATATTTATTTGAAGAAAAGTTTGGGCAAGTGTATCCAATGCCCCCAAAAAAAAATAGATACGGGAAAACAACAGGAGAATTACATGAAGGACAACGTTTATATGCAGATAGACAACGACAACTAGGCAGAGATTATCAATTAGCAAGACAAAGGGGATTTACTGGCAACTGGCACGATTGGTTACGTTCACAAGGAAATAGAACTACAGGTGTTCCTCCTATTGAGGCTGTTATTCCTAGCAGAACTCCAAATCAAGTAGGACGACCACCTAGAGCTGGCACATCTCATGACGATTTCGAAGGAGAAAATCCAGTATTAGAAGAACCTTCCGATATAATTCAAGATATAGGAAATATATTTGACGAAAGCATGCATATGGAAGAAGATGTTACTGATCCAACAGCAGATCCTCATAGTAGTAGTGGTGGTGGGGGTGTTGCTAATGCTATCGGTAATATTGAAACTGCTACAAAATATTTAAATATTCCAAGGTCAGTAGGAATGAAGGATGTTACTTTAACTTTCAGAAAGTCAAGAATTTTTTATACATATGGTTATGCTTTTCAACAAATAACAACAAAAAAAACAAATAATACAGTTGATTTAGGAGATTTATTAGAATTATGTACACCTTTTAGTACATTGCCAGCAGATATGTTAGGTTAAGTTAAGTCGAAAGTTAGTTCCTGATATTGGCTATCCAATAGGCTCAAGTCAGCGGCTTCGTCATTATTGTCTCCAGCGCATGGGGCTAATCGATTAAAATGTACGACTCTTGGTTTAGTATGAGGTGTTCGCCATATGCGGTATATTATATCGTTAATCCGTTTCAAAACCTCGTATGGCCCCTCCCAATTCTTTTGAAGTTTTGGAGATTAGGCCCCGTCGGCGTTGTGGATTATATAACCAAACCCGATCGCCTTCATGGTAACCACCCTTCTCGGCGTAGCTCTCCTTCATTCTGTCACTAGCATCTTGGATATTATGTCATACTTGATCATGGATATTATCTAGTCTTCGTCTGAGAGTGCTGACATAATCTTCTCCAGCAAGATCTTCATCAGGCTTGCTCCCAAACTTTAAATCGCAGTACAATCGCAGTTCCCTCCCGAATATCACGTGCGCTGGTGATTGACCAGTTGTCTCTTGAACAGATGCCCGATACGACATTAGGAATAATGGTAAATGTTCGTCCCAATCTCTCTGGTGTTCGGAGACCACTTTGGATAAGTGTCTGATCATGGTCTTGTTCATTCGCTCTACCATCCCATCTGATCGTGGATGCAAGGGAGTTCTCGTTAGTTCTCGTGTTTCGTATGCCCAAAAGTTCACACATCTTCGAATAGATTGGACTCGAAATTTCGTCCTTGATCGGAATGAAGTTCCAGGAGTACACCGAAACGGCTCCTTCACAATCACGTCTGCTACAGTTCCAGCCTCTTGATTTGGTAGAGCATATGCTTCAACACATTTGGTAAAATAGTCCATTACCACTATTATGTATTTATTTCCTTTGTCGGTTTCTGGAAAAGGGCCGACGCTATCTATGGCGATTCTTTCAAATGGGCTTCCCACATTGTATTGGCGCATGGCGCATGGGTACACATCGACGCCTCTGGGGACCATTACTTCCGGCGCAATTGGCACACTTTTGGCACCACTCTTTCACATCTCGTGAACAATTCACCCAGTAAAATTTCTGGCGCACCTTCTCCAGGGTTTTATGGACGCCAAAATGTCCCCCAGAAGCACCATTATGGAGTTCTCGCAATACCTCTGATATTCTTTTCTTGGGAACAACCATTTGCATTTTCCGCTCGCTTCCATCGTGATTTTCAACCTCACGTCTTAGGAAATCGTCTTCCATGGTTAAGAAATCCCATTGTGCCCAGTATAACTTCAATTCTCGTGAATGAGGAGCAATTTCTTGCCAGGTCGGTCTTTGCACATTTCTCTTCTAAGCCCTGAAGACTGCAAGATCCGGATCAGCTTCTTGAGCGCAAATTGTCGAGTTGCCATTGGCTATCAACCACGGTGGTTCGAGGAGCGTTGGCCGATTTGTCTTCGATTCGGTTGCAATGTCGACAGTCTTCTGGACAAGGCCTTCTGGAAACAGCATCTACATTTCGATGTTTGAAGCTTGCTTTGTGTTCAATGTCGAAGTCATACTCCTGTAGCCTCTCAATCCATCTAGCTACTTGCTCGGGATTCTTAAATTGCAAGAGCCACTTCAAAACGGCATGATCGGTACGGATCAGAAACTTCTGCCCGTATAGACACTTGCAAAATGCTCAATGGTTTTAACTACTGCCAGCAGTTCTCGCCTGGTTACGCAGTAGTTCCTCTCTGGTTTGGACAGGGTCTTGCTGAAGTATCCAATGACCATTTCTTGTCCATCTTGAATTTGAGAGAGCACGCCACCAATCCCGACGTTACTGGCATCTGTATCCAGAACAAACCCCCCAGATGGCAGTGGATAGTTTAAAACAGGTGCACTTATCAGAGTTCCTTTTAACAACTCAAAAAACGCTTGGTATTCGTTATTCCAAATGAATTCTCGATTTTCTGTTAGGCGGGTAAGTGGTTTCGCAATGTTAGAGAATCCAGGAACATAGCGTCGATAATACATGCACAATCGCTAAATGGATCTGAAGCAACTCCTCTTCCGGAAACCACATGTCCAACGTAAGAAGAAGTGACACTTCTTCGTATTTAATCTCAAGTTAGCATCTCTCAACCTCTGGAATACCACCCGCAAATATCCCATGTGATCTTCAAAGATCTTTCCTACCACTATCACATCATCAAGATATACCAGGCAGGTATTCCAAGACAGCCCCCTCAGTACAGCATCCATGAGTCGCTCAAAAGTAGCTGGAGCGTTAAATAGTCCAAATGGCATGACTGTAAACTGCCAGAGTCCTGTGCCTAAACTGAAGGCAGTCTTCTCTTTGTCATTGGGGTCCATTCCCATTTGCCAATAGCTGCTCTTTAGGTCGAGAGTGGAGAACCATTTCCCTCCTGCCAGGGTGTCTAGTGTATCGTCTATTCTTGAGAGAGGATAACTGTCCTTCTTGGTTACACTATTCTGACGATGATAGTCCACGAAAAATCCGGTAGATCCATCCTTCTTTCTTACAAAAACCTCTAGTGAAGCCTATGGACTATTCGAAGGTTCAATTACTCCTTGGCCTTCCATATCCTGTATAATCTTCTTGGCTTCCTTACGTTTTGCCAGTGGTAACCTTATTGGTCCTTGTCGTATTGGACGTGCATCGCCGGTATTTATTTTGCGCATCACAATATTGGTTCTTCCTTTCGTACCACTTTCAGTTTTAAAGACGTCTTCATAATGTTTGATTAGATCCTTAACTTGGCTTTGTTCTTTCTTGCTAAATCCTTCACAGGCGGATTCGATTATCTTGGACAATTTCTCAGAAACCTGCACGAATCCATTCTTCTTCGCCTCTACACGATGAACGACGGCCGACACTGGTGAACAACACCCCAGAATAGTACCCTTCTTCAATGAAACAGGGTAATAGTTCACATTCATCATCCTTATCGGTACAGTCTTCTGAGTCTTAACCAGCATTTTGGCAATTACTATTCCTCGGTCCACCTCGTCATCATCAGCCTTTGGTTCCAACATTATAACATTTCCTTCCAGATAATCACCTTCCATGCACGCCGTTAAAAATATCTCACTCCTTGCATGCAGAACAACATTCTCTGCTGTAATTACTTGTACATGTCCACAATCTCTCCCTTGAAGAAACAGATCTTCATTATTTATTTTTAAAGTGCCTTCTTTCATCTTTAACTGGAAGCCATAGGTGCTCATGATGTCTAATCCCAAGATTATTTCTTCTTCTATGTCGGCTACGAGAACACGATGTCGGATTGATGTTGGTCCTATGATAAAGTTGACATCTACTTCACCTGCCACAGAAGCTGCTTTTCCAGTAGCTGTCCTAAATCTCCATTTGCTAGAAAGTAATTTTTTATTCCTGGAAATCAAATCGGGTCGCACGATCGTTTTCGTCGATCCAGTAGCATAGATCCTTCCTTCCATAATAGCGTCCACACAGGCCGTTGGTTTGATGTTGCAAGAATGCAACTTGGCCGAGCGTCGTTGGGGCTTCCTGATGCTGGACCGATGATTGCCCCCGCTTATCGACCTGCTTTAGTTTTCCTGCTGCTTCCGCAGATGCTTCTTTGGCCTCCTTCTCACATTTACTTCGAATGTGACCAATCTCTCCACAATTCCAGCATCGCAATAGTCTCTTGTTTGGTTTGATTTGATTTAGGACTCGACTAACTACCTGCTCCATGAACTCTTCATTTACTTGTTTGTCAACAGTGCAGACACGAGCATGGTTTCGAGAGGCTTGTTTTGTAGTCTCAAACTCAAGCGCGTGCCAACCTTAATGATTGCTGCTTATTAATATCCCGTAGACCATCTATGAACGTCTGGGCAGCTAGGTGCTCCATGAAATTATCTGGTGCCATCGGATATGCCAGTCGTACCAGACGAGCAACATCTGCCTAAAATTCTTGAAGATTCTCGCCTTTCTTCTGTGATCGATTTTTAAGTTGGGTATGGTATACTTGCTCCAAATGTGCATGGCCATATCTCATCTTCAACCGCTTAATGAGTTGAGAATAATCTTTACGTTCCTCAGGAGGCAATGTCTGCAAAATATCACTAACATCACCCCTCAATGCTATAATTAAAGCAGTAGCCTCCTCAACAGAAGACCATGCGTTTGCTCCTGCGGCTGCTTCGAATTTCGTCAGGTAAGTTGTCCATGACATCTTTCCATCAAAGGTTGGTGACTTGATTCTGGTCTTCGAGATAGTCACAGGTTCTTCTTTTATTTCGATGGGCCGCGGTATAGCTTCTTTGTTGACCTGCTTGGGATCAGAATGACTCATGGTAACAGGTAATTTCATCTGAATCATTATTGCCCCTAAAAGTCTATAATGTTCTCCAATTTTCTCCTCTACAACTATGAAAACCTCTTCCTTTAACGCTTCTGATTTTTCTGCTAGTCGCTGTTCTAGAACTTTCTCAACTTGTTCCAGACTTTTTTCGAAGCTTTTAGAATTTTCTAGTAATTTCTTTTCCAGATTTTCCTCGAGCATTCTAGCTCTAGGCTTCTTTGTTCCATCTGGGCTTGCGAATTTATTAGACGCTGTTCCAAGGTTTTCACACAGTTCAGATTCTTTTGCTCAATTTGAGTTTGTTAATCTATTAGACGGTGATCCAAGGTTTGCGAATTATTTATCAGCCGTTGTTCCATTTTCATCAACAGCGAATTCACGTCAGCATCTCCACCTGGAACTTGAAAGACATAATTCTCTGGACAATCGCCTTCTTTGATCAACACATATTGAAGCCGTTGCTGGAGAATTGCGTTTTTGACGATTGTATCCTCATCTCTCTCCTCTAATTCTTGTTTTAAATCAGTCACTTTTCATTCCGTGAGTTTCACTCCATTCGCCATCACGATATTTAAAGTAAACGTCTTTTCGCACTGTATATTTATTTAAACGAATACTTAATTAACACTTCATTGTCTACTTAGTCCGTTATTTATTAATTAAATTCACCTTCCACATCTGACATCACTGTAATGTTTGCCTTTTCAGGTTCCTAAATAAAACTGCGGTAACTTAGACACACACTATATTAATAATAAAAACGAATAACAATTTCAATACTAATTACTAACAATAAGCACATTTATGTATTTATATTTATTTAAGTTCACTCGGCGATGATTTGGTATGGAATGAATTCAAATCCCTTCCTACTGCTATTTATATAAATGGTGAAAACTACTATTCGATAATCGTCTAGACTTTTCATGTGTTACGCATTTACATTTTCTGGACGTTTCTCGAAGTATGAGATTATCGGTGACTCAACACAATATTTTAATTAACGCGGCATAGGTTTGTCAACATATTCGACGTAAAGTCTATTATTGATACCAACAAAACAAACAAAAATTTATGAATAGGAACTTATTGGATTGACTCGGTCTTCATAAAAATCCATAGTAATAACTACTAAATAACAACACCGTTATATTTTTACTGTTTAATGTATATAACACTTCACAATTGTTCCGGTCACTATGGTGGCTTCAATAGAAATGTATACAATATACGGGTAGATATATAAATATTCCACTTACAAAAATAAACTTTAAAAAATAACTTAACACAATTAAACAAATTGCAATAAATGATAACTATAAACCCAGAAATTAAGCACGTATTAAGCATTTGTTACAAATGAAGCATACATGCATTACACACATCTGTATCTGTATATATGGACATACACCTCGTATTTACCAAGGTTTACTTCAGCCAAAGACAAGTGTTTCTGTCTCAATAGACTTCGTCAGATTGGTTAGTGAACTAAAGTTTGATGGATCGGCCTCATACGTCTAGGTAGGTATATACTGAGTTAGCAAGCCATAAAACATTTTATATTTTCCAAAAACTAAGTGAAACCTCACAGCAATATGTATGTATATATTTTCAAATTTATTTCGAAAGATAAATAGGTAAAATAAGTCGAAAAATATGCTATTATCTTGTATTATATTGGTGTAAAATTAAAAATAGAAATATCTGCAACTAGCAGAAAACATAAATTTAAATAAAGAAGAATTAATTACCAAGAATTAGTAAGATTTATTGTTTTGATAACTAATCGTATACTCGTACAAACAATTTATATTCTTTATCTTCAAAATCCATTATTTTTATTGTAATACATTACATACCCATATTTTAATAAATATGTAACAGTGATATAAATGATTGAAACTTTTGTTATTAAGATAACAACAATTCTACAAATTTATGTTGATTCCAATATAAATTTGTCAAAAATTTGACAAAGGAAAAGTTATATATACTTATAAAATATATAATGACTCAAAAAGATAAAGATAAAGAGTTGACAAATTAAATATTTGCTGTCACTCGGTATATTATGTAAATGCCACTTCCTCAAAAGTGCATACAAGTATATTATATGTAAATAGTTATAAACGTTAGTCTATTCATAAGAAACGTACACTATCAAATCCTTCAAACATTACCAATCATTTTAATTTTCTCTTTTCATTTTGTTTTACGTAGATATCGTGGATGATACGATGCATATTATTCAATATACATACATAATTCATTAGAAATTCTCACCATATTCGGCTGATGTAATATATTAAGGTTACCCATAATCTATAGGTGTATGCATGTAATTTTAACACCTACATATCAGGAATCCATATGTTTGTAATAATAGATATGGTGATATGGAATAGAATTACAAGGCGACTCGATTTGCTTATTTGCTCCATTTCCCCTGCGGCATCTTTCTAGACATTTTATATGTATCTTTGCGATAAAAAAGTGGACACGGATTTTTTTCAATCAAATATTGCACAATATCCGCTTTATGTGAAATATACCATATATTGCATAATACTTCATAACCTGTTTTATAATATCTCTTCTTTAGAAATGAAAAGAAAGAAGAGAGAACATTTTTTTTTTCAAATAACAATACGAATCAGGATCTTATCTTTTTCTTGAAATACAGTGTTTGCGAACAAGTTCAAGTTATACGTAATTTTTTTTATTTAAAAATCTATTACTGAGGCAAATTTCTCTTAATACGAGATATGTTTAGGTATTATATTTATCATGTTCATATTTACGTACTGCACATTGTACATAAATCCCGTTTGTATAAATGTAATCAACTTCGCCACGCCATTTTCGGAATATTAAAAAAAATACAGTTTCTTTTGAGAAATATTAGCAGAATTTATTTAAAAAGTTTTTTTTTCCTAAATTTTCTGCATTACAGAGAGATTTTTTAATTAATACTATTGTAATGTTTGTCTTTCCTGGTCCTTATATAAAACAAACGGTAACTTATAGACACACTATATTAACAATAAAAACAGCATACACTAAATAACAACTTAAAAACTAATAATAAGAACATTTATTTTCACAATAAGTATTTATTTATCACACGACGACGTTGATTCGTTAAATGAATTAAATCTCCCTTTAGTGCTATTTATATTCAAGGGAAAGCTCTCGCATGTTAGATTTTCTCGATTCATCTGCATGGACATTTTTCTGGACGGTTCTAGGCCGTGTGACACCTGACGTTCGTCGGATGACTCATCACACTATATATGTATGTATATATAGGCCCGGTAATAATATGGATTAATGCCGTCATTAATTTAAATACATTTTCTTTAAATAAAAATTCTTTAAATTATAATTAGCCGTGTTTTGGTCGAGTTTTTATCGCGTTATTATTTACGGTGTCGTTGCTATGGCAACCAACTTTTGTTTTTTAAACATTAACGTATGTTTTTTATATTATTTTCTGAATCAGTATATTTTTGTAAATTTATATCTCTACTTCTGAAAGACTTTGTATATATGTTTCCTTTGTTACTTCAAAGAGACAAAACTATCACTTTTGCATGTTAGACTGTTGTGGTATAATTTGTATAAAAATTTACTGCAACTGATGCAATATTTTGTGCACATTTCAGTCTGAGGAAACAGGAATTCATGCTTACTTTCACGGAAATAAGTAGGTTACTCT
Source organism: Melolontha melolontha (assembly GCA_935421215.2). Taxonomy (NCBI): domain Eukaryota; kingdom Metazoa; phylum Arthropoda; class Insecta; order Coleoptera; family Scarabaeidae; genus Melolontha; species Melolontha melolontha. The sequence goes on along the minus strand of OW285241.1, from coordinate 62,424,083 downwards.
TCAGCAATTTCGTTTAATTTTAAATCAAGTGTATAGTAATTTGTAAACGTTTAAAAATAAGTACATACAGTACATTGTTAATTAATGAAACTTTAATAGAAATTGCGTGCCAAAGGTATTTTTAATCCCACATTTCATTTCTTCGAAAAAAAGTATATAAAACGAGTCAATAATTGTACGCGAATTCCACTCTGATATTTTATTCCCACCCATTATTTGATAAAAGAAATTTGCCTTTTGCATACATCAGATATGTATCAAAACGACAGATAGTGAATGTATTTTATAATACAAAAAATACGTTTTCTTGTTTGTCATGCCAACTGTTTAACAAAATATCGTTATCATTTTTCAGGTGCCATGGAGTTTATGTGTAGACTATAATGACAAACTTTCGCCAATGATAATTGATAGAGTTCTAGATTAAGAATGTTTAACTACTTCTTATTCAATTGTTTTTCTACTTTAGATATAAGGTGTTTTTCTTAATGTTAATAGTAATAATAATGAATAATAATAATAATAATACCCTTATTGTCTCACAGCTATTAAACACTACATTTACATAACAATATCAAATACATTTTAAACAAAATAAACAAAAATTGTGCAGTGCAAAAAAAAAATTACAAGATTGTCTTCTGTTCGGGTTCGATTAATAAAACACACGGTAATTTGAATAACTATATTAATACAAGAACAAGTTACATTTAACAATAACTAATTATAATAACAGTATTTATATTTATGCACATTTAAGTCTACGATATTAACTTCACGATGATTACTGCTTGAATGAGTCATCCATTCCTTGACTGCTTATACCGGGTTCTTCTTTTATCATTACACATAGGTATAATGCACTGATTTTTATTCATTTAGCTTTACACATAGGGATAAATGTATGGTGGCATAGTAGGCAACCAGCTATACGCCAGTGACGTAATTCCAAATGTCAAATATTTCTGTTTTCCATTCATACTTAAATCTTAAATTAATACATTTTATTGAAAATCCTGAAAATAAAGAACAAATGCCTGTAATCGAAACAGACATTAATCCCATCACAAGTCACTTTCATTATTTGTATTTTTGGAAGAAAAAATAAGAGAAAGTAAAATGAATTACAGCCGATGTAATAAAAACTAAAAGGCAATACCTTGAAAGACCAAATTCAAATCAGGACGTAGATCCTGTTTCATTTTGGAAGGTAAGTTTTAAAAAAAGGGTAATTGCATTTTTTATTTGGATTTTCTTTTATGTAACAGGAATGGAGCTGAAACCCTTTAAACAATGTGCTAGGAAATACTTCTGTATTCCAGCAAGTTCAGCAGAATGTGAAAGAGTGTTTAGTACAGCTAATAATAGAACAAAGGTATGCAAGAATAAAACCGAAAAATGTTAATGTGATAATGTTCCTAAATAAACATTTTAGTAACCTAAGTATTTATTTTATTAAAATTACACCCAATCTTTTCCTATTAGCTAAAGAAATAACTCAATGGGTTTCATCTTACTATGCTTTCTAACTATTAAAGATATGCATGTTTAAACATTCAAAGGGAAATTATTTAGATTGCCATACAGAAGGTACATGAAAGTCTTTAAATCTATTACGGAACTGTTTGCTAAAAATTATTTTATTTAAAATTTCGTTTTCATTTAACAAATTAAACATTATATCACAAAAATCAGTTCATTTTACTTTATCTTTCTCGAAAATCTCTTGGTGGTTTAATATCTTATATGTCTTTTATTTTAATTCTTTCAGCGTTTTGAACACCGAACTGTACGATACTCCAAAAAAATGGCATGGCTACATCTAAAAGCGATCTAAGAGATCGTTCTCCTGCATAACACAAGATATTCAGCTTCATGTGTTCTGTTAACACGTGATTGGTTTTATTTTATTTTTTGTGGAAATTTAGACAACAACCATCTTCTTTAAATCTGTTAAAAATATTTAAAATTGTCTTCGTACAAAGTATTCGCCTGTTGTGATACTTAACTGTTTTAAATAAATTATGTATTTTTCAATAAAATGTATTTAATTTAAGATTTAAGTGGGAGTGAAAAACAGAAATATTTGACAATTGGAATTATGACACTAGTGTATAACTGGTTGCCTACTATGCCACCACACATTTATCCCTATGTGCAAAGCTAAATGAATAAAAATTAATGCATTATACCTATGTGTAATGATAAAAGGAAAATCCGGTATACTCCTCGGGTAGTTCTGGAACGTTCGCTTTCTAGAGGAACCGGCTGTCTCACGACGTGCACAGTCGATGGCATAATCGCTTAGGCCACCGGGTGACGTTGCGTCGCATAACGCACATCACAAATTATTATGATGCACCTCAAGAAGTTGAATAATTATATACAAGTATCGATCTAGTTAAAATGTATCATCCTTATAATAGGAAACAAAGAAGTACAACTATTCCATTGCCTTACTTTGGAATATTGGCAGTGCCTCAATTAAATCCTTCAACGGATACAACTCAATTTCAAAATACTTGTAGCTATTGATCTGTTAAATCAGAATTTATATTAACTATCTATTAATACAGAAGCTTATATTCTCAAGGATATTCCATTGATGGTCTCCAGATGAAGCAGTTTTCAAAATAGATTCGGCAGTAGAAGCAACTTTTATCCTATGAATTTTTAACTTTGTAACGTGTTGTTTCTACGCCCCTGCATTTTTAGTACGCTCAGTACTTTATTTTTGAATCACTCTATATATTGATAGAACTTCCGTAAGTTGATTATTGTTTTTTTTTCTAAATCTTATTTTCACCCTTCTTGAACATTCCTGAATATCTTTATTGTGACTCGATTAAGTCATGGGATTTAACTGTATGATGGATATAGGTATTTATCATTCTTTCTGTAAAGAGAACTATATCAACGAGTATATTTTTTTCTGCAATGTTATTTTTTTATTGCTCTACATATACGGTATATCTTGGTATTACATCATAGAATAAAAGAAATTCTTTTCTGAGATCATCCACAATTTTTTTTGTATTTAAAAACATCATTTCGGGGCAAAAACCTTGTTTTTATAAAAGATACCTTATGTCTTCCTGTCTATTTAGATCGCTTTTTGATCATCTGAAATGTTATATTAATTAATTGAAGGTTTTACCTTTGTAGCTAACTACCTCCACATTGTATTGTCATCGTACAAGGCTTTTACAGCTATTTATATATTATCTGTATTTCATTGTCATCATAACGAGGTTAAGCTGTGCCATTTTTGTTTATGTCACCTGACATCTTCATATAGATACGTACTTTTATCTGTGGAAGAGTGTTCTCTGAGGTTTAGTGTATAATAGATTTGTAATTTAGATCTCTTTTCTTCGAGTACCTCCTTTCAATTAACTTCTAATTAGTTTAAATTTTCTGGTTATTCTTCTAATTTTTCTTTTTCTCGTAATTACATTTTGAATATCTTAATTCTACCTATATTCAGGCTGGTTGTATTTAATTGGAAATAGTAAAGTGGATGTAATTATTATTTTTTTTCCATTTATCATATTTCTTATTTAATCTGATTTATTACTAATAATATTTTTGTGTATGTCGTTCATCTTTTTCTACGAATCTAGGGATTTTTATTCATTTTTAAATTACGGTCTTTTGTTCTTCTTGGTTCAACGGTCAACAAAGCAGCAGGTCTATGCTCGTCACGTTCGTGGACATAGTTCATTTTTACGACTGTATAAAAGTGCTGATGTACTGCGGTTTAGCCGGATTAAAGTCATATTAATTGTATTCGGCAACAAAAATTGGTTTGTTGTAATACCTGTATTGTCGTTTACGCTTTTAGCGGATATTTAAACTTGTCGACAATGTGCTCTCATTTTGTTCACTTTGAAGCAAGAACGTATTCCCTATTTTTGGTAAGTTTTTTCCTTTAGTGTCATCTTAATTAGCATTGCATATTTAGAATTGTTACAATATTGCGTTTTTTTTTCTTTATTCTATTGAAGGGGTCTTCGTAGGAGGTTAAACCTTCCATCGAATATTTCTTTTGTAAGGAGGGTGAAGCTTGCACTGCCATATATATACCCTACTGGTTTCTAGATAGATATTTCTACCGAGTGGAGTCGTAAACTGGACTTGATGAAATAAACATCTGACCTGGAATTGGCAGTTTGAAGACAAGTTTCGTTTATTTTATTACGTGATCAACAACCAAGGTAGGATTGCAACATTTTCGTTCTATTTAGAATTCAGACACACGAACTAAACTCTCTACGTGAATTTTTAGTGATCAGAATTTTATATAATTAACAATAGTGTCAAATGTCAAAGTTTACAATTATAATCTAAATCTATCGATAACCCCTGATTTTGCTGTACACAGGGTGATCGAATTTCATATATTGCCTAGGTCATGTCCAATTTTTTTTTTAAATTAATTGCTATCGTTATATATATATATATATAATAATTTCGTGACCTTGGTATGATATGGCAAATTCAATCAGTTGGCGATTTAAGGTCTGGCTTTACTTTAAAGTATATATATTTAAAACAACCCTACATGTTTCGGCAATGATGCCTTTATCAAGGATATAAAATATAAATGACAGTATACAAATGTCATATAATTGAGTTGCTATGGATAAAATTATTCAAAGATACATTCCAATAGAATAATAATAAATCATCCCTTAGTATTCCAAAAACAGATAGACAACAAAAACAGGGAAAAGCAAGACATGAGTTATTATTATGTATGCGCCCGTGGAGCGTCTTAAGATGCAAAGTTGTCGGCATTCGCCTTAAATGAGAAGGAAAACCACGAAAACCTACTCGGACAACCAGACAGGAATCAAAACTCGGAACAATCAGCATGATAAGCAAATGTATGTATGTATATATCTTCAGTTATTTAAATATCAATTACATTTAAATATCACATACATTTGCTACATTTGCAAGAGCGAAACGCGTCTGTACGTTCCGTTGATGGACGTTGCTTTTCAGTAATTTTTAATTATCCTAACAACCAGGAAGGTCGTGGTCGCGACGAGGTGTGTTATACATGCTAGTACAAACTTGGTTTGTCGGATTGTAGTTATTAACGCATCACATAAGGCGACATTTACATGTAAAAATGAGATTTAATATTCATTAATTCTCATTTGCAGTAAGTTCAGAATGTTAACTATATGTACACATAGTATAGAAGTGAAAAGCCATATCTGTCTTCGAGATACCGTACATTGATAAGCTCCAATAAGAGCGAAACGCGTCTGTACGTTCCGTTGATGGACGTGGCTTTTCAGTAATTTTTAATTATTCTAACAACCAGAAAGGTCGTAGTCGCGACGAGGTGAGTTATACATGCTAGTACAAACTTGGTTTGTCGGATTGTAGTTATTAACGCATCACATAAGGCGACATTTACATGTAAAAATGAGATTTAATATTCATTAATTCTCATTTGCAGTAAGTTCAGAATGTTAACTATATGTACACATAGTATAGAAGTGAAAAGCCATATCTGTCTTCGAGATACCGTACATTGATAAGCTCCAATAAGAGCGAAACGCGTCTGTACGTTCCGTTGATTGACGTGGCTTTTCAGTAATTTTTAATTATTCTAACAACCAGAAAGGTCGTAGTCGCGACGAGGTGAGTTATACATGCTAGTACAAACTTGGTTTGTCGGATTGTAGTTATTAACGCATCACATAAGGCGACATTTACATGTAAAAATGAGATTTAATATTCATTAATTCTCATTTGCAGTAAGTTCAGAATATTAAGTTTAATAATAATTATCGTGATGTTTTTTTCGCGCAAAAAATAGTGTTTAATGAGCACACGGCATTCCCTTTTTTCCATTTTTACGAAAATGCTCGCAGACGTCTGTTTCAAATTGCTGTCACAACAAAAATATTTGACAGATCAGTCTAAAAATTAGGATACGTTCTTTAAAAAGATGTTTCTCGACAACCATAATGTTAGATTTGAAGTGGCAGCGCCATTTTTCTAATTTTCAGGTGTTTCTTGACACACCCTCATACTATAAACACATGGTCTTGTTCAAATTTGCCGAAACATGTACTACATTATTTCTTATAAAATCAATAGTACAAGTTTTAATTGATACAAAAATTTATATTTTTAGGAAAAACTATTGTAGCAAATAGCTTAAAATCTTAAAATAATGGAGAAAATTTGAAACTAAGTACAAAACTGCATAAGATACACGTATTAATGTATATGGAAGAAAAAACGTGTTTACAAGTGTTATTAACTAATTATAACATTACAAATATTTATGATGTTACATTCCTTTTAAATTGTAGAAATTCTATTCATGTTACATTGTTAATAGGTCATTAATGAAAACGTATTCATATCTACTATTTTTTCATCGAATTATGTAAAAGAATAAGGCAACATGTTTCATAAATAAGTTTATGCTATAATTAGTTCTTAGTTCTCAATTAACTACGATTTACTTTTTTCCCATTCGAAAAAATTATGCGACCGGTTTTTATAAATTGTTGTCAATGAAAAGAAGTGCCAGCAGCATTGATATTTATTGAATGGAAGTATGTTTTAAAACCTTGGAATATTATAAATGAACAGAATCTCGTCTGACTCGTTCTAATATATGTGTAATATATTTTTAGAAAAATATACAGGCTGATCCAAATTAAGTGTTCACCATTGCTATCTTCGTTATTGTAGTAGCTACGTAGTCGGTTAAATTAGAAAAGTTGTATTGTGTTTTCCGCTGATTACGATAGTGAAAACAGAAAATTAATTGAACGTGTAGGTTCTCAGTTATTTTTAAAACTGTATATTTTCCTAATAGCACACCCAGTATAATATTATAACAATTGATGCAAAATCAATTGCTTAACAAAGTACCTATATGACTTTTTTCACAAAAGTTGAAAATAACCGAGGTAATTCAAAACAAAATGTAGTGAACTTTCATGAACAAATTGAATTTTCAAAATCATCGCCTCCTACGTCGACACATTTTTGGGCTCTTTTTAATTAAAACACTTTGTGTTGCATTAGAAACAACTGTCCCATCAATAGAATTAATAATATTGCGGATAGCGTCTTGGAGTTCATTTTCGGTGTTGTATCTCACTTTGTATGCGTCGTTTTTTACATATCCCCAAAAATAAAAGTCTAGTGGTGCTATGTCAGGCGAACGATGGGAAAAACTGGGCCATATATGGCTATCCACCTATCTCCAAAGAGTGTCTACAGAAGTGTTGGAGCGGCTCGATAATTATGGGCAGGTGCCCCATCCTGTTGGAAATAAACATTTAGCCAAGTCACTAAATCCACATACTCTAGAAATTCTTCTAGTAACGGTCTTAGAATGTCTATATATCGTTCTTCTGTTAAGGTAGCGTTATAAAAATATCGACCTACAATTGTGAATCCAATAAAACCACACCAAACATTAATACTAAAACATTTCTGTGGATTACGCTGTTAAACTAATAGAGGATTTTCTCTACTCCAATAATGATTATTCTTTCTATTCTACATACAGCTATTTGAAAAAAAAACACAGACAAAATTCTAATCTTCTACCGCCGTCACCGTCTGCTAACGTCTGAACTGGTTGAAATTTTACGGCGAAAATTTATGTTTCTTCAAAATTCCTTGAATATTTGTAAAAGAAAATTTCTTTAGATAACTTATCGAATTTCTAGGATGCACTTCAAAATACGTCAACACGGTAATTTCCGTTTCTTCTGAAATGATATTTGTCTTCTTTGTCCTTTTCTTGTCAAAAACATTTTCGTTACTTCGAAATTGTCGATAAAGTCTTAAAAAGTAATGCCGGTATGGCACTTGCCGCCCAGGAAATAATTCGCTGTATCGTTGAACCGCTCTTTCGCAATTTTTTTGACACTTCAAATATGATTCCAGCATGTCACATTTTTCAATATGTGAGAAAGGCATTTTCAAAACAATTAATAATAAATTGTTGCTATTAAGCGCAAAGTTTATTATTTGCTCGCACACAATCGGAAGTATTTTGTGAAACTCTATCGCACTGTCACTTGTGTCATACCATTCCGCATTACAGTTCGACGATTCCTCAGAATAATTGCAGCAGCATGATCAGATTTTGCTATGAAACACGCAAACATTTGCGTGCTTCGCGAGCCAACAACTTTTGTTGGAAGAAATTCACTTTGAAACGCCCAAACTGTCGATTGTTGTTTTGTTTTCGGTTCATAGGAATATATCCACGATTCGTCACCTGTAATGATGTCATAGACATATTAAGAAGGTCCGTGACTAAATTTATTCAGCATTGCTTTGGTCTATTTCACGCAATTGTCGTTTTGAGTCGGTATCCAACGAGAACATTCTTTCCTCACGCCTAAATAAATATGCAAAATTAAATGTATCGAAGTCCTAGAAATGTGCAAGCATACCTGAATCTCAGGATACGTTACATGACGATCTCCTTCAATCATTCAACGTACCATCGATATTTTGCATACCAACAGATATTGCAGGACACCTTTCCCTTGCTTAATCCTGAAGCCAACTACGGATCACTTGAATTCTTGAAATCAGTGATATGCTGTTGTCTTTGATGGCGCTTCATCACTAAATCCAGTAATCAAATAGGGTTGGGACTAGAGCGCGGCGATACCGACGTTTTCGGTATCGGGTAGCGATACCAATCGAGGTATCGATACTTAGCGATGTATCGGGTCTGTGCACGGTATCGATTTTGAGTACTGGAATCGGTAAAGTATCGATAGGCATCGATGGTTTGGAATCGATACTTTGCAATCGATACCTTGAATCGATATCTTGGAATCGATACCTTAATTTGATATCTAGGAGTCAGTATTCATAACCTGTTTTCTTGGTATCGATTGTTTGATATCGATTTCAAGAGATATAAAATTAATTTACCGATTCTACCATATCTACGATATGAAATTTGGAATATTGTGATAATATGGATATTTGCTACGCATAATTTAAATTCAACATCCTTTTAAATATATACTACATAATATATATAATGCATACATACTTAAAAGTTCCTTACTTAAAAAGTTATTGCATCCTTTATATATATTTAAAGAAATGCACAAAGGTAAGCTACCCGATACATCGCTAAGTATCGATACTTAATGAGTACTGGAATCGGTAAAGTATCGATAGGTATCGATACTTTAGAATCGATACCTTCGTTATCTGAGGTATCGGGGAGTCAATTCCAGTTATGGTATCGGGTATTGGACGATGTATCGATACTCCGCCCAGCCCTAGTTGGGACATCGATGTCGATGTTTTAAAAACATCCATATATCAATCTTAAAATATCGATTTCTTAGAGAAAACATCAGTTTATATTTTTACTTTTTACAAATGGAAGTAGTATATTTGAATTTGCAGTGATTTGTAATTATACTTATAATTTTGTTGTGATATTATATCTTTATTATGGCATTACATATAATTCATAATTTATTTGTTTTTTATTATTTCTTATTATTCATACTTCTTTACGCGCCAAGTTTTAAACAATATATATAAGTAAATGTTTAAGGTCCATTTAAAAGAAAAAAAATATTATAAATAAATGTCTTTATGGAAATAAAAATTACAGATATAAATAATTCATTGTAAGTTGTATAAATAACAAATTGTAAGTTCGACCTCCACAATCCCAAAGCGAGATTCAGGATGGGATAACCCCCATCTCTCTCTTACACCTCTCTCTCTTACACCTTACTTTGAATAACAAATTGAATAAACTAAAATTACAGCCTATTGCTAACTTACCTAATATTGAAATTAGAAATATGGAAAAAACGTTACTAACTCTACTTAAGATAACTTAACTTAATTTCTTATTCATTAATTATTTTTCCTTAATAATAAACATATATCTTATATGGAAATAGTATCACAGTATAATACGACTCGACAACATCGATACATCGATGTTTCTTTTTCGATATTCGTTTTTATCGATGCTTAATATCAATAACATCGATGTTTTCCAACGATGTCCCAACTCTAACTATACACCGGTATTAAATTAAACTACAACAAAGATCATAAGGAATAGGGACTGGACCCGACAGGCCAATGATTCATCGCCTACGGGCGTACTATTGAAAAATTTATATTTTTAAAGACTTTTTAATTTTATTTATATAATTGGAAAACAATGGATCTATAAAATACGAAATACATTTTTATTTGTTCATTTTGAAGTTCAAGTTGAGTAAAGGAGTATTAATATTAACTAGTAATACTTTCTCAAGGTTCTCTTCTGTAAGATTTGTTCTTGTTGAATGAAATACATCGTTGTAGATAGAAAATGGCCTTTCTACATCGCGTGGTTATAGGTGCATACTGGAAATATTCTTTTATTTCAGCGGATTTATCACTTAGACTTTGAGGCATTGTCCCCATACACAATTGCCGAAATGTTATTAAATCTGGATTTCTATTAAAAAGTGCGTCTAACTTTTGCAGAAGGCCACATCCGAAGTCACTTGGAATATTTTGCAAATTATTAATAGCCACATCTAATGTGGTTAATCCATCATTTAATTTGAGATTTTGATTTTCAAAATAAGTGATTAGTTTTGGCAAATTTCCAAAGTGTTCCTGAAGAAAGTACAACTGATTTTTTAAATTTTAAATTTGTATTAGTTTTTTGCATTCAGAAAACTTTGAACATTGTCATTTAAACAAGTAACGAAATTTTGTAAACTATCGAAATTCTCTGCATAAAAACTAGTAGCTTTCAACCATGTTCCCCATCTAGTTATTACTGGAGTGGGGCGCAGTAACGAAGATAGAAGTGCTTCTCTGTAAATGACTACTCTCAATGGTGATTTTCTGAAAACTTTTTTACAAGCAGATACAAGTCTATCAGCTTTCGGAAAGGAGTCTCTGATATATTCACAGATTCTGTGGAATATTCTAACATTCCAACGGGTCTAATTTTTGTGTATCTGTTTTACGTGCGATTTTTTGGAATTTTTTAACGATATTTTACAGACTTTGCAATACATTTCGGAATCACTGGCAATGGACATACAGTCAGTTTGACTCTTAATCTCGTCATTGTTTTACGATGACATTCTCGAGCTTGTTCCATATCATATCTGAGAAAGTAACTTAAACAATGTTCTAGATCTAAATAAAGGAAACTTCAAAATGTATCTGTAAGTAATTGAAACTTAACTAAATTCACTGGACACTTACGTCAAAATAATTGGGGAAAGTAGATTCGATGAAGCGACATTAAACAGGATCTATTACAAAAATTACGAAGTATGTAATTATGTAAATAACAGCTAAAATAATGAAAAAAAGAAACTAACTCACTATACTTTATTTATTCGACGAAATATAAACTAATAAATAAAATAAATTAGAAAACTCCTCCCGCTTCTATCTACGCCTATGAGGAAAGGAATTTACCGTAATTGCGTCACAATTCAACGACAAAAAACAGATGTGCGGTTAAACGAATGAATAGTGCTATTCAATAACTGCGTGTTGTACTTAGCGATGTTTATAGACTGCTTATATGGTCCATCGTAATTTCGGCTTCTCGTTTTCGTTCTCTAATAATAAATCATAATGCCAACCTTTCAGGAATTAACTCCATTTTCAATACGATTGGCAAACTTTAAAACTGCACTCTGCACAAACTGAATGATATTTTGACAATCGGACAAAAACGTCATATTTTTGCCACATTGCAGTATACCAGTGCACATGCATCATTTATCAAATTAAGCTGCATTCCTGATTTCCGAAATTTCTCGATTGCCCATCATACCATATATAGGAAATAAGCAAAATATTATTTCAGCAAATACGTCTATAAACTAAGTGGAAGCCTTTATTCAATATTTCGTAATAATTTATTACTTTTTAGGTGTTATTTTATACAATTAATTAATTTTAAAATCATAATTTGAATTAATAATGAAGGATGACTGTCATTTTACAAGCGATCAATGTAGGAAGTTATAAAAAATATTTTTCAGTTGTACGAGATTATAAAAAAAATATTTCTTATAACTTCACATGTATTAATAAGGCAATAAATTATTACAAAATATTCATTGATTTAGTTGAATACAATCACTTCTTCATATTAATCTTAAGCCCCTAAATATAATTGCGTAAAATCTTCTTAAGGAATTTCCAGATTGACAATTTTTTTCTTGGCCTGATACTAACTTGTTCACTGGTCGAGATCAATTAAACGCCATTTGCTTAGTGAAAATGATTTTTCTATTGTGGTCTGTATTTAATTATTCACATGCAAGTTCTTGGAAAGTTTCTCGGCGCGTATTCTTTAATATAAAAAGTATCGTTTCCTATTTACTATTTCTTGGTATTTCCTTAACGAGTGCTTCGAGACCTTTACATTTTCTGTTGAAGTATTTATTTTATGGAAGATACAAAATGCAATGGTTATCAAGCATCAATTTAATAAATTAAATATAATTCATTCTCGAGTAAGATTAGAACTTGCAATCTTTCACTTACCAATCACGATGATCATTGCTCTATTAGTGTGTTTTAAAATAACTTAAATATTCAAAATTTATAGCATAATTTTGTTAAACAAACACTTCTACATACTCCTATTTGTACTTTTGGTAATAAAATAATCGATTATTGATTTCAAGCCTTTTTGATTCTCGTCTGGTATATTTATGATAATCCTTACATTAGAAGATGGAATTCTGTATAACCAATCCATTCTGTATACAAAAATCTATCAATCTTTTCCCATTTCTATTTATTGTTTTCTCGTCCAATCTTTCCCTTACACATTGTTTACCTTTTGCGTTATTACTTGTTCGAAGATCAAAATCCCCAGTAATTATAATGAGGTTTCTAATTTCGTCGTATACCTTTTGTAAATCATTCCAAAATTGATATTTCTAGGTCCCAGCGTTGGTTTATTCTGGCCAATACACTATTACTATTTCCTATATACAATACAATACAATACACTTTTTTATCCCAAAAAAATACAACAGCATAGGATATAATCCAGTTCAAAACGTGGTATAATCCAGTTCAAAATATTCATCGAGCCTATATAATGGCTTGTTTGACTAAAAGGGCTTTTATCTGCTTCTTAAACTGCGTAGTGGGCAATTTTTTTATTACTTCAGGGAGGTGGTTGTATAATCTCAAACCCATTACAATAAGTCCAGAGCTACTTATAGATAATTTATGTTTTGGTAAACGAATTTTCTTGCCTCGAGTATAATAATCGTGTACATACGAACCAAAATCCTCTGCTTTGATATGAGCATAGGTCGTGGCTTCCAATATGTATAAACCGATTACCGTTAAACTACCCAAATCCCTAAATAGTGGTCTACAGTGTTCTTTATAGGCCACGCGCGCCATAGATCTAATAATGCGCTTTTGAGCAATTAGTACCCTCTCCATGCATACAATCGAGGAAGCTTCCAAAAACATTTTTGGTTCAAGTTCAAAACAATTCTTTTATATGTTCTCTTCCAAGTTAAGTATTCTTTTATTTCTTGACCCAGAAAATTGACAGAATCCGGGCGAGGAAGATCTGTATTGTTTATTGAAAGTTTATCATCTCTATCCAGAATCTTCTGTCGAGGGTGGACAACTAGAAAGTTAGTTTTACTTGTATTTAAAAAAAGTTGTTTGTTAGAATTGAACCAAGCACCAACAATTTTTAGACAATCAGACGTTCTATTTTGAATGTCGCGTTCGTTATCCGAAACGATAATAGAAGTATCGTCAGCATACATCACTATACTTTAAAAGTAAGTCGAAAAGTCGTTTATGTACAACGAAATCGAAATTGGTCCCAAGACAGAACCTTGGGGCACACCAAGCCGCACCTCCGTCTGCTAAGATCTAGCCCAATCAACAGCATGATCACTATTAACTAGTATCTCAACGCATTGTTGGCGATTTAGTAAGTACGATTCCAGTCAAGAAGCTGCTACTCCTCAAATACCATAAGAGTTTAATTTTGACATTAGAATCTCTGATTAGTCTGATAGCATTCTATGCTTCTCCAAGAATTCTGTAAGTCTGTAAAGCATTGCATATTCAAATACCTTAGAAATACTGGAAAGTAAAGCAATCGGCCTATAGTTCCCAACTTGGTTGTGACTACCACTTTTTTATGTAGAGGTTTAACAATAACCAGCTTAAACACATTAGGGAACATACCACATCTAAAGGAACAATTGATTAAATCGGTTAAGGGATTCTACTGTTGATTCAATTGCGAATAGTAGTTTGAACTACAGTGTCTGATGAAAAATGTTGATCTTTCAATACCTCATTCAACTTCGGAAGCAACCAGAAATCTGAATGTGCCAAATCAAGAGGGCGCGAAACAACCGTGAATTTCAAGCTCGTCACTATCTTCCCCGTTTTGTTGTTGCAATGCGGTTTGGCTTGCCGTGGTGCAAGAAAAAATTCGTTCTTGCGGATATGATATGATTCTTAAGTTATCGTAAAGTTTTGCAGTATCTTATCGAATTACTTGTTGCTCCATTCGGCAACTATTCGGTATTCTCCTTTTGCATCGCAGAAAATGGTGAACATGACTTTCTGTGGTGATGGAAAACTCTTTTGAATTTTCGTACGCGTAGAAGATCGAGACAATGACGTTCAATTGACTGCCGCTTGTTTTAAAGGTCATAATGATGAACTCAAGATTTGTCCTCGGCGGTGATGTTCATAAGAAAATAATTTTCTTAATTCCGATACTGGTTAAGAAGTTTTTGACAAATGTTTTTTATTTGTCCTTTCGTGACATCTGTCAAGAGACCCATCTAGGGCAGTTTTTTCTGTAATTCAACGCCTGAACAATGCGCTGGACTGTTTCTTGACTAACGCCTAATTGCCGAGTAATTTGTTTTTGGGTAATCTGGTAATTTCCTTAAATCAGTGCATTCATTTGTCTTTACTTCTTCTCATGCGTCACTGATACTGGTCGACCTGATCGCTTTTTATCAAACACCTTCATTTCGCCTATGAGAAAGTTTTGCACGTTGAATCCATTAGCGAACATTCTTCACATCTATACAATCATTGCCGTAAACAGCTTTCAAATAATGCCTGTAAATTATATCACAAATCGTTGCTAGGTGTGTATTTCACAAATCGAACTCATGATAAATGACACTATTACTCAGCAATGGTATACAGGAAAATAAAACTTCGCTTGCTAAGACGATATACTCGAGATTATCGTTTGCGGGCTAGAACATGTTTCTATCCCCACTACTCACACATTGGCGCTGTTGGAGATCTTATACATAGAGATGTCGATTTTCGGTACTTTTAAGTAATCGTTACTATTCGTTACTCAAACTTGGAGTAATCATTCAGTGTACTCGTCCCTTTGATTAGTTTGGTTATTTTGATTGCTTTGATTGTTTTGATTACTTTGATACTTAGATTCATATACATATTCATTTTACATAAGAACGAATCTGACATTCGCTTTATTGGCCTTATTATATCAGTAATTGATATTACTTGCCTCGCATAATTAGTAATAGTAGATGTAGCTATTTTTCACTAAATTTACAGGAATATTAACCTGCATCAATTTTAAAAATTTTATTATAATGAGATAACGTCATATTTATTGTAATATAGCATATATGATGAGTGATGAAATATTAAAAAATATAGACAAACAGGAAAATAAACGTTAAAATACTAAAGAAAATAAACTTTAATGCATTACATACATATTTAGAACACATTTCTAAATAAAGTGTCAAGCAACATCTAAAAATTATATAATAGTAAGGCTCTACACTACGCTAAATTAACCTGCTTCATCAATTCATTTAATTAATTTCAATATAACCTATTATACAATCAAAATATAAGTACAGATTGAACTAATGTAAGAAAATGTTTTGCGACAGCATGTAGCAACGGGTAAAGTATAAACTCATACAATTATGACGGATAAAAAACATGTTTTACCTTTTCATCTTTTAACATCATTTTATTTGTTGGCACTTCACTTGTAGGTATGCTGTCGTAAAACCTGTCCCACATTAGCTCAATTTGTAAGTATATTTTTATTGTATATGTATATATATTATATAAGGTACAACTTAATTACCGTTACTTTACTCTGATGAGCACACCAATTGAGTGGCAAAATATTGGCTAAAATAGACAATTAAAAGAATATTTCCAACTTTCTCCGAACCAAATTTCTAACGGAAACTTCTCATCTTATAAAATCGAATTATATTTTAAATCCTAATTGTGTATCGTATTTGTCTATGTTACAGTTTTGTATTTACTTGCAAATATGTAATTAATTTAAAAATAATCACTGGTAAACAGCTTATTTGAAATTTATTTAGTTATAATAAATTAATTAAATTGGCCGCACAAAATGAATGTTATAATTACGCAAGTAAATCGGATTGCAAATTCTATATTTGTTTATATTTAAGAAGTATGCTATACATAATCAATGAATGTGGCGTAGATGTATACTATATACATATCGATGTAAAATTGACTTTGGGTATAAAATAGAAATAGCATA